>JANEYF010002402.1:0-338279 GCA_029963845.1 Rhamnusium bicolor | reverse complement strand
AAAGAAAATGGCCCTGTGTAATATATACCTGTCACTTGAAATGGAAAAGAATATGAGATTCTACCCTTCGGTCAATTCCCCACGGTGAACAGTTAAAGTAGGTTTAAATTTAAAACAGGTAATACAATTTTTTACCGTAGCCTTAGCCGAAATTCTGCCACTGATCGGCAAATATTTTTGACGAATAGTAGCTAAAAGTAACTGGGGTCCTGCATGAAGCCGTCGTTTTTACTCATAATTGAAAATAAGTTTTATCAAGATATGTTTGGATGGTAATAGTAATGAGTGTTTAACATTAGGACCTAAAGAGGATAACTCAAGATATTCACCAATTTTTAATGTGGTTATTTCCTCTTGGAAACATTCTTCTTGAGCAACCTTGATTAATTGCAACCATGAATGTTCTAGTTCATGAATAGATAATGAACTGAAGTTTTGGCAATCCGTTTTTAATTTAGAATTAATAATAAATCAGAAATAAAAAAGTTGTTACTCGTTTTAATATTATCTATGCTAGAAAACATTAAATAGATAAAAATTGGATTCATCATTGACAACAGCAAATATTTAAGATTTTTTTCATTAATTCTGGTAAGTCATTTTCACAAACAGAATTAGACTTTATTGGCCACTTGGTCTCTGGAGTATATAAATATTCTGGACCAAGCCAGCATATGTTAGCAGATAACAATTTATAAGGTTGAACCCCGATACAGGCTAGATCAGCTGGATTATGTTTGATAATAGTATAACGCTATCCCCTTTGTTGGTTAAATTTTGAATTTTAGATATACATACGTTTGAAGTAAATTTGGTTGTGTATTAATCCACCAAAGAATGACTTGTGAATTAGACTAAAAATAACATTTAGCTAAAATCGATAGCGTATGAATAACTTGTTTCATTAATTGATCACCTAGTAGAGCAGCGCAGAACTCTAAACCTCTCCACTCAGGTTCTTGAAAATTAGAATCTGCTAGTGAAACATTTTGTGGAATATTCCAAGAAAAATATATTTAGTGTTTGGTGAAGCAACTTGTAGGAACAAGAAAATATGGCAATGACGTGGTAAAATTGTTATAACAGGAAGTTACTGTAATATCACATTTTTTTTAAAGTTGGACACAACTTGATTTATGCCAATAATAGTAATATTAATTGACAGTAGTGGCAATTTCAGTTTTGCAGAAAATCGTTCTGACAAAAAATTTGATTGTGCACCACTGTCTACCAGAGCTCTACATTAGGGTGGGGCGAAAAATTGAAATTAGAAAATTCAAATAGCATTACCTCCCAAAATTTGTATTTAGGGGTGGGGGTGAACTACAATTTTTTTCAGATTTTTCAAACAATACCTTCTGCCTCCAACTTGACCTTGAATTATACATTCTGTTCAAAAATTCTATATTTTAGCATTGGATTTAAATATCGATTTGTTGCACCATCTAGAGGCTATAACGTGAGGCTGAAACATAAACAATGTCCATAAATTAACGACAGATGGCATAGTAAATACCTGTAGGTTTCTTATTCGTTAACCTCAAAATTTATCTTAATTTCATTCTTTGTTACTCTTGCGTTATGTCAGTCATAGTTCATGTGACTCAGTGATTTTTAACACTAAGTGAGATTTTAATATTGAATTTGTGCGTCTTGTTATTAACAGTAACGTGGTTCAGTGATTTTCGACATTAAGTAAGTCTTTATCTTAATATTATAGTATGTATTAGTAATCTGCGAATTTAGTTTCGCAGATGGAAACGATGTCGGCACATACTACTAGACGTCAAATAATTGATCCAATAATTATTGGTGTGCCAAAAGACTTTAGTGGTAATGTATTACCGACTCACGAAGATGTTCTTAAGTGTTACTTGTGGTTGAGGCATGAACTCAAACAAGATTCAAAAAAAAGAACCGACGGTTTTCGAAGTTTCAAACGCTTTAATATTAAAACTGGGAAAAATATGGCAGAAAGCCTCAATACCAACACTTTCTAACCCTCGCATCAAATTACTAATTGAAAAATATCATAGTAATTATATGCGTTCAATGAAACAACCGAAGGCCCAAGTTGAACAGTGACACATACAAGGAAAATTTGAGAAAATTTAGAGAAAATGCAATCAAGTTATTTGATATTGCCGCTTGCAAGTGCAAATTCACTTCTTGCAAGTGTGAGAAAATACGAAAAGTACCTATAACTGAACGCACTTTTCTCACAGATCAGAGAACTCATAGAAAAATGTTTATTGGGAACGTTGATTCTGTGATGAGCAAGAAATTATCTTTACGAGAAGAAAGGAAGCTTAAAGCTAATACTAAGGTTACATTACGTTGTGATGCTGCAGGATCAGAACTGTTTTCAAATAGGAAGGTAAACTCATCGGTTGATTTCAATTTTAATCATGAAACATCATCGGAAAATGACAATGAATCGGATCAAATCATAGATCAAATAAATGTATCTGAGTCTACACCAAAACGTAAACGAATTGATATTGATGAATCTTTCGATAAGCCTGGAACTTCAACCAAAAAGAGTACTACATCTAAACTACATCAACCTCAAATGAGAATTAAATTACCTACATTGGCCAAAACATGTAACAGATTTGGAGTTTCTAATAGAACTGCTGCTGCCATTGCCTCTGCTGTTTTACAAGATATTGGTATAATTACCAAAGAAGACACATCAAAAGTAATTGATAAACGTAAAATACGAAGAGAGAGACTAAAAGTACGTGATAAATTTAAAAAATCAGATGAATCCAGGCTAATTTGTGGTCTATTTTTTGACGGTAGAAATGATAAGACGCTCGACGTGGAAGTAAATGAAGGCAAGCACCATCGTCGTATTAGAGTAGAAGAACCAGGATCACAATATTTACCCCATGTTACACCATCTTCGGGTGCTGCAGAAAATATAAAGGAGGCAATACTAAACTTTTTCAGAACAAATGATGTCGGCCTTGAGCATCTTATGTGTATTGGTTGTGATGGTACCAATGTAAACACTGGAATCAAAGGAGGTATTATAAGGCTCTTGAAACTAGAACTGAAACGTCCCCTTCAGTGGCTCATTTGTCAACTGCATGGGAATGAACTTACTTTGCGCCATCTTTTTCAATACCTTGATGGCAGCACGGCTGGACCATTAAAGTTTTCTGGATCCATCGGTAAATCGTTAGAAAATTGTGTGCAGTTGCCTCTAGTAGAATTTGAGAGCATTGAGTGTGAATCACCAGCCAATGACAGCACAGATATTAGTATAGATCAGAAGTACCTCTGGAACATATGCCATGCTATTTCAAATGGGAATTGTTCTCTCGGTTTTTCTAAAAAAGAACCCGGCAAGTTGTCTCATACAAGATGACTAACGACGGCCAATCGCATTCTCGTCATACCTGGATGAGCATTAGTTTGACCAGATACTTGAGCAAAGATTTGAAGGAAATAGTAGAGCCCATAATTCAAAGGAATGCTTATTTTGCTCATCCAGAAAATATATTGTTGAGTATGGTAACTGATGAGAGGCGACACGTACGAAAACTAGGCCTGAGGCGTATCCTTAAATCCAGAGCCAAGCCAAGCCAAATTTCGAAGAATACTGCAATACAATTCAAAATTCCGCTGCTGAATTTTACAGCTACGGACTACATTTACATGATTGACTGGCAAACTACCAAAATAACCGAGCCTCCTATTTTAAGAGATAAATCTGATGGAGTTGCAGTTGCTTATTGGGCAAGAGCAAACACCAGTGCTAAATTTCTCAAGATATCCCTGTCACACACAATCAGTGGAACGTTGTGTGAAATTGGTAACAGAGGCTGCCTGGATCTGACTCAAGAGATGGCTTCATCCGGGCTAGAATCAAGTCACGACAGGATCTACCAAGTTTTGAAACCAAATCAAACTTTCAAGTAGTTTAGAGGCTAGGAGTTCCGCCAATTCTGGTCAGTTTGATAAAATATTTTTTTTTGTTTATTCTGTTAAAGAAATAATAAAATATACTAAAAACCTCATCCGTGTTGAATTATATAAATATTTACTGGCATGTAACATTAGTATCGTTTGTGGAATCGAATCAAATCTTTGGGGCTGGGTTGGAGGCAGAAGACATTTCTGAAATTGGATGAGATTTCATAGGGAAATTACTCTTATTACTCTTTTGATGGGTAATGCGTGTAAAAATTTGCAAAAAAATTTTTTGCTGTATTTCGCCCCACCCTACTCTACATGGATGAAAATTGCCTTGAAAATCTTTTACTTTTATAACTACTGTTGATAATAAAACTTGTGTATTCGAAGAATTATAACTTGAACACATACTAACTTGACTATCAAACGTTTCGAAGCATTGTCAATGAGTTGTCGCAATTGAGGATTCTTTAAAAGTTGATTCAAAGTCAGGAATAGATTTGACATTAATGTGAATTAATTAAGGAAGAACACTACCTGACTCTTATGCTAATGAACATAAAAGTAACATTTGTGACGGTCAGAACAATACAATGTTTTTTCTCATGAAAGAAATATTTCGATCAAATTTAAATGTTCAAGTTAGGGATGCAAATGCTTAACCAAGCACTGATGAACTTATCTATTAATATCAGCGATTGATCTTGGCAGCGGAAATACGCTGCAGTTAAATAAGTGATTAAAAATCATTAACCTACTTTTCTTGTTTAATTTATACAGTGTGGAAATTAAGTAAGGCATAAATTCAGTAATTCCATTGATATTAATTTTTTGGAAAAAATCTCGAAGGGGTATAGCGATTTTCACTTCAGCAAATATTTTCAGTCTATTTTCAGTTTCTTATGTCATTTATTTTTTAAGTTATGACGTCATCGATTTTTTTTTAAATGACAACCTATATTTTTTATTATTGATTTTGGTAGTTTTTATTCCGGTTCCGACCTTATAAAATTTTCAATATGTTATTATTGAAAAAAAATCGAGGTAACAGTCTTAAAGTTAAATAATAAAAATTCATTAAATTTGGTAAATTTATCTAGTTGCCAGTGTATCACATTAGTTCGATTTTTCAACTATTTGTATAATTTCAAAATAAAAACGAATGTGCCGTCGATATCTTCCCGTCAAACTTAGGCAACTAGATAAATTTTCCCAATTTAATGAATTTTTTGTTATTTGAACTTTAAGACTGTTTTTCTCGATTTTTTTTCAAATAATAACATATTGAAAATTTTATACGGTCGGAACCGGAATAAAAACTACTACCAAAATCAATAGGTAATAAAAAATATAGGTTGTCATTTAAAAAAATAGTCGATGAGGTCATAACTGAAAAAATAAATGACATAAACTGAAAATAGACTAAAAATATTTGCTGAAATTAAAATCGCTATACCCCTTCAAGATTTTTTCCAAAAAAATTAATATCAACGAAATTACTGAATTTATGCGTTACTTAATTTCTACACTGTATATTATTGACGTGACGTAGGTTATTTTAACATTATTCTGTATAATACTGAGAGTCTTTGATTTTACATTATTAGTCAAAACTATTTAATGAAAAATAAAATCCATTCACCTTCTGTACTCCTAACGAAAGGTAAATTTTCACGTTGTTAAGTTGGACTAAAATTTTCCATTAAGTTACACTGTCAATATCAGTTCTGTCTATCAAAAATGAATCGCCTTTCTGTTTCTTTTTTTAATTTTTTTTTCTTATTTCTTTAATATACATGTTTGAATTGAACAAATAAACATGTACAGATTTTGAGAGGACTCAACCTGTTTATTTCTTTATTCTTCAACGCTAAAAAAATATAAAAATTTTGTGAACATTTTTACAAAAAACTTGCTTTTAACTTTTTCTACCTAGACTATTTTGTCAGCATGGCGCATTGAATTTTGTGATTTACGATAATTTATTTTCAAAATACGAGAATTACAACACCGATCTATAGACAAGGAAGGAAGCAACTTGATTGGAAAATAATAGATAATTCAAATTGAACTTAATGCACTCAAATACTTAACAATAAGAATGCTCACGCTCTACTAGACTCATTACTGAGTTAACAACCCTCTTCATGTCGCGATCAGAACACGGTAAGTTAAACAACAAAACAGCAATTTAACAAGAAAATTGTGTACCTTTTTGTTTACCTGCATTATACAGTGTGTCCGTAAAGTATGGAATAAATTCATTATTTCTTAAACCAAAACTATTTAGAAAAAATCCTCGGACACGTAGATTTTTAATTTCAATTACGCACCTTATCCTATATTTTTTTGGTTATGATGTCATCACTGGTTCCGTTATGATGTCGTCGATATTCTTTTTAAATAGAATACCCTGTATGTTTCTCCATTTATGGATTCTGAGTCCACGACTGATTCCTATCACACTTAGGGTCTAAAATTGATAAGTTGAAAGATACGGCCATTTTGAATATAAGAATTTACTAATTTTTCATGTATTGTTTGAACAAATAATAGTTACTAAACCCTATTCACTTAAACTTTGCAGTGTTGGGTTGGACTTAAGTGAGTGAAACGTCCAACTACGACGGATGCTTATGAAATAAATTAAACATGAAAATGAGTCGCTATAAGAACTTTGCACTTGTGTACATCTGCCTGTCGTCTGCACCAAAAATTAGTGCGCATTTTGTTCTTTGTCCTGTCTAACGCTGCAAAGTTTAAGTGAACGGAATATAGAACTAACAGTTAGTTAATAATAAAAACAATTTATAGTAAATGTTCGAACTGTATTCCTTGTTGTAGCTGAAAGTATGCTAAACGATGAATAAAGTATTGCTGAACCTTGTTTACAGTTTCCTGACAAATGTTGTTTATTTCTGTTATAATTCTCTCTATTATTTCAACAATGTTTTCCGGTTTAGTTTTATAAACTAAGTTTTTTAGATGGCCCAACAGAATATAATCTAATGGATTGAGGTCCGGTAACCTTGGTGGCTATTCGATGGATCCACGTCTACCAATCCATCTGTTCTGAAATATTTAGTCAAGATACCTTCGAACGTCTGTTGCATAATGGGGAGGCGCACCATCCTGTTGATACCATAGACTTTCGTCAACATTTCCAAGATTAATTCTACTGGGGAATAAATTTTATAACGTTGGGATGAGATAACCCATTAAAAATTCGAGATATGCCGATTCGTTTACAGTTCCATCGAAAAAAATAGGATAATTCTATTTCTTACAATTCCCGCCCACATATTTACCTTTTTTGGATACTGTGTGTGCTGCTTCTGCATCCATCGAGGGTTTTCCCTTGCCCAGTATCTACAATTCTGACCATTCACTTCACCATTTAATTTGAAAGTGCAATCATCGGAGAAAATAATATTTTTTATCAGATCTTCATTGCACATATTAATCATTGTTTCACAAAATTGTATCCTCCGATCTGGATCATCATCATTTAGTGCTTGCATAAGCTGAAACTTAACGGGATGCCATTTTTCTAATTTTAATACTGTATGTACTGACGTTTTAGTAGGTAACATCATAATCGCGACAAATCTGGCAAACGCTGGTATGTGAAATTTCTTCAACAACCAGGAAAATATTTATTTTTGTATCCTCGTCAACACCTGGGCAACCTGTTTTGGGCAAATCTTCCACCATACCAATCTCTCTAAATTTTCTTTCAATTTTACTCACTGTCGATTGAGTTATGGGTCGTTCTGAATATTTAGTATTAAATAAATTACATACTTCTTGTTGAGTTCGCATCCTATAACCATACCCAATCATCGTAAGAAATTCAATTATCTACTTTACAGATACACTCATGTCAATTAAAATAAATCGACAATTATTGAGAAACCACTACTGGGGTAAAGTATTATTAAGTGATTCACTGCCAAAGACGATAATGATAAAACAAAAAAAAAAACAAAAACTAGCCTTTTAAAAATTAATAAAAAACGTGTTTATTTTACTTTTTTCGCTTGTTTTTTCTTTTTAAATGGTCGTATCCTCCAACTCTAAGTATGATGCATATTTGGAATCAACTGTTGAAGCAGAATCCGAAAATGGAGAAATATATAGTTTGTTCCATTTAAAAAAATATCGATGACGTCATAACGGAAACAGTGATGATGTGATAACCAAAGAAACTAATGGATAAGGTGCGCAATTAAAATTAAAAATCAACGTATCCGAGGATTTTTCTAAATATTTTTGATTTAAGAAATAATGAATTTATTTCATACTTTACAGACACACTGTACAAGGTGTTCTTATGTGAGGTCGAAAAGATGTCGAGAACTTCAGGAAGTGATTTCTTGGACCAAAAAAAGTACCTATGAACATGGGTCCGAAAATGCTTTTTTTAATCACTGACGCCAGCAGATAAACTCATCAGTACTTGCGCAACCATTGGCAATCCTAACCTGTAAGTTTTTCCTAACCCCCACTTTCTCGTAGGGGTAGGGATTCTTAAAGCGCTCACTTCGTAGATACACGAATCCCACAGTTTTACATAATTTTTAAAAGATGTTGACGCAAGGAGGTCAGCTCCTTCATTATACCTCATTGACTTGGTCCTGCTCGGTTTTGGGTGGAGGCACGCGCCACGGCCTTCACCCACCGAGCCAACTGAGCATATTTAATTTTGGATGATACAGAAAAATTACATTTCTTCTGTTATTGTATGAATTAATGTCATCACCGAGCTCGGTAGCGCAATGGGCTAGAGCGTTAAGTAACAAGTGTAGCTGGTTTACTGCCTGCCGACTCCCGAGTTCAAATCTCGGCTTTGATTCCAGTGATGTAGTGCTGTCAACATGCACTGTTATGGTGCACCGTCACTCGATGTTGGTGAGGTACATATTGGGGTGCGCTTTTCAAAGCTTTAAAACCAGAAACTTAATTTTATTAATAAATATGAATACAATTTAAATCCTGCTTTTGAAGATTTGACAGAAAATATTCAATTTGGTAGAATATAACACAAATTAGTCATCAGTCACTACGAAGAGAATTATGTATATTATATTCGAAATGAGTCTCAGCGCCAAATGCCAGATAAATGTACCAGTTCTTTGGAGTGGGTTAGAACCTTTGATGTGAAGATAACACTGACGTAGTTTTCCACGTAACACCAAAACACCATATACTGCACTCGACGCGCGTTTCGCCAACCAAGTAGGCATCATCTATAAATGATTAAAACTAAACTTATGCTAACAATATACCCTATTTATACCTAAACTATTTTCACGGTTCGGTGAACCGTGACCCACTAGCCAATAAAGCGGGCTATTTGGGATAGGCCCTCTCACTGTTCATCCTATTTTTACACTTTATGATTTCCAAGCTTTCAAATGCATCCAGCTGTCTAGTATTTGTTACATTCCTAATTAATCTTAAATTGCTATAATTCATTTTATGGTTGTTCTCAAACGCATGTTGGGCAACACTAGACTTATCCGTTCTACCATATTTGAGATGAGCCATATGCTCTCTGAATCTGGTTTGAATTGATAATCTAATCTGTCCAACATATTTTTGTTTAGAGTCCTTACAGGTAATTTCATGTCCCCGTCTTTTCGTTTGTTTAAATTTTGTCTTTTGGATTGCCTAAAAGTTTTCGTAATTTGTTTCCCGATGAATGAACCACGGTCATACCTACATCTTTGAAAATCTTATCAATACCACGGGCGAATCGAGGATCGAATGGAATCGATACAAATTTTGGATTTTCTCTTTTATTTTAAAAGGTCGAGGAAATTTGAGGCAACTTTAAATTTTCGTTCCTAATTATTTTATCAATTAAACTTACAGAATATCCATTACGCGCAGCTAGCTATATTTTTAATTAAGGCCTTTGCTTTTTTCAAACCTCTCGTTATTGAGGAAAAGCTTAATAGACGATGGACTAGAAAATTAAAATTCGCCATTTTGTGTTGAACACAATGGTGAGAATCCTTAGAGGTAGATCTTAGAGTCCTGGTATCTTGTCTGTATATGTCAAATTCTAACTCAGTTTCAAGAAGGTGAAATTTTGATCTCTTTTGACGTTTGTTCATTGTTTCCAAGTGTTCCGATACCACAGACCTTGAACTAACTTAAGATCTACTCGAATTAAACAATCTCAGTCAAGATGTAGTAAAAGAATACCTTCAACTCACTAAACTTTGCATGCAACAAAATTGTTTTCGATTCAACGATAATTTCTTTGAAAAACATGAACGAACAGCAAAAGAAGAATTCGAGTATTTCTTTAGGGTTTGGCTTAGGTATGTGGATGATATTTTTGCAGTGTTTGATACAAATATCGCTGATATTGACAACTTCTATCTTACTCAAAACAGTCATTCCACGTCAGTTAAATTCTTGAAAACTCTGGACAACTAACTACCATTTTTAGATGCATTAATAATTAGAAATAGTGAAAATAAGTTAGAATTTGACATATACAGAAAAGATACCAGTACTCTAAGATATATCCCTAAGGACTCTCACCATTGTGTTCAACACAAAATGGCGAGTTTTAATTTTCTGGTCCATCGTCTATTAAGTTTCTCCCTCAATAAGGAGAGGTTTGAAAAAGAAAAGGCATTGATTAAGGATATAGTTGCGAGTAATGGATATTCTGTAAGTTTAATTGATAAAATAATTAGGAAACTAAACTTTAAAGAGTTGCTTCGAAATTACTCAAAATGAAAGAGAAAGTCCGAAATTTGTATCGATTCCATTCGATCCTTGACTCACCCGTGGTATTGGTGAGATTTTTAAAGATGTAGATATGACAGTGATTCATTCATCAGGAAACAAATTACAACAACTTTTAAGCAATCCAAAAGACAAAATTGAAACAAACGAAAAGTCGGGGATTTTCGAAATTAGCTGTAAGGACTGTAATCAAAAATATGTTGGACAGAGTAGGTGATCAATTCAAACCAGATTCAAAGAGCATATGGCCTATTCAAATATGGTAGAACAGGTAAGTGTAGTGTTGCCCGAAATGCGTTTGAGAACAACCATAAAATAGATATTAGCAATTTAAAAGATTAATTAGGAATGTAACAAATATTAGTCAGCTGGATGCATTTGAAAGCTTGGAAATTATAAAGTGTACAGACAGTATAAATAGTGACAGAGGGTCTATCCCAAATAGCTCGCTTTATCGGTTAGTGTGTCACGGTTCCGAACCGTGACAATAGTTTTGGTATAAATAGGGTAGATTGTTAGCATAAGTTTAGTTTTATTCATCTCCAGATGATGCCAATTTGGTTGGCGAAACGCACGTCGAGTGCAGTATATAGTGTTTTGGTGTTTCATGGTAAACTACGTCAGTGTTAAATGTACCGGTATTGCCTTTTTTATGACTACATCACGGTTCGGTCTTAACAAAGTCGAAGGTGGTACGTGTTCGCGTTTTTTCATTAGCGTTTTTCATCCCCGCCTGTGTAGCTCCGGTTTTGTATTTGGGGCTTGTCTAATTTATACGGTGTTTATGTTATGTTATATAACTAGCTAACAATAATACTAATGCACACGGTATATTGCGACCACTAAACGAGAAAATTGCTATAAAACGATTTGCTGATGGATTACGTAATCCCAAAATTGGTACAATTGTATCGGCTAGAAATTTTTTGTCTTTGAGCGAAGCAATTAGAGCAGCGCAAGATGCAGGAATTTCGCACAACGATAATGCTCAGATTATGACTATTTCTGGCCGGGGTAAATTTCAGCATTCTAAAAATTTAAATCATAGTACGCGAGGAAATAGAGGCTTTTGTAGAGGCTCTAATTCTTATAGAAATTTTAATCCTACTTTTAATTCGAATAGGTGCAATACGAATGAACATAGTTATTCTAATAATAGTAATAGATTAAGACAGGAAAATCCACAATAGCGTCTTAGCAGAAGTGCAAAAGGTCGACGTGTACGATATAAGCCAAGGTCGAGCAATATTTCACTGAAAATGTTGACTTAGGTCAGAGTCAAAGCAGTTATTGAAGCAATTGAATTTTCTTTTAGACATGGGTGCTTGTTTATGTGCTATAAAGTATGAATGTGTGATGAGTGGTAGCAGAATATATGAGGAAAAATTAGAAATAAGAGGTATAGGTGGCTATATGATATATGGATAATTAACTTTGTTTTAATAGTTAATTATCACAAAAAAAATAGTGGAAGGTGTAGTATATGCCTACCTTAACTAGTGTAGGTAGACCTTAAGCGTTTTAGTAATTAAGTTATAATATTTATATTGGTAAATTACTCTAGATCAGCACGTGTTGTAACTAGACCACGGAGTCATAGGTTCACGGGGCATGACATTCTTGGTTGTAATAATAAAGAGAATCTATCTTAGTCCTTGCCAGGGTAACGAAGTGTTTTATTAACTCCCCTTTCCGTACCTACACGATGTAGAGATACCGGTAAGCAGCATTTAAATATTACAATATTATGCTTATGGTGGTGTTGGTTTCAAATTATCGGTACCTATTAAAAAGTTTTATTGAATTCAACTGAAAATCAACTTTAGTTTTTGATTAATTATTGAAGTAAAACAAGACATATTTTAGATCATAAATTCAAAATGAAATTTGTTCGAAAATTGTTTTTCAGTAGTCTCGCAATGGCATCATTGGTCGTATGAGGGATGAATCCCTGTATTCAAAATTATGAAATTATACAGAAAATCAGAGTTGTGCTAATCAGATTAGAAATAATTAGTGATTATTAACCTCTGATTATTTGGTTAATCAATAGTCTTATTAAGTCAGGCTAGTACTTTTAATACTTAATCATTGATTACTTTTTATTAAATCATTGATTGCTTTTCAATCAGTGATTGCTTTGATTACTTTTCACTGAAGACAAAATGGGACAATAGAGGCACGTCTTGGTGGAACAAAAATTTGGATAAAATGAGAAAAGAAGTTCGACGCCTCTTTAATCGAGCTAAAGCTTCGGGCGACTGGGACCAATATAGGTCCGCTCTAATGGACTATAACAAAGAAATAAGGAAAGCAAAAAGGGGATCTTGGAGGAAATTCTGTGAGAGTATAACTGACCTACCTCACAGTACTAGAATCCACAAGATTCTTTCCAGAGAGCCGACAAGGGAATTCGGTTCGTTAAGGCGACCGGATGGCTCATATACGGACTCTGGAAATGAAACCTTACAGCTCCTAGCACAAAACCACTTCCCAGGGTGCTTGAATGCGGATGACCAACAGCCGTCACCATCAGAAGGCCGATTAAAACGACCTGATAAAAATGATTGGCTGACGGCTAAAAAGGTGATCACAATACCGGCAATTGAGTGGGCCATCAGATCAATCCAACCATTCAAATCGTCAGGAGAGGATGGAGTTTTTCCAGCTCTATTACAAAATGGACTGGAAATATTGCTCCCACTCCTCATTAAACTATTCAGAGCTAGTCTGGTATGGAACTATATCCCATCCAGTTGGTCGGCGGTTAAGGTAGTATATATACCAAAAATGGGTAGGAAAGAACCAAGCCCTAAATCGCTTAGATCAATTAGCCTGACATCTTTTCTGTTGAAAGGCCTGGAGAAGGTGCTGGACGGATATATCAGGGGGGAACATCCTGAATCATCACCCCCTCAATATCCATTAGTACGCCTATCAGACAGGAAAATCAACAGAACTAGCACTCAATAACCTAGTCGAGAAGATCACCCAATCCCTTCAAATGAAGGAAATTGCGGTGGGAGCCCTTCTCGACATTGAGGGAGCATTTAATAATGCACTGCCCGACTCCTTATATGCAGCAGTGGCTGCCAGAGGAATTGAGCCTACTATATGCGACTGGATCCGTGCTATGCTATCAAACAGAACCTTAACAACGTCTCTACAGGGAGAAACAGTTAGGTTTAGAGCCACAAGAGGGTGCCCGCAGGGTGGGGTTCTATCCCCCCTTTTGTGGTCACTTCTTGTGGACGACCTACTGGCTATTCTCACACTGTGGGAAATTGAGGTTCTAGCATATGCAGATGATCTAGTCATACTAGTCAGAGGAAACTCTGAAGGAGTAATATCAAATACCCTTCAAGAGACACTGGATGCAGTGAGTAACTGGTGTGACAGGGAACAGATGTCTGTAAACCCTCAAAAACAGTAATAGTACCATTCACCCGGAAAAGGAAGTTGGAGGACTTAAGATCTCCCACTTTAATGGGTGAAATTATTCCATTTGCGGAGGAGCTGAAATATCTAGGAATCACTGTGGATAAATCACTTAATTGGAACTCCCATCTGGAAAAGGTAACCCACAAGGCAAAGCTGTCCTTATGGACATGCCGTCGTATTTGTGGCAAATTCTGGGGCATGGGTCCCCAACAAATTTACTGGATCTATATCACGGTCATCAGACCAATGATAACATACGGATCCATTGTTTGGTGGCCGAAAGGATTACAACGGACGGCCAAATCCAAATTCTCTGGACTGCAGAGATTAGCATGTATGACCGTAATGGGAGCAATTAGCACCACACCGTCAGCTGCAATGGAAATCCTCCTAGATTTACCCCCCTCTTCATATATATCTGGAGAGAGGTCAGGTGGGCAACCTACAGACTGCAACAAGCGGCCATTAATATGCCGCAGACTAGTATCATGGAGCGGAACAGGTTGTTGGATGACATAGAGAATCACAGCATCCTGGGAATGCCCTCGGATACTATGCCTACCAACTACGAGCTCACCTTCAACATCCTTTCACCAGAAAGAGATGAGTGGGATCGGAATAAAGCCGACCTACTGAAGGCAGACAGTTGTTGGTTTACAGACGGCTCCAAAACTCCCGAGGGAACAGGAGCCGGAGTACACAGCTACAGACCAAGGGTGAGGATAGTCTCAAACCTAGGTACTCATGCAACTGTTTTTCAGGCTGAGGTTCATGCCATTGAACTGTGTGTACGAAGGCTGGAATATATACATCTTACACGCAGACCAATAAAAATTTTCTCAGATAGCCAAGCAGCTATAAAAGCTCTTGGCTCCTACCGGTGTAACTCCAAAACGGTATGGAACTGTCAGAAAGCTCTAAATCATTTGAGCAAGAACAACAAAGTGACTCTGGTCTGGATACCCGGCCACTCTGGTATGGAAGGTAACGAAATAGCGGACTCCTTAGCCAGAGAAGGAGCGGGATCACGATTCATCGGACCAGAACCAATACTTGGCATATCCTCAAGTACTGCCAAGATGGCTATCTCAACCTGGGCTGAAAGGCAAACTCTCCAGTATTGGCAAGAGTTACCAGGATTAGTTCATTCGAAGGCGTTTATAAAATACCCTTTGAAATCAAGAGCTAAGAAACTTTTAGAGTTAAACAGGGTAAACCTGAAAACTCTTACAGGCCTATATACCGGGCACTGCCGACTAAACTATCATCTGCATAAACTCGGCCTAGCGGAAAACGCCGAGTGCCGTCTATGCCTGGAGGATGATGAGAAGGCAGACCACATCTTATGCACCTGTCCCGCTGTGGAGAGGATCCGATTCTCAATATTTGGCAAAGGGCAACTGCTGCCAGAGGATCTGGACACATTCTCACCCAATAAAGTTATCAGTTTCATTAAGAGACTGAACTTATTGGGTGAAATATAATTAGGCGTGAGCCACAATAGGCCTGTTGATGGCCGCAGTGGAGGGTCTACTGAGACCCACTCACAACAAACCTAACCTAACCTAATAACTTTACTATTAGAATTTATTTTTAGTTCATTTATTGAGAAAAATATTTGTTTCTGTTACGATTTTGAAAGTATATATTTTTTATTTTGTTTTTAAAGCTTTCTTGTTACTTTTTATATAATCTTTTTATTCTATACCAATATTCCATACCCATCCTTTCCTGACAAGAAGTTCTCACACCTCCTCGCGGTTCTTGCTGGGTAGTAACAATTTATATTAAGTAAACTTGATTACTGTAACTCCTGTATGTGTAATCAATACGTTAAATTCAATACTTTTATTTCAAGTTAATACTTTTTTTGAACAATTTTTAAATTGTTGTTAGCTAAATTGAGTACAAAAACCTACATTGAAAAAGTAAACGAGCGAACAATACAGTAAAGTCCGGCTCTGCGTTCCGTAACGTCTTACCCCGGACGTCCCGTCACAATATAGATTTCGCTGACTATACCTGCCGCTATAAAAATTAATCTAGAGCCACAAATGTGGAAAATATAGTTCAAGCTGCCAAACCGCATTTTTTAGCCGTAAAGTTTACCTATAGTGCAACCAAAAGTTACAAATATTTTGTTACAGCTGTTGCAATAGCTGTGCCAGGTATATTGCAGCTGAATCAGACATCTAAATAGCAACAGCAACCGTTTAGATGTTCAGTTACGTTGTAGCAATTTTTAGCAGTAAAAATATTTTTAATAAAATGTTTTAAACTTTAAAGCCAAACTACAGCTAGACGACAGTCATCCCAACGTCTTCGCAGCCAAAATTTAGCCGTAAAAATATGAGACCCTTTAATATGTAAATGATGATCGATGAACAATATTCGAGGAACTCATTAGTAAACTTAACATATAAAAAATTATTTAGCGATTTTTATCCAAATTTGTAGATGACTGGAGATGCTAAATATGCCAAAAATATATTTAGCTTCTGCTAAAACGCATCACTACTTTCAATTTAAAATATTTATTTTATATAATTTCATGAAACGGGTAATTTTTTTAAAACACAATTCATATTGCTGCTTGGTGCAAATGCTCTAGTTACATGAATAATGAGTAAAAACAAATAATAAAGATGTAATACACTGCTCCAAAAAATTAACGCACCACCCAAAATTTACCATGATTTTGAATTTGATATTTTCCAAACCATTTGTCCAATTTTAATATTTTTTGTTTTGTCTTGTAGGTTAACTCTTCTGTAATATAAAGCCATGCTGACTTTAAGTAACCATTGTTTTTTCTTTAGATACAGGGCGTAACAATAGGTACGTTTTTTATCAAAAATTTAAAACGCACTGTGGGAATCACCAGCAGCAAAATTAAAATTCAATCTAAACTCAATTGTAGTCTCATCTTTTCTTAATAGTTTCGCGTTTTTCGTACACATTTTTATCTTTGCCATTACGGGAGATATATCCAATAATTTCTATTGTATGCTTTTAAATAGCGTTTACCATCATTTTTTAATAGGTCATATCTTCGTAACTAATGGACCGATTTAGCTCAACCGAGTCTTAAAATAAAGAGAAGAAAGGACCATTTTCGTAGAATGTCACTAGACAACTCATTTTTTTTAATCCATATAGAACATGGAAAGAAAAAACCAAATTTTTAAAGGTGTCCTTCATTTTGGTTCATATGAACTATAGGTTCTGTAGTCTACTAAATTGCCTACCTAATGACGCCAAGTTTATCGAATCGGTTAAATAGCAAAAAAATGGCATTCAGGAAACAACAATTTTGGATTTTTTTCAGGCATATCTCCCTTAATAACAAAGATACGAAAGTGTACCAAAAACGAAACTGTTAGGAAAAGATGAGGCTACAATGGAACCTATACTGGATTTTAATTTTGCTGCTGGTGATTCCCACGGTGTATTTTGAATTTTCGGTAAAAACATATATTTATTGTTACACATCATATTTAAAGAAAAAAACATTTATACTTAAAATCAGCATTGCTTTATATTCCAGAAGAGTTAACATACAAAATAAAATAAAAAACATTAAAACTTTTGTTGTTATATTGTTTCTTTTTCCAATTATTATTAAATATATCGGACAATTGGTTTAGAAAAAAATCAAATTCAAAATCATGGTAAATTTCGGGCGATACGTTAATTTCTTGGAGTTAATTTCTTGATCATATGAGGTATAAAAAAAATGTCCTATCAAAGTTTACAAAGAAAAACTTAACTTTATCTTTATTTTAGTGGTAATCGTCCAGGTCACCTAGGCCATCCATACAGAAAAGGAAAACCTTGCCAGTTATGCAGAAAAAATTGTCGAGGAAAACTGTGCCTTAATACATGCCAAGCTGCAAATTTATGGTCCAATTGCAGACAACTGTATAAAGCACATCCTTATTGGCTGTGCCACACTAACACTACAAAAGGTCATGAAAGATTTAATCATTGTAAGGCAACTTGCTCTTGTAAGCATAAAATATATGACTGAAATAATAGGTATTATATAATAAACGTATTTACCAAATTACTTAGTGTCTTTAAGAACTGTTCCTATAATAGAAAAAAAAATTGAAACATATTTTTGTTTCCCTTGTTGAACTTAATTTTTAATATCGTTCAGGAAAAAAATAATACTTGGTTTTTTAACAGTGAAATTTGGCCATTAGTGGATTGCTGCTACCATGTTCATCCTCCGACCTTGATTTTAGACATATTACATAATACATATTATTGATAGTAGATATAGGAAAAGCTTATGATGACATGACGTAAATAAGAGGCCGTATTGGGGTGAGATCCTTACTTATACCAACAGAAATATGATCCCCTTTTCTTGTGTTTTCTTATCCATTTATTTTGGATTAAAGGGGGGGTAGGCCTTGTTCAATAAGACTTTTTTATATAATTTTTCTTAAATCCCAGTCATAATGAAACAGTATCTTACCTTGTAAATGCCTTTGAAGAAGGTTGGAGGCCGCAAAAAAGTGCAATATGGTCAGCTACTTGGAGACAAGTAGTCTTTTCTTAATGTAGTGGAATTAGACAGTTGAGTTTTGGCATTTTGTCACTCTACACATTTTTTCTATAAATTTCCTGAATACTGGATTATCCAATTAGTTTCCAGGAAATTTTACACCACACCATGTAAGTAGTCCTCGTTGAATCGTATTTGTTGATTTCCACTAATTATTAAAATTAATATATTTCTAACACATACATAATCAGATTATTGTTCCGTAACTCTGTGAGAATAATTTCATTTACTTCACAGAAGCGGTTGATGAAATTTAGGTGTCATATCATTGAGCATGGCACCCAAGTGATACTTTAAGGTATAACTGTCAAGACCAAATGAAGAAGTTTTGCAGAAAAAAAATTGCGCCTGAAATTTGCAAAAGTTGCAAAAATTGTGTGCCCCAAGTTTTTTATTTGACAATTTGTAAAATATTTGCAAAACATTTTTTTTTAGAATCAGGTGGAAAATATATAGCCAAATTTCAAATTTCTACAAAAAATCCTACTTTTTGTAAGGTCTTTTTGAAATTTTCGGCGAAAAATTAATTCAAAATAAAATTTCAAATCGGGTGTAACTTTAAATGTTTTAAAATTTGAAATCTGGCGATATACTTTCCACCCAATTTAAAAAAAATGTCTAAAAATAACCTAGGGGTAGTGTAGAACTATGTAGCTCAGGACGCGAGTATAAGGCGTTGCTTTTGGTGAGAACAGCGTCTTAAATTACTGCGTTTGCGTCGCTGAACGTCGTATTGTGACCTGTGGGTCGGGCGTGTATTTTGACATCACAATCTCTCAATTAATAATAGCAACATTTTTTGTAAATCACCAACCTAAATGTTACATTTTGTTTCTTGTATTAAAGACATATTTTTCGTTGATGCAGACTTTCCTTTATTTGCATTATTATACAATTTCAGACTATTTACACATTCGTTTTACAAGTTAAGTTAGGTAATTTTACCATTTTATAAATTACTGGTAATTTTACATCACTATGAATGACAACATAAATAAATGTTTGACTGGTAGTTTATTTGTCTAGTGATGTTAATGTATCTCATTGTCTTACTGAGAATTACTGAATTGCAACAGCCTATGCAAAATATAACAAAAACTATTAAAAAGCAATTTATTAAAAATATCACATACAACATTTGCTCAACAGTTTTGTTAAAATATAAAATACTTATAATACTATGATAAAAGAAAAAATTAAGAATAAGTTAAAGGTCTGTTTTTGGTTTCCACACTTTTATCACACGATCCTGGCTTCCTGTTACTATAAATTCCCTTTCCGGAGATATGTCTATAGTTTTAATAGGACCTGAAAGAATATTTAAAAATAAAAATTTTTATATGTCCAAATTTAATATCTACCGGGTGGGCAACTAAGAATGAACGCCGGCCATATCTCAGAAACTAATCATCACACAAGTTTAGGGAAAAATTGTCTTAAGTAAAGTGACCCTGAAAAGTCGCTGGAAAATATTTTCGAGTTTTTAAAACAGCCATGACCAAACAGAAAATTAGGGTTTTCTCCGTATTTTGCCCAATTAAGTGGCATTAACATTATATGCATCGTAATCCTGGGAGAATTTCGAATCTTATTAGTTTTATAATTTTTTTCTATCTTCAAAAATAAAGTGGTGGGGAGATGAAACAAATTTTTTTTTAAATGTCGATTACTCCGACTAAACTTAACGGAATTTACCAAACTTGGTCTCGTTACAAAGGGCTTTTCTTGGTCTATCGAGTGCGCTTTACGGTGTTTTCATTTGATTATTACCGTCGCCGCTAGAGGGCGTTATCTGACATTTCAACAAATATCGTGTGTTAGTGAAAACCGCCTCTCGATAACTTTTTTTCTAACAGTAGATATTAGCAAACAAAGTTGATTGAAATTATGAATTATTATTAGATCTTGGCGATGAAATTTATAAAGTAGCTGTTGAAAACAAGTTAGCTGTGAAAATGACACAATGAAGAAACCACATAATATGTCAAAAATATTTAGTAGAATATAAATTATATTATATGTAATATAAAAATTAGTAATTAATAAATTAAATTAATAAAGTAAATGCAAGAAATACATTACAATACTTTAAAAGAATTAGAATATAATTAGTGGAGCCCTAGATGTTCAAAATGTCGTCCATCATTGTCGATGCAAGAATTCATTTTTTGACGAGTGGTTTGAACGGAAGTCTCTACTTCTGCCATCGAAATACTTTGATGGCATTTCTTGTTCTCTCAATCATGTCGTTACTTGTGGATCTGGTGGCAAAAACGAAATCTCTTATTCGCCCCCACAAATATAAATCTAGGCAAGTCAGGTCTAGGGACCTGGCTGGCTGGCTGGCTTAAACTTTGATGGATTTTGTAAAAGTTCTTCAGAGCGATATATGATAAATGTTTGTTTTTGCATGTCATATATTTTCTATGCTTGCTCTAAATTGTTGGTAACCCCGAGATACAACAGCACTACATAACCGTAAAACAAAAAACTTTATACAATACATATCATTGTCTATAAAATATAAATTTTATAAACTTTATAACAACTTTTTTTGCATAAACCCACTATGTTTCTAATTATGATGAACTAATTCGTTATAAATAAATACTTACTTATGTTCTCTCAGAATATTTCGAACAGTGGTTCGACATATTCCCAAGTCCCTAGCTATTGCTCTAGTATGTAAATGAGGATTAAATTCCAGATATGCTAATACATTTATAACATTTTCCTCGGTGCGACCTCTATGGTGTCTCCGATGCACAGGAAGTTGCACAGATCCTGCCGTACATAAATGATGTGTCAGTCAAATAAAAACTCTTTTACAGTGATGACGTCTTTCAGAGTACTACAACGCATATACTCTGGCAGCAACAGTACATTTCTCATGCATTCGAATTATATCGCTAACATGTCAAATGCTTCTTCGTTTCTAAGAATCATTACTATTTTAGGAACTAGTTCCAAAACGTAAACAAATTCAATTAGAATAGTAAATACTACACAATATAGCAACACTGACTTGAATATTTTTGATATTATATTGTTTCTTTATTGTGTCATTTCCACAGCTAACTTGTTTTCAACAGCTACTTTGTATATTTTATCACCAAGATCTGATAATTCATAATTTCAACTTTGTTTGCTAATCTCTACTGTTAGAAAAAAGTTATCGAGTTGCGGTTTTCATTGACATCTGAAGCGTTTAATTCTCTATTTTACTGTGTAAAAGTAAACATACCATTCCATTTAATTTTTTTAAGAAAAAGCAAGATATTTGTTGACGTCAGATAACGCCCTCTAGCGGCGACGGTAATAATCAAATGAAAACACCGTAAAGCACACTCAATAGACTAAGAAAAGCCCTTTGTAACGAGACCAAGTTTGTTAAATTCCGTTGTCTAATAGGAGTATTCCGAAATTTAAAAAAAAAATTTTTGGTATCTCCCCACCACTTTATTTTTGAAGATAGAAAAAAAAATTGTAAAACTAATAAGATTCGAAATTCTCCCAGGATTACGATGCATATATTTTTAATGCCACTTAATTGGGAAAAATATGGAGAAAACCCTAATTTTCTGTTTGGTCATGGCTGTTAAGCCCCCTAGCGGCCATTTTAGAAACTCGAAAATATTTTCAAGCGATTTTTCAGGATCACTTTACTTAAGACAATTTTTTCCCTAAACTTGTGCGATGATTAGTTTCTGAGATGTGGCCGGCATCCATTCTTAGTTGCCCATCCGGTACAATACTCATCATTTTATAGTCACCACCTTCCTCTCTGCTCTTTTTCTGGCACTACAAATAGTGCTAGAAAGGGGGCATATGAGAAGGTGGTGACTTTAAGCTGATGACAGTGCCGGATGACGGAAGGTGGAGAGAAACAGTGGCGTATTTATGAAGATTAGTATTAAAACATCGATTTTTTCTTTCTAGTGTAACTAAGTTGTACGTACACCCCTGGAATAAAATCTAAACTAATATTGGGTCTCAAAATTTGGATTTTGTTAGATATTACAAGTAAATTATCAATTGTGGTGAATTAAAACAACTATGCATTGCATATTTTCTAATAACAACTCTGCCCATAAACTTTTGAATTCAGCTGAAAATGATTCAAAAAAATCTTAATAAACTAAATAAAAAAAAGAAAAAGTAAATAAATTAAGAAATAAATTGTTTTTGATTTGGTACTAGAATCGGGAACATTAGGTGGCTGGATCGATTCCCGGCAACTACTTTTTTTTCTATTGTTTAATTTTTTTAATACTTCATGCGTATAGAAATACAAACATACTTAGTTAGAATTAAATAGAAATAAATAAAATTACTTGTAAACAACATGGAAGAATAAAAACGGTACAAAATCTCAAAGCATTCTCCAGCCGAGAACCGATAACATAAACAAACCGACGTAAACACGTAGGGTTGCACGAGTTTTACTAAGAATAGGGTCAAAGGCTAATAAACATAGTCATTATATCACTTTTCACCAAAAGCATCTTGAGTTATATTTTAGTTGGAAAAACACAAGTTAGCGTTTGACTGTCTCCGTCTAGCTTGCAGGCTTGAACAACGAACTCACTCACGGGAAATCATATAAATACGCGAGGCGGCGTATAATCGTGGTCACATTTTTGGCAACCCTAGTGTTTATCGCTGCCTGGAAGTCAAAAATAGACCGCTCTCCCGGCTTATAGCCGCCGTTACCGATCGCGAGCACATCTTTGGCAACCCCAGTATTTATCTAAAAAAAATTATCACTAAAATTCATGAAACTAATTCAGTTTCTTTGTTACAAGTGAAATGGCAACGCTAATCAAAGTACGACTCTATATGCTTGGGTTTCGCAGTTTTTAATAATATTTGACCGGTGGTACCAAACGATTTACAGATAGGGTTTTCTGTGATAATGCACTGCTCGATACATGTTTATTAATAATTAGTACAGCCTATATTAATTCAGATAAGATCAGTAATAGTAGTTGGAACTTTCATTCACTTTTCCAAATCAAGTTAGGTCAAAATAAGATAATGTACAAAATAAATAGTGTCCAGTTGAATCTCCAATATCTGTAATTTTATTAAATTTCACTTCTTGTGAGAGGATCTTGAGCAGTTAGCTGGCAGATTAGTATGGTCAGGTGTCAATACCACTACATGCAGTCTTTTGAATTCTCTGAGTGTTTTGACCAGTGAGTCTTGTCTCTCGACAGGGGGCCCAGTGGCCGGCATCCAGTGAGTATCGTTTAATGTTTTATGACCACAGCTACCGTACGCGTGCCGTAAATACGGTTAACGCTTGCCAACCCCTACACAAAACTCTACAGGGTAGTTCCTTTCACCTTGGTTTAAGCCGTGAAGGCGGAGTGTATTCGGCAAGCCCACAAACAAATGGACAGTTGTCCCAACGAATATTAATTGGCAGCGTTAGTTGTATTCATGGTACTGTTGTATATATATGCATACATATATATATATATATATATATATATATATATATATATATATATATATATATATATATATATATATATATATATATATATATATATATACATATGATTTTTTTAAAACAGTAAGTTGTATCGAAAAAATGCATCAGACCTCCTTTTTTGCAGAAAAATATGAAATATTAGATGTTGTTGATAAAAGTGGCAAAAAACTAGTCAAACTAGTTAGGGCAATTATTACCATACACACCTGATTAAGATTTTTAAATTTTATTCGTTCAGACGCATAAAGGTATTAAAGTGTAATAAATTTCGTAATTTTATATGTAACAGTTTCTGAAATATTGGGAAAACTCTTAACAGAGACACATCTTTGAGTTGTTGTAACCCCTTACGAAGTATTTTACGATATAGGTATGTTTACAGAAAACTTTGTCATAAAATTAGATCTATTACATATTTCAATTTGTAACAATAAAAGCGGAACACCCTGTATACCTTCAAAAGGAATCTCTAATTTCAATAGTCCTGAAGATGTGTCAAAATACACGAAACGTCGACTAATTGAAATTTGGTTTTCTCCTTTCTGCCGACCTCACCCCAATTATTTAAAAATATAATGCAGATTAATGTATTCAAAATAACGTATTAAAAAGTATAAAGTAATAATAAATGTTATTCTACCAAATTGTTTTCAAGTAATTTTTTACTTATTCCTATTTATTTCTATACGCATAAAGTAATAAAAATTAAAAAAAAAAAAGTTGCCGGGAATCGATTCGGCATGTTACTGAATCTAGCTCCATGGTCACTTGGGCCACCTGTGACTCGCGTCCGGCTGTTTATTCCAACGGCTTATAAGCTGAACGGTAAATTTTCAGAGGCTTATTTTTCCAAAACGCTTGGGTGGTGTGCCCTATTATTTGGACAAACAGTATTTGTAATAAAAACTGCAAGACTTGAACGTCTGGCCTCCTCTTGTAATTATGCATTTGAATTTTATTTAGAAAAAAAAATATATAAAAGAATTACTAAATAATGAACAGAGTAATTCTACAGTGTAACAATAAAAATACTTTTAAATCAAGTACCTGACATCTATGTAATAAAACGGCACATAAATGTAACTGTTTTTATCAGCTAGAATGTAATTTAAGAAATTCCATATTTTGGTTTGTTAAATAATTACCTGAATGAGCCTCGACTTCCAGGAGTAGTTTTACCTCGAAAATATCCCATATAGACAAAACACCATCCTCGCAACCCAATACCAGTAAAAATTCATTCCACTTTAATGCGGAAATGTTTGATTTCATTGTTTTACTAAACACGGACATACCGGAATGAACGTCAATTATTTGAAACAACTTATCACTGCTGCCAACAGCCAATTTGAATCCATCAGGACTATAACTAATAGCTTTAATACTGGACGGATGTCTATCGTATTTTTTGAATAGAGTAAAATTGGTTGTTTCCCAAATGTAGATTTCCCCATCTTCAGTACCAACTGCTAGGTAATTATTTTCTCTAAAATAAAAAAAATGTATTATAAGGTCAAATAACAAGGCACCAGTAATTATATACAATAACGTTCTTTAACACGTTAATTGCCAATCTATATTTTAAAAATATTTCACTAGACCAAATTTTGGATACTTCACTGTGGTAGGTACAATTAGAATTCTTTCTGTAGCCTACATCTGACAAAGAAGCAAAAAATAAAACTAAGAAGTTTACCTTTATAAGGAATGTGAAGGCTAATCTTTCATTTATTTATTTATTTTTTATTCATTGATCTAACGTCGGCCTATTTCCGCTACCAGGACTAATCACCGACGCCACAAAATTTTGCGACCTTCTTTATCGAAGAGCAGGGATTGTTACTTGCCTAACATCTAATAGACATGGGACCGACTGTTTTACATCCCCTCCTATAGATGGTATATCACCTACACAACCCTCGTCTAAGATTGCATAGCTTCTGCGTGTTAATGATATACAACCCGTAACGGGACGACCTGGTTTCATTGGGTTCCTCCATTAGTGACGGATACGTTGTTATTTTGCATCGAAATACGAGTATGTTGTCAGATATACGCTCGTCACGATCTTTTATTTGCCTAAAATATGTTGGCAAGCGATATAAAAATGTAACTGAATAACTTGTTTCACTTTTCTCTAAATGTACAGGGTGTTTACGAACCTGTGGAATTAAATGGGTAATAGCTCATAACCAAATTTACTGTCTGACTAAAAATTATCCTAATAAAAGTTCAACAATTGCTGAGTTTTTTTATTACTAAACCGTTTGAGAACTACTAGCTTAAACGTTCATCGCGCCTACATCTTCTCGTCTCTTGTTAGATTATCGCTTCTTTCAAGCAACGATGCCGATTTGAAACATGTCTATCTAACTTTCATAATGCAAAATGTTTACCGATATTCTGATATCAGTTATCAAAACCTATTTCCAATTTATTCTAAGAAAATTACAAATTAAAATCCAGAACACGTGTTCGATGCAAAAGTCACTGATACTGATAATCTTCGTATTTAAATTAAACAGTCGTTTCGCGTCAGTTAAATTCACATATGAAATTGAAAACTCTGAACAACTATCATTTTTAGATGTATTAATAATTAGAAATAGTTAAAATAAGTTAGAATTTGACATATTATACAGAAAAGATACCAGTACTGTTAAGATATATAGCTCGAGTAATGGATATTCTGCAAGTTTAATTGATAAAATAATTATGAAACGAAAGTTTAAAGAGTCGCTTCGAAATTCCTTGACCTTTCAAAATGAAAGAGAAAATCCGAAATTTGTATCGATTCCATTCGATCTTCGATTCACCCGTAGTATTGGTAAGATTTTTAAAGATGTAGGTATGACAGTGGTTCATTCATCGGGTAACAAACTACAACAACTTTTAGGCAATCCAAAAGACAAAATTGAAACAAACGAAAAGTCGGGGATTTATGAAATTAGCTGTAAGGACTGTAATCAAAAATATGTTGGACAGACTAGACAATCAATTCAAACTAGATTCAAAGAGTACATGGCCCATCTCAAATATGGTAGAACAGATAAGTCTAGTGTTGCCCAACATGCGTTTGAGAACAACCATGAAATATATATTAGCAATTTAAGATTAATTAGGAATGTAACAAATACTAGACAGCTGGATGCATTTGAAAGCTTGGAAATCATAAAGTGTAAAAATAGTATGAATAGTGACAGAGGGTTTATCACAAATAGCTCGCTTTATTGGTTAGTGGGTCACGGTTCACCGAACGGTCACGGTGAACCAGTTAAAACTGTTTTAATCATCTCCAGATGATGCTAACTTGGTTGACGTAACGCGCGTCGCAGTATATAGTGTTTTGGTGTTTCGTGGAAAACTACGTCAGTGTTATCTTTACATCACAGGTTCCAACCCACTCCAGGATTAAAGTTGATCTTTGTTAGAAGGTAGGATGTGTTCTCTATATAATGTTTACTGGAACCTTAATTACTTCATGTATTTATAAAATGAAGTGTTATTCGGATACCCGCAATCTTATTATTTTTCCATAGTGAAAGGTTTTTGTGAAAATCTCTTACAAGTCGAGATTAGAAGATTGGAGCCTTAACGACTACATATGTCCAAGTATTTGAGGGTATAATGATTATTTTAATTACATTTTAATATGGTATTTGTCATTTTGTGTACCTAACACTACTTCTATATACTTACGCATAATAAATCAATGATTTTAAAATATGTATCCATTAACTATTAGTACTTTGTTTTCCTTAAATTAATCATTTGGTTTCATTTTCACCAGATATCCAACTTAAATTTATAAATCGCTGTTTAAATTTTTCATTCTAAATACCATATATGTAGATTTAATATACAGGGTGAGCAATGTGCGTCCGACTTCGATATCTCGAGTTCTATGATAGCTAGAAACTTGATTTAAAAATATAAGTAAACTAGACAAAAAGGTGTATAACCGAAATTGTTTTCAGATGTATAGAGTCAGCTAAGACAATTCTACAGGGTCATGTAACATTTTATTAAATGAAATGCCATGTAATTCAGAACATTTTTTGAAACCTCATTGTGGTCTCCTTTCATTCCTGTATTTTTATTGACTTTCTCCCAACCACTTGGATGTAATGATTTTTTTGTTGTTGAAATTATACCATTTACACGTGTATATTAAAAAAATTACTACGGTCACAATGGGGAACGTGCCAATATTCTAATAATGGTGGAAATAGAAAATAGACAATAAAAAAATGATGACTTATTTCTTGTTTTTTCTTAAAGATTGTTTTTTTTTTTTTAATTAAATAAAACATTATTAGAGTGGGGTCGTGGTGGGAGGCATGACGTACTTACGTATAAGTTCTACCTTTGTCTATTAGATGGCGCAGCAGTCTCCTACCTGGTTGTTCTTCCAAGCATTTTCAGGTGCACAAACGGTAGTAACCAGTAGCATTGGTAATCACCAGATAAATTCTGATTTGTTAAATCAACATTAAAATCACTTTCAGCCAATGATATTCCAGAGATTATTACTCCTGGTTAGATTATATGTGCACTAAATACCCTACTATGTATTATCATTATTTTGTTATGGATGGGAAGTCGATTTTATGGTTATCAGAGAGATTGTATTTTGTAATTTTATTGTGTTGTCTGTGAAGAACTATAATAGTTATTTTTGTAATTGATCTATTGATCATTCTATTTTTAAATATATAATAAAGACACTGTCTTGTTATTTTTAAGTGGATATATCCTTTTCTGTGGTAGAAATAAGGAGAGGTTAGTAGCTATTTACTATACAAAATATATTTATATAAATGAAACAAATAACAAAATTGCTTTTTGGTGCTGCTCAGTTTAGATTTTTGCCAGTAAGACTGTACTTCTAGTTACAGCTGATTCTTCGGGCCTTTTATGAAGCCAGTATAAAAAAGCAACAGCATTCTTACAACCTCCTAAAATTATTATAATTTAAGTATACAAAATATGATACATTTATGATATTGTACTACCTTCACTTGCAACGCAGTCATGACATTTACAAGTTTCAATTTCACTGTTGCTTTCATTAATCACAATAACATAGTTGTACGCTTTGTTGCTTATCTTATGTTCAGGCGTAACCTTACATTTTAGAACACATTTCTCTTTGTCACGTTTTAATTGAACATACCCTAGGCTCTGTCACCGACGCTTCTCTGGTAGACCTAAAAAATGTTTCTTTCATTGCTTGTTGATTATTTACGTGTAAAACTATCTTACCTAACTACTTTTGCTCCTTTCATTTCCGGTGAGAAATAGTCAAAATTTGACACATAAAATTCATGAATCATATTCATAGACACTATGGGTAAATTGGTAGAATTCGCCTTTTCAAATCCAGACTCCATTATTATAAATAAAATCAAAATAATCTCTAACTAATAACAGCCTGTTTGACCTAACCTGTACGTTTGCACGCTACCGGCGCTAATAAACAAATTGACGCGTCATTTCGCCTGATCGGTAAAGTAGAACCTCTGCAAATAATGTTATGCACTTTGCAATGTTTGAAAAACGTACTGACGTCACTACAAATGTTTAATTGTTGATTAATAAATTATTTAAAGCAAATTTTGAAAAAGTGAGATTGGTGTCTGTTTATATATGTTAATTATTATCTAAAGAAATCGAAAAATGGAACAAAAAAATTAAATGCACGCTCCCATTATTGATTTTAAAAAAATATATGTTAGTACCAGTTATGAGACATCTGTGTGATGACACTCACTGAGAGCAAAGTTATCAACCTACAGCAGTAAATAAATATTTAGAAAAACTTTTTTTAACGGTAAATAAGTACGTCTTAGCAAAATCGTTTTTGTTCCGATTACCAAGCAATCTATTTGGAGCCTATTTAATGCAGATATTTTTTTGGGGCTAGTCAGTTTTTATTTATGGTTAGTAGAAATTTCTTTCAATGTAACTGTAAATTGCTTATTTTGGCAACTCTGCTCAAACTTTACAACCACTATTTAAAGATTTACTGCGCATGCGCATCCTACATTTCGACGTTGAAAAGTGCTTCGAGCTAGTCCAATTTCCCAGACATGTCTGATGGACATACGAATTTATCTAACCCCACATCTCTACTTAATACATTAGTTTCTGGTATAAAAAAAAGCGTTTTCCAACTGCATTTGTTTTGGTATCAAACAAAAGCGTTTTTCAAAACAAATCCGATAAGAACCTACATGAACCTATAAGAAATATTATTGTTGCTCGATCAGCCTGACCTGGTCTGACATTCGATGTGTTAAACAAAAAGTGTATTTCCTAAAGAAAACTATATAATAGTTCAAACCTTTTCTTACCCATCGAAACTCAGACAGTTGACCTGCGAGTTATGATCAATTTGTTTTTGAAGGCACTGAATTGGCTTGATGATCCCATTAGTATTAAGCCCCTTCCAAATTTTTACAGTACAGTCAGCACTACCTGACACCAACAGGTTAACTCTAAGACCAAAAGACATACATGTAATAGCATCATCATGGGCTAATACACTTTGTTTTACTCTGCCATAATCCAGATCGCATAATAATCTAAAGAAAATAAGAAATATATAAGTAATAGTAGTGACATATTTATTATAATAAGACAAATAATATCTTTGTTCTATGTGAAGCCAACAAATGTCAAAAATGCGTATGGACAGTAACAGAGGGCGACGCTTCTTTCTTGTTTTTTCTTCATTATTTACACATTTATTGAAACAAGTGTTTATTACCCAATAAAATGTTAAATAACATCAATGTAATATGGATATTTTAATGACGCCCCCTGGTATTGTTACTGTCACTGGTAATAGTAAACATTCACAAAATAGATAATAATATAAAACATAAAGTAAATCAAACATATTTTTGATTCATTTAATTGTCAACAACAAATAAACTTTTTAATATAATGAGACATTTTTGCCTATGATTCTCAAGTAATATTAGAATCAGAGCAGCAGTCATGGGTGTTCTTTGACTGGACGTTAAACATGTCTAGAAATCCATTGTATATTTTAATAAACGAAAATGGTATATTTTTCTGTACATAGGTATATTTTATTTCAAGCTTATTTGTAATATAAAGAAGGTCGGCTTCTTTAGCGGCGGTAAAATGATCAAAGAAACTGACGTCTTTTATGTTTGTAGTGCGCCTAATGTGCAATTATTGCAATTTATAGTGTTTAGTTGTAAATAAGCTAGGGAGTTTTTTGGACGAACGTTTTCCCGAACAACGTCAACAACGGAACAATTTTAGAAAGCAGAGTTTGGATATAGAATTGTTAATGCTGAAGAGTTGACGATCCTTGAAGAATATTGATACCAAATTGGAGAGAGCAATTGGCGCTAAATCTACAAGTTTGGACGAGTGGAAGGCTGCAGAAGATTTTATTAGAGGTTGGTGCAAAGTTTGAACCTCAAAGTTCCGTTTTATGGCTCATTATATTTATGTACATGAACCAGATGTCTGTTATGTTATATATAAGTAAATTCTGTCTCGAAAAACAGTCTACATTTATTATTATCCTCTCTCTTACTCACACCCTAATTTCATTAATAACAATTTGTAAATAAATAGTGAAAGCAACCCGTTTCCTAAATCGGGTAATCTAAATGTTGTAAATACGTTTGAAATAAACTGTAAAAATTTCTATCATGGAACAGTCGTCTACATATTGTACTGTATTTAATCTAGTACCATAGGTAAATAATAATAATTAGCATGATAGATAATAACGGCCCTAATACCGATCCTTGTGGGACACCTCTTAGTTTGTACAATACATTGCATTTTGTGGAATAAGATTTACAGGAAACAACTACTCAGAGAACAAAAGCCCCGACCTGCGTTGAATTAAACCTGCAAGTCTTGTTTGGTAACTAAAATCATCTGTCAATTCCTCACTAGACATAGACCGATTTCGAACTTGTTATGTTCTCGTCAGTATGCCATAAGTAATGTAAAAGATAAATAATAATAGCAAACCAGGCTGGCCTAAAGCAGACTAGGCATGACAGACATAGTGAGTGATAAGTGTATCCCTCTTGTGGTCATTGATACTACGAGAACATAACAAGCTCGAAACCGGTCTATGTCTAGTGAGGAATTGACAAGTGATCTTAGCTACCAAACAAGACTTGAAGGTTTAATTCAATGCAGGTCGGGGCTTATGTTCGCTGAGTAGTTGTTTCTTGTAAACCTTATTCATTATATAGTTTAGCCCACCAGGTTAGAGGTCGCAACTCTTGGTACCTGCTTTGCAGGTAGCTATCAGTCACAAAGACATCAGTGATGTCGACAGGTAGTAGCATTGACCACCAGAGGGATACACCTATCAGTTATCAGTGTTATCACTCACTACGTCTGGATTGCATGTTGCTTAAATAACATTTCAGTAATTGCACTGTTCTACCCCTAATCCCATACTTTTCGAGTTTATACAGGGTGGAGCAATAGTGCGTCGGACTTCAACATCTCGAGTTTTACGATAGCTAGAAATTAAAAAAACAAATACAAATAAACTAGATAAAAAGTTTATAACCGAAAATTATTTTCGAATATACAGGGCGAGTCAAGACAAAATTACAGAATCAAGTGCCTTTTTTTTTAAATGGAATGCTTTGTAAATTTGGTTGTTGTTTTTGTTATTCGACAAGCAATAAAACCTCAGTTTAGTATAAATTGTCTTGTACAAACGAACATTTATCGCACTTATCGGGCGTCAGTTATCATTTGTATTAAATTTAAAATATTTCGAGTTTTACAAAATGAATTTTCATAAAGCAGGACTTGTAGACATGACTTTCGCTGGCGAGTCAGACAGAAATTGTTTGTTTGCCCATAGAATTTATAAGCAAAGGTATCATGAAAGAAGGATTCCTGATGTTAGCAGCTTCCAAAACCTTGTCGATAGATTTGTGGAAACTGGAATGTCGAATATAAAAATAGTGAAAAAATAACACGTGTTGTGAACGAAGAAAATGAGTTTTCTGTGGTGCTTGCAACTGTTGAGAATCCCCATATTAGTCAGAGAGAAGTAAGCTCATTAGTAGGAATAAGTGGACGATCTAATCTTTAAAACAAATAAGTTTCATGCGCATATCATATTCAAATGCACCAGGAACTATCTGATGACGATTTTCAAAGGCGTCTACAGTTTTGTAATTGGGCCAGAGATAAAATGCAAGATGTCACCTTCTTCAGTAATGTTTTATTCACTCATGAGGCAACTTTTCATAAAAATGGATTTGTTAATAGGCACAATTTCCATTATTATGCTTAGGAAAATCCTCGCTTTGTTAGGCAAGTTGATAACTAGCACATATGGTCTATAAACATTTGGGGAGGAATTATTGGAGAACATGTAAAAGGGCCACATTTCTTTGATGGTACATTGACTGGAGCAATTTATCATCATTTTCTGGAAAACTATCTGCCACAATTATTCGTGAATCTTCCAGAAAGGATTCGAAATATATGCACTTAGAGACCACTTAAATAATACCTACCCACTTCAACAGATTGGAACAAATGGACCCACTAAATGGCCTGCTAGATCCCCAGATCTTACACTGGATTACTGGATTACTGGATTTCTTTTTATGGGAATACGTGAGGGAAATTGTTTATAAAGACACACCAACAACAGTCCAAAATATGACGGAAAGTATAATAACTGCTTTTAGATCTATCACACCGGCAATTTTGAGAACAGTAGAAACCTCATTTCAAAAGCGCATAGAGACGTGTGTAATTCAAAATGGGCAACATGTGGAGCACTTATTGTAATTTTTTCTAATGAATTATTTGAAGGAACCTCTATTTTTTAAGTTTATTCTTGAATTTTGTACTTATTGCCAATAAAACAAAAATGGTTGCAATTAGCTATAGGGAAGTACCTACAAAAAATGTTCGCTTTTCATTTTTACATCACATCGTAGAAAAATATACAGGGTGTTCCATTTGAAAACATTGAGAAAATTCAATTTAAAAAGTTCTCAATTGAAAAAGAATTTTTGGCCACCCTGTACATTTTTAGGAAGTAAAAATGAATCAAAAACATTAATTAGATGTCTTGTAACTAGTATTCACATAAGTTTTTCTTAAAACCCATAATTGTGACTGGTGATTTTTTCAATATGCATCTGCAGATGGCATTATTTCAACAAAAAAATCATTACATCCAAGTGGTTGGGAGATAGTCAATAATAATATAGGAATGAATAGAGTCTAGAAAGAGGCTTCAAAAATGTACTGATATAATAGCACTCCATTTAAATATAGACTTTTTTTATCTAGTTTACTCTTTTTTTTTATTTCTATCGTAGAACTCGAGATATCGAAGTCCGACGCACTATTGCCCCACCCTCTATATTAAAATACTATGGTTCACACAATCAAAGGCTTTTAATAGATCTAGAATAATAGGAATCGTATCTTCTTTATTATTTGATAATTGAATTATCTCATACATATATTGTTTGAAAACATGCTCTGATTGTAGATTTCTGTTATCTAAAACAGCATTTTGTGTATTGCGTACTGGCTCATGATTTTCTATCCTAGTATATATTATTTTCTTCAAAAATTTTGCTTATATTTTAGAGTAAGGCAATAGGCTTATAATTGTATTTTCCTTTTGTAGATAGCTTTTACATAAGCAATCTTTAAGTTTTTTGGAAATATTCCAGTATTTAAAGTTAAATTTATTATGTGACTAAGCGGACCGCAGCCACCTTTTTAAAAGTATTACACACTTCATCTTCATCTACAACTAAGTTTTTTATAACATTACACTCTTCTTCAGGATAAGTGGATAATAAGGATGAGTGTTGGAATTAACACTAAGACAATTATTTATAAAAAACGGTTTACATTATTAGTACCATAAGTTTATTGGTCTCATTCAAAAGAGGTATCATATTATTTTCTTTATTTAGATAATTAGATGTAAATTTCAAATTTGCCCCGGAACTTTTATTAAAAATCTCATTCCAACAAAAGAAATTCATTTATTTTTGTATTGCTTTTATTACATAATATATAAAGTAATAAATAAACGTTAATTTAAATTAGTATTATGTGCTTTAAAAAAGTGATCAACAATTTATTTATTTAATGAAGAAAAATTACTATCCCTCTTGTATTACAGATAACTTATCAGGTTTACAATTATGTAGGAAGTTGATAAATATTCAATTACATAAATAGATCTGCATAAATCAACTATTTTTTTTAGGTATCTAATATAAGATATACACTCACCAGCAAAAAATTCGGTCCACCCAAAATTTTTATGAAATTTGATGTTTGATAACTTTTTCATCCTTGTACTGATTTTAATCATTTTTTTAGCTAGTTGTAGATAAATTCATAGAGATTATCACGTGTCTTCTAATTTTCAAAAAATAATTAATTTCTGTCATAATCCAGGGAAACATATGCTGTTTTTTTCACTAAGTTTTAAACACTCTGTAAAGTATTTAGACAGCATGGTAATGGTTCAACATTATTCATATCCAAGCCACATCTGTTCACAACATTATCTTTTTTGAATCATCCCAATACCTGTCTTCTCATAGGAAATACCAATATTCAAATAAAACAATTTTACAGCATTGTTTGTTCGGCAGATTTATTCAGGTGGCTATGGAAGTTTTGTCTTCATTTAGAAAAAAGAATGAGAAATCGAATGGCGCAAACGGGAGATTCGTATTTTTTTTTTACTTGAAGAATGGGAACAAATTGAATAGGATAATATTCAATATCTTATGGAGAGTGTCAAGGCGTATACAAATAAAACGAATAGGTAAACACGGCCAATAGTATGCGCAATTTACGTTAGACTCTTCGACCGTCTTAAATGATCGAATGTTAGACTATTGGCAGAGGAGAGGGATCTACGGCCTAAGCGATATCCGAGACTTAATTACATGAATTCATTAAAGGCTAATGTAAGTTTCTACATATAAATGAAGAAAAGTTGTAGACATTTAAACGTTCGGTAATATAATACACCGACGGCCAATATTCAACGGATATACGTATATCACACATATTAATGATCATGTTCGCCACTTTGTGGTTTTACCTGTAGAGGCCGTTATACGTGCTTGTGGGGGAAATTCACGTTACTGAGTTTTTTGTTTTTTGTTTTTTTTTTTTAATTGATATCATTTGTTATTCATGCTATGGGAGTAGTTTCCTATAATAGAACTCGGACGGAGGTTTCGGTTTCCAGTGACAGCTTTTATGCAGGCCATGATAAAGGGAATTTTGTTTAATTTTAAAATGTTAATACGTAAACTAGTTTTATTGGAAAACGTATGACAAAAACAAAAAATTTATATTTTTACACTAGCCAAATTTGGGGGTGACGTCACACTATGTTTTTTCCTTATAACTCGTGCATGGTTGGAGATATCTAAATTTTGCAGACATTTGAATGTATTGGTGAATGTAACACTAACACACGCGTATTTTTAACAAGAATAAAGGTATATTATTAATTTGTTGTATATTCCGAAATTAATCCCCTGTGCCTGTCATTAAAAAACAGACAGATGTAATATGTGAACTTGTCCAGATGCCACTTTTGTCTTGTGTAGAAAAGTCTACGTCTTCGTCATTTATAAAGTCATCTGCCATCCCCCAGACCGATGACCGGAAAATTCAAAAACAAAAAAATAAAGTTTTGAAAAAATCTTTAAAATGTCGAATAGATGTTAAATATGTAAAGCAAATACTGACAAAACCAAAAAGTCCTTATAACTCGTAAAGGGATGTAGATACTAAAAAAAATAAATGAAAAAAACACTCCGTCTACTATCATGTGTAAGTCTCAGTCCTTTTGGACGAAAAACAAAAAAGGTTTGAAAAAATCTAAAGATCGAACAGATTTTGGTTGGCTGACCATAGGTGCATTAGTTGCTAGTTAAGCCTCTGCTGTAAAGACATTAGATTGGTTCCTTGTTAAGGGGTACTCAGCGGTAGGGATTTCAACCCCGTACTTAATGCCCCTCTGGTTCCTAAATTTTTGTTTATAGATAAAATACCTCCACTCCTCTTCTAGTGAGCGTTTATAATGAATTGATTATCAACTTTAGATATTACGGAATTCTTTAAAAAAATTAGAAAGTATGATAACATTGTGTCATACATGCAAGAACATATTTACGCGCTGACACATGACCTACAGCCAATCCTGGTTTTGACGTCATCAATACCTAAATTCCGAGCTTTAGTCATAAGGTAAACAATATTGTAAAATTGTCAGCGTTTTAGTTGAAAATTTGTATCTCCTACGAGAAGACAGATATTGGTATGATTCAAAAAGGAGAATGTTGAGAATAAATATGGCTTGGATATCAACCATGTTGAAATATGACTATACTGCCTAAATACCCTACAGGGTATTTTAAACTTAATGAAAAAAAAACAGTACGATTCATCTGGTATATTATGACACGTCAATTTTCATTTTGAAAATTAAAAAACCCACGATAATCTATGAATTTATCTACAACTTGATAAAAAATCATTAAAATCGGTTGAAGGGTGACAAAGTTCTTCAAAATTTTGGGTAGTTCAAATTTTTTGGCGGTGAGTACAAGTATAAGTAGGTGTGTCCAAATGGTGCACCACCTTGTAGACATGCTACAAGACAATATTAGGAATAGTAAAAAAAATATATAAAAAGTTATTCTTTGAGATACGGGATTTCAGAGGGTATAAGTGCAGTCATAAATTTAAGGCTCATGAGGGTTGTTTTGTATGTATAACTCATTGCATTAAAATGTTTCAAATGAAAAAAAAACAAAAAATTATTACTTTGAAAGTTTAAAATCATGAATAAAATTTTCAATTCAACAATTAGAATATGGCTGTTACAGCGAGTCCTGAAATGCTCCAGCGTATGCACGAAAATTTCGTAAGAAGAGACAACGCACGTCTATACTGAGTCCAAAAAGTTTAGTCAATAGAGAAAAAATAAGCGGCATTTTTATCAAAGGAAATAGCAGGTATATTGAAGTTAAGCGGCACCGTTGCTGACTACGTTCTACCACAGATTTATTTTTAAGTTTACATCGTTTTGCCATCTACAGGACATGAACAGTAGACAGAGCAGTCGCTTGATCTACTGACTTTCCTTTTTGGATTCAATATAGGTGCAAATGGGCAGATTTTTGAATATTTATTATAATAAAGTACCTGTTGCATATTATTGTTAAATTGTGTTGAGTATTTATTAAACAGTGTTGTCTTTTTCTACAATTTGATTATAGTTATTTAAGTGAGGGACAAACATTTTCCCAGCACTCTATTACATCCCCAGAAAACATACTTTCAAGGTGGTGCGCGACTTTTGGGACACCCTGTATTGTTAGATATTCTCAGTGATGCAACTGTTCTCTCCAGTTTTGAACTTAATTATTAAAATTAAAAACTATATAATCTTTAACTTTATATTTAATATTACTATGAATCAACCACATAAATTATTAATAAAACTTTATGTTTTAAGTTTTAAACTATTGATATATGTATCATTTTGTCCAAATACGTTGTACATATTATGTTAACATGTATTAATCATATAGAATTAACATATTTAAAGTTTATAATGCGAAAAAAGGATTAGGAGAGGAATGTTTTCCAAAAATATCATGAAAACAAAAAATTTCTCAATATTTATTAATTATTATTAATTAAAACCAAAAGTAAAAAAAAATAGATTTTAAAAATACCATGGAAATAGTTGAAACTTCAGCTAACTGATCATAAACACAGCATAATATCTTTTGGCATGAAAATATTTTATAATGATGATTATATACAGTGTAATAGTGTACAGAGTTCTCTTCACAATTTGAGGAAAATCAGAGAAAAGTCCCTACCATTATGACTTTTTTAAATCGAAAAAAAAAAACGCATGGTGAATTTAGAATTCATCAGTAATGTACTTAATTAATTCGGTGAGGTAAGCTGGAATGAACTAAAAAAACAGTTTAAACAACAATTTAGAAAAGATGATTTTCAGTTTACCACGTACTTACTGTCAAGCTCTAATGTTGGAATTATGCAAATAAAAATAATATGTTTCGAATGCAATGCGTCCCCGACCAAAGAATATGAGCAGTACTTCTTATAAGATAGTCCATGTGGACGACACAAATAAATCCATAAACCACAAATCTCCATTAAAATATTCACCAATTTGGAAGTGTCTTATTATCCGCAGTTTAACACTATATCCATACAGCACACAACATCCATTGGATGTCCAGTTTAGGTGTCCAGGACGCCCATGGATACAATTTGAACATCTACTGGATATTCATGTCAGAATATCCACTGGATGTACGCAAAAATAGATTCACTGGACGTCCATGGACATCCGGTGAATTCCCATACCAGGACATCCACTGAATGTACAAAAAAATATATCTAGTGGATATTTGTAGACAGACAAGGACATCCACTGGACTATTTATGGATGTTCCTACTGGACCATCTATGATTGTCCCTAGTTGTGACAAATGAACAATCCAGTGGATGCTCCATTGTGGGTACTATATCCATTGGATATCCATAACATGTTTCTGTGTTGATTGGGCACGTAGTGATGGGTAGCCGGAAATTTTCTCCCAGGAAAATTTCTACGGGTATGGGAAATTTCCCAGGAATTTTCCCAAACAATTCCCGGAAAAAAAAAACGAAATTTTGCTAAAAATGATAAATCTGATTAAGTGACATATTGGGTAATACGATAAATCTGGTCACACCGTCACTCCCTTTACACTTTAAACATATGCAATGAACAAGTTCTGACTTGCAATTTTTGTCTGTGATGTGGACGGTTAGTTTTCCCTTCAGTCTCACCCTATTCACTGAAGCTAATTGGTGCTCACTGCTGCTTTATTAACTCTTGTGTCTTATTTATGGAAATTAAATTTGTTCTGAATGTCTAAATTTAAAAAAAATCGGGAACTTTTGGGTCACTAACCTAAAATAAACTAAATTGTGGTAAAACGAAAACATCTTACCTCTAATTTTTATTACTTGCATCTAATTGCGACAAACATCAAATTATTTGTACACCAGACACTTATTTGCAACGCCGTTATATTGTGGCTTTTTTACTTTATAAAGTGCACGTTTACTCCAGTTTTTTCATATTTTAACAATGAAATCCGCAAACCAAGGTTTGAAAATATCATGATTCTTTAATAAATAGCAAACTACCCGATATTTACGATATATACACGGTGTCCCACAAAGTGCGCAACAACCTCATGAAATGACAAATATTAACTAGAAAAAAAGTTATAGGAAAGAAAATTGTTGTTTTGACCATTTCTTGGTTTTTAATTTTTTATCTTCAATTCAGATATACATTGAGAAAATGTTTTCTCGCCTAGATAAACTATACTTTTGACACGTCCTCTCAAAAATAATCAAAGGAAAAAGTTTCTTAGAATCAATTTTATAACGGCATGCCAAAAATTGGATCGTTATTCTTATGTTTGTACGTACGTGTGTGTGTGTATATTTTCCTGAATAAAAAAGTGGCTATAAAATAACATAATGTAAATGTTAGTAATAGTTTGGTTTCCAAAATGCTGCATACTTTGTAGCAATAGAACTTGTGCATCAAATGCACTTCTTAAATGTATAGTTTCTATTAGTATCATCTTTAAAAGCCTATCAAGTACAAATAAACTATCCTACACTTAAGCTTTGATGTGGAAAGGTTTAAACCCCGCTCTTTCAATGTAAATCGGTTTGGCTCGTCTGTGTCCCACACTATAGCGATATTACTTCTCTCCCTGCGCCGCCAAAGTGCGAAGTTAGGATTGTTGAATAATAATGGGTGATCCAATTTGAGTTTCCGAACTTTTTATTTAAGAAAAAACACACGAAAAGTAACATTATCTTATTTATTTTTGTAGTAATCGAATATATGGTTAATTCATTAATTATGAAAAATGATGTCAGTCAAATGGCCGCCTCTGGACCTTCTGCAGTAGTTGATTCGATCGAGGTAATTTTCGATGACTTTTTCGTAAGTTTCGGGGGTTATCTCGGCTATAACTTGGCGGATGTTGGTTTTTAAGTGCTCCAACGTTGCAGGTTTGTTGGCATAGACGCGACTCTTAAGAAAACCCCTACAAAAAAAATCCAACGGCGTTAAATCGAAGGATCTTGGCGGCCAGTTGACGTGACCGTGAAGTGAAATAATGCGACCCATGAACTTTCCTCGCAAAACATTTAACGTTGCACACGATGTGTGGCAAGTGGCACCGTCTTGCTGAAACCACATGTCTGCCACATCAATATCTTCGATTTCGTGCCAAAAATAATCGGTTATCATGCTCCTATAGTGCTCGCCGTTTATTGTTACTGTCTGACCTTCATCGTCTTCAAAAAGTAAGGTCCAATTACGCCGCCTGACCACAATGCGCACCACACTGTTATTTTTTTGGGCATGCAATGGTGTCTCGTGTATCACGTGAGGATTTTGTTCGCCCCATATGCAGCAATTTTGTTTATTTACACATCCAGAGAGTTGGAAATATGCCTCATCAGAGAAGAAAATGTTCTTTACGAAATCAGGATCAATTTCCCTGTTGCTCTAACACCCAATCTGCATAAAGTCTTCGCTGCCCATGATCTCTAGCCTTTATTTCTTGTGTTAATATGAATTTTATATGGGTGTAGGTGCAAGTCCTTATGCAAAATGCGCCACAGAGAGCCATAAGAAAGGCCCAAATTTTGTGAACGGCGACGAATCGATAATTCTGGATCTTCGGCCACACTATCACTCACAGTAGCAATATTCTCGGCCGAACGTGCGCCACGAAGATGCACACGGTTTACCCTATTTCCAATCCTTCCGGTTTCCTCAAATTTGTTGACTACGTTGCGAATTGTTCGCTCAGCAGGACGATTAAATGGACCATAATCTTCCCGTAAACGACGATACACAGTTCATACAGAATTGTTATTTCCGTAGAATAATTAAATAATTTTAATACGTTGAGCGGTGGTTAAACGATCCATTTCGTAAATGTGTTGTTTCAAGCTAACATTAGATATTTAAAAACATGCATCTATATTGACAGCTGTCAAATTTACAGTGTTCCCAATATAGGAAACTCGAATTGATCACCCTTTACATCTCATATTTCAATATTGTTGGTTATTTAAAAAATTCCTCTTGTTCCACCAGTTTGGTTTTCTAACCAAAATGGCAATAAATATAAAATTGCTGTGATTAATGCTATAAAGATAAGTGGATTATAGAATATAAAAGCACATATCAATCTAAAAGTATATTCACTGTAAATTTCAAGGGCGCCCGCACGCAGGGAAAAACACAAGCAGTTACCCTCCTAAAATTTTCCAGAGTGACTTTTTGACGAATGTATAAATGGGAAAAAATATTTTTAAAGGTTTTAAGGAAAATATGATTGTTAGAACAAAACTTACGTTTTTTTTCTTGAGATGCAGTGGTAAGAATTTAATTTTTGTTGTTCTATATATACGTCCAAAATACTAATCCCTTACAGCCTAATTACTGAGTAAACACACATAATGGGGCAGTTGCACGAAAACGCATCTCAGATCAGCATTTAAATTATTAATCACAAATTAATTTAAAATACAAATATCTGAATTAGACATAAATAACTTTTCAAGTGCTCTAGGATGAACTACCCCTCCGTGGAAAAGCCAGCGACCCTCATAGTTAAATTGTATTTATTATATTTAGGCCTTCTTTTTTTTATTTTTTTTTTTTTTTTTAAATTTTTTAATTACAAATTACGTTATATTATATTAAATTTTAACAACTGATACTTATTTTGCATGTGTTCAATCTCGATTTGATTCATGTTGATGGTAAAAATTATGTTCAAATCTCTAATTAACGTCGGACTATTTCTGCTATCCAGCTAATTGCCGACGACAAAAGATGATTTCCACAGTGCTTGTGTAAGCACTAGTACCACTAACCCGGAAATTTTGCGGAATTCCCATTGTGCCGTGGGCCCCAACCCCACGACACAATGTGCTCACATCGCAAATACATGGAACCCAGTTTTATGTTCTCTTCGACAAATGGTGGAGAACCGCTAATTTACTATATTTATAATCAACTTGGTCTAGTCCGGTGATCTCGGGTCGTCAGGGTGGATGAACACCACCGAGCCGATATACAAAATATTAAAATAACGAAATAGACTGGAGATTATTCAAATCTCAACTCCTTTTTTACTAACCGTTTTTAGGAATTTATGTAAAACATGTTTGATTAAAAATATGTTTGGTGCTAATCAGAATTAATGATAAGCTTCAATACAAATATCTCAGAGCCCATTTATTTGAACAATGATTCATAAAAAAAAGGAAATCGACAAATTCATAACTAGTATATTCTATGAACATGCTTAAGAATTTAATAGGTTTGTCCTTGAGTATTATTTTTTTAGTAATGTACATAGTGATTATATTTATCTTTACTTTTACTGTTTAAAATTGAACATATAATTTATAGAACATTCTATTTCACTGATGTAACAACATTGATAAATTTCATACAGGTTCTAAATAAGTACCAGAATTATTTAATGCCGTAGCTGGGAAATAATTTTTAAAAGTAGTAAGTACTTTTTTATATGATAGTGAGAAGTGAGAAAATATTAGATATGATCTGATACTTTTCCAACACATAAGATAATGCCATGCTTAACATAATCTTACACAATATTAATTTTCAATTTACACTAAAAAAGTAGTAGTATTTTTCTTTTGTTTTACTTTTTATATGTAGTTTGTGCAGACAGGGTGTCTTAATTTATAATAGCAGGTCTTCATCAATCGATAGAGGACCTTAAGGAAAAAAGTTCGGTTTAACGTGTCGAAAAGTTTCACGTGTTCGAGATAATGTTTAAGAAAAAAAAGCTTTTAGGCAGTAACTAAGAAACTGCACAAGCTTTTTATTTGAAGTTTGGCACGCGTTTTTTGCTTCAATGGTGCTATCTTTTTGTCAATACGATATAATTTTCTGCACAACCAGTGGCGTAGAAATTGACATCTGAAACCACTTTTTTTGTCTAGAAATTGTACGCCAATGGATTTTTCACTAAAATTTATTATTTCTTGAATTGCCTGTACAAATCAGAAGACGACGACTACTTTGTCTTCCACTTCTCCATATAACGCACGGTTTTCGAAAAAAACGCCATCAAAGTTGACAAGTGTTGTAATTTTATTCAAAACACACCTACAACTACTGTTGTTGGGTCTTCTTAAATTAATAAATAAAAAGACCGTTAATATCGAAAAGTGGACTATATGTCTTGACCATTTGTTAATACAGCAAATTTAAAATACACACATTTGCACTTGAAAAATAAATTTACTGTATCTCATACTAGAAAATATACTTGTAAAAGACTTGTTCTTCCCATTAACACTGGAACTTGACTCAACTAACAGACATACTGTTACCTGATTTTACCCTTATTTATATAGCTTATAATAATACAATCTTATAATTAGGTAAAGTACTTGACATAAAATTAAATTACATTTTCAAATAACTAACAATGATTTACTGGGAATAATTATCAATAGACAAATTAAAGGATTAAATTGTTGTAGAATTCCAGTAAATTTAATTTGCAATTCCGCATATACTACTAGATATTTACCGAGTGGAATAATGCCCTAAACGGTATTGAAATGTATTATACTCTATGCTAACAACTCTAACAACTGTAAAAAAATTCCGCTCATATGTATCTAAAATGAATAAACAACTAATTTAAACGCGCTATTCACTTTACCCCATAATAGAGGGGTAAAGTGAATCACCTTTTACCAAAAAAATGAGGGTGCTCATGATCAAAAAATTAAAATATGTATCTCAAATCCATCGGAAAGGATCAAAGAACCTACATTAATTAATTCACATTTTTCTTTTCACAACTTTCGGAGAAAATTACAAATTACAAATTTTTTTTTATTCATTTAGCCCGGTTGACGGTATATAAAGTTATAATAGTGACATTTTTAGGTTAGGCACTTTCACAAATTAGCAAAAAAAATAGTGCAATATGGGTTAAATTTATTGAATTTACTTACCAACTTTCGATTAATGTAATAATATACATTTTTCTACCTAAGAAAGAACTCACAAAAGCTAATACAATGAATTTAAACAAACCCAAGAATAGCTGATTTTTACTCGTCTGATCGCAATGTCACATGCGCCGTGATAATTTTAGTTCCTTACTCTATTCCATTGTACAAAAATTGATATTACTTACATTTGATTATCCCAACTACCAATGACCAAAACATTGATATTAGGAAGTTGAATACAACTACTCAGGGGCATGACTCCTATATTCGCACTTCTTGTTTGTTTGTTATGAGTTAAAGAGAACACCTTAAGTTTTGAATCATGGCCTACGGAAGTAATTCGCGTACCATCATCACTTATAAAAACATAACTTACAGTATTTTTGTGAGAATTAAAGCTTGTTTGTAGGTCTAGATTAGTCATGGTCTTCCACTGATCTACAAGAAATAATAGAAAATTAGAGAAAATTAATATTATAAGTAAACATTGGCTACCTTCAGCTTTTAACTGATCTTGTTCGATCTGAAAAGGTTCAGTCAGTAAAACCAGTCCTATCTTCCTTTGTGGATGAGGAACTCTGAAAACTTGTTTTGGAATTTGTCCAAATTCCATTATTTGAACTTCTAAGGCATGACGCTCATTTAGATCAGTTATAGAGTCTAGATCAACAGTTCCCTCATAACAAAGGTGATAAAATACTAAAACACAAGAGGGTTTATAAAGATTTAGACACTACTTTCAGTCTATGCTTACAGTTATGAGCTTTAACGGCTTCTTGCCCCTTTTGCTTATATCCAAAAATAAGATCAATCCATTTGTGCAAATTTTTAGAAACAACATCACTTTCCATAGCATCTCTTAATTTCACTATGAAATCTTTAGGGCTAGCAGCCCAAGGTGGTAATTCTACATCACCTACTTTGATATTGTTGTGCCGGTATCCAAAATCTATTCCCATATTGTTCACCAGAAATTTACCTTCTTGTGACACATCAAAAAACTCTGGTATCAGTTCTTTAAAATCTGACATGTTACATTGACAGTTTTTAAATGCATCTGCTACCGAATTGAACATCCTATCAGGATGATCAAATCTGCCACTTTGTAGACACAGTACATAGTGGGGATAAAGTCTTGCTAAATAATACAAAACGAATCCCGGAGTGGAGTAATGAGATCCATACATGAATTTTGGATTTGGCATTTCATGGTATCTTTCTAATAAACGTTCCAAACGAATTTCATTTAAGGCACCAACAGGTTTCGATAGGTCTCTATAGTTATCAGAGTTACTTAGATCTAAATCATAACTGGTATAGTTTGAGATAATCCAGGGAAAAACTGGATACTGAGTCAGATCATTTATTGTTCGGTCACCCAAGCTAAAAATTAATGGATAACTATAGACAAATATATGTTTCTCTCCTTAAATACATATTTTTATAATTGATACGGCAGTTTATTTATATGTATATCATATGTTCATTTGTATATTATTTTATTTTAAATCTTTTATTTCATCGCAAAGAATATGTAGGTATATATGTAGTATGTGTAGAGTATACAGGGTGCCCCAGATTTAAAGTGCCATAGAGTAATGGGAGAACACTTAGCAGAGTTCAAAACACCCCCAAACTTACCCTTAAACGTTAACCGTTTTACGGTTTTTTTCTAAAACAGGTTGATGGGTACCATGGTGTAAAGACGTGTAAAGTGACGCTCCTGTGAAGTTGTGTAAAAAGACTGGTTAAAACTTTATTAAATGTGACAAAAATTGATCGAAGTAACGGACAAGTGATTCGGCTCAAATTCGTGTAACTCAATGAAACTTTAATGACTCTGTATAACTGATATTTAATAAATAGTGGTGAAATAGAAGATATAAAGTTGCTTAAGTGCTGTTATTTGTATTAGAATGTGGCTGATACGTGTTGAAAAGGGACAGTGACCATCACAAGTGCCATGAATCCTCTAATAATTAAGGGATAGTAACATCTGGAACTTAACGCATTATTCTGTAACATCATAAATCTATATATTAATATGCCGCCAGACCTAAGATCAAGACAAGAGGAAACGATAATTTCGTTTCTGAAAAGTAGTGAATTCAGTGAAATTATAAATAATTGTGTGAAACACGAAGTGGAGAAAATAAATAATTGTGCAAAAAGTGAAACGGAGAAACTAACAGACAAAATATCTACACTAGAAGATGAGGTGAAACAGTTACGAGAGAGCAACATTCAACTGGTTAGACTGTTAACCTCAAGCGAATATAAACAAATGCAAATTAAGCACAAAGCAGAAGAAGCTAAATTAAATGAAAACAGAAAGAAAACTTTAGTGACGCTGTGGCAGAAAGAAAGGTAACAAACAAACTACATAAAAATACCACTGAAAATAAATCAGAGAAAATAATCACATATAGTCAGGCAGATAACAAATGTGAATCGATGCAAGAAAAGGCAAATAATGACAACGTTGGCGATAATCAAATCGTAAAGATAAACATAATAATGAAGAGACTGAAAATGAAGGAAAATGGCAATTCACCAAACCAAGAAATTGGAGACGAAAGAGTGTGATATATGGTCAAGGAGCTGACGACTCCATATTCAAAGGCGTTATCAGATACATAGATTACCATGTATTTAGATGCCCATTAGACATGTCAGTTACTGAACTTACTAGGTACCTGACTTCTAAAAACATACCAGATGTAAAGTGCGAGACAATGCAATCTAAATACCCTGGAGAATACTCGTCCTTTAAAATCTCAGTACCTGCAAATCACGTTGACAAATTTATAAATCCAAACATCTGGCCGGAGTATGTCGGAGTAAATCGTTTTGAAAACCGTTTTTTACGACAGAGGCCCTCAAATCAGGACCATCCAAAGTAACCGGCAATAAAATTAAAATTAAAATTAATTTACGCAACAATATTAAAAAACAGACGGAACATTGTCTAACAGTCTATCATCAAAACATCGAAAGCATTAGGAACAAAACCGGTGAAATTGAAGTATTCTTAGAGAAATTTAGCAATAATTACTACGGCGTGGACATTTTGTGTTTCTCAGAACATTGGTTACAGGATGGTGAAGAAAAATCGCTAAATATCAGTGGCTACAAACATGTTTCATGTTTCTGCAGAAATATAAACAGACACGGTGGTGTATCAATATTTGTCAAAAGTAATTTAGACTTTGTAGAAGTAAGCTCCTTAAAAATTGAAAAAGTAGAAATAGATTTTGAGTATGCTAGTGTTATAAATAGAGAATTGAGAATCTTAATCATCTGCATGTACAGGTCACCTCTCGGTAAGATTGATTACTTTTTAAACCTATTTTTTGACTTATTTTTTTCTATAAGCAACACGTTTGCTAATTATAAATTATTAATATGTGGGGATTTCAATATACACTTCGAATCGGATAACACGCAAAAGGAAAATTTTTTAAACGTGTTAAATATGTTTGATTTAAACTTAATTATTACCACTCCCACTAGAATTAATAGTAAAACCTCGGCAACATTAGACAACATAATTTCAAACGTGCAAAGCTTCTCAAATGTATATAATGAAGACAATGGCCTCTCTGACCATTATGCTCAAATTGTCACATTCACAGAGTTAAATTCTCCACAAAATGTATGCCCAATATTTGAAGAGAAAAGAATATATACCACTCAAAACAAAAAACGATTTAATTATCTAATTGATAAAGTAGATTGGATGACACTATACAATGTTACTGATGTAAATACGGCTTATTATATTTTTTATGATCTTTTTAATAACTGCTTTTAATGAAGCTTTTCCCATAAAAAAAATTGACGTGAGCTCAAAAGCTAAACGTACTAGTTGGATCACAAAGGGCATTAAGGTCTCCTGCCAAAACAAAAGATGTTTATTGTACATAAAAAAATTTACCACAAATGTGTGCTATATTAATTATTGTAACGCATATTGCACATTACTTAAAAAAATTGTATATCAGGCTAAACCAAATCACGCAAGCTACACAATACTGAACGCCGACAATAAAATTAAGCCACTTGGGACGTCATAAATAATACAATAAAAGGACAGAACACCGCTCAAGTTTCAAATAATATAAAAATAAATATTGATAATAATGTTTTGTCAGACTATTGCCTCTGAATTTCAAAAATATTTTATAAATGCAGCCGGAAATTCAGCTAAAAACTTACCTAGCAAGCATTTACCAACCGAATATTTGAACACAGTTAATTTAAGTTTTTTAAACTTTTTTCAATTTTTACCAGTTATAGAATCTGATATCATTCGAATAATACAGGATCTTAAGCCAAAGAAATCTACAGGCATTGATGATATCCCCATCACAATCATAAAAGAAAACACAGACACATTAAAAGAACCCATTGCATTTTTAGTTAATCTTTCACTGACCACAGGTGTTTTTCCAGACTGTTTCAAAATCACTATTGTAAAACCTTTACACAAAAAAGGAGATAAAACTATAATATCAAATTATAGGCCTATTTCAATTATACCTGCACCCTCAAAAATTTTAGAGGCAGTGGTTAATGGACAAATTTCGACCTATATTGAAAGTAAAAAACATTCTCGCTCACTGTCAATACGGATTTCGTAAGAACTGTAGCGCATCAGATGCCACATTTGAATTGTTAGATAATATCAGTAAAATACTAGAAGATAGACAACTACCTCTTGGAATATTTTGTGATTTATCCAAGGCGTTTGATTGTGTTAATCATTCCATACTGTTGGATAAATTAGAATACTATGGAATAAGGGGTGTAACGAACAACTGGTTCAAGTCGTATCTCAATAATCGTTAAATCGTAGTTGAGACTCGTTTACTTGAAAATTCCTCTTACCAAAAATTCTATTCACAACCCCAGAACATCAAAGATGGAGTACCTCAAGGGTCAATTCTAGGACCAGTACTATTTTTAGTGTACATTAACGATCTAGTATATAATTACCCATCGTCAAAATTCTCACTATTTGCAGATGACACGAGCATTTTACTTAAAGACCAAAATATTGACAACTTAATTAGAACCACACAACTGGAAATCACTAATATATCTGAATGGTTTATAGCTAACAAATTACTTCTTAATCAGGAAAAAACTGTCAATATATTATTTCAACCCAACAGAAATATGCCACAAACAACTCTGGTTTCAAACATAGGAAATATCGAGCCAGTGTGCAATACAAAATTTTTAGGGCTTTATATTGATACAAAACTTGACTGGAAATTTCATATAAACGTTCTCAACAAAAAATTATCTAGTGCAGTATATGCTATAGGCACGGTAAAAAATAATATCGGTTCTGAAGCAGCTAAAACAGTGTACTATGCATACTTCTATTCAATCCTACAATACGGAATTGAATTCTGGGACAACTCAACAAATGTAAACAGCACATTCTTAATTCAAAAACGAGCCATTCGCACTTTATGTGGCCTAAGAAGATACGCTTCATGTCGTAATTTCTTTAACCTGTATATATACCGTTTATCTTCTGGCAATATTTAAAAGGAAAAGCAACATAACAACAGCATCAGAAATACATAAATACGATACACGAAATAAGGATACATATTTATGTCCATTTTATAGCTACAATGTCAACCGTAGGGGCGTCCTGTACATGGGTGTGCAGATTTATAATCACTTGCCACAGCATATTCGAACCATTAATAATTTAAATAAATTCAAACGAGATTTAAAAAATCTGCTGTCATCTTACGTATTTTACAACACTGCTGAATTCTTTGAAACAACATTGTAATTACTTAGGTAATAAAGATATTAGTAAGTGTATAATAATTAATATGGTAACAATTGTATAGGTAGAAATATGTTACACAACTAAAATAATTTGATATTATCCTTATTGCTAGAAATAGAGCTACTATGGTTGTTATATTATTTTAGACTATTTTAATTTTTAATGTTAAGATTGTTCGCAACACGCCAACATAACTTAATTTCCCAGCTGCTCATAAAGAGCAAATTTTCGTGTATACCTACTATACTTTTCTCTTAATTGTATATTAAGTGTATGTATATATGTTTGGGAATAAATTCTATTCTATTCTATTCTATAGTCGGCCATAGTTCTGGAACAGCTTAAAATATTTGAATAAAATTTGGTACAAATACTGTACTCTTTTAGTCCAATCAAAATCATAATTCACTTTGGAAAAATTCTACGGTCGCGATCGGACTCAATGTTTATAATGTTTCTCTCAGTGCTGATAACATCACCCTGCGTAGAATTTTTTGATAAATATTAGTAAACGTTTAAAAAGTCAATGGATCAGTGTATAAAATAATGTCATTTTTGACGGCATGTTTCAGGATATTCTCCAATAAATTTTCAATAATATTAATTGACCATATTTTAAATTCTATAAATTAGGCAATCAACTAACTAATGTCACTATTTTATTAATTTATCTTAAATATTCTACATCGATTAAGCATCTTAATTTTTTTGGACGAAATACACATTTATTGAAAAAGTAACGGTTCAAGCAGAGTTGGACTCGCTTAAAATTCCATGATTAAGTATATTTTATTTAAATTTGTTATATGAAATACTCTCTCATTCCATTCTCAAAACTAAAGGAAAATTTCTTTGGTAATAGATTGACTTCTGTATCAATGTCAAACATAATCTAAAATATTCAATATTAAGTTTCCTTTTAATTTTCAGTCCTGAGGTCAGTTAATATATTTTAGGTGTAACATTTTTTGAATAGCCAAAAACATCTTTTTCAAAAACCAACCACTGACTAATCAGAGATTTATTTAACAAGTTTTTTTAAATAATTTATTGGACAGTGGCTTAATACCCAAAGAAGGTGCAAGGAAACATTATAGGATACCACAAATAGATAATTATAGACAATAAGTGATGTCACTTTTTCCCTATCAAACGTTCCTTTTTTTTTCAACTTACGAGTATAATTAATTTATTATTTCTATTCAGAACAAAAATGTGCATAAATAAAGGTGTTTCAATAAGAGCACAGGATTTGAATTGCGCGCCAGTTTGGCTGTCATGATGTCACAAGATTATTACATGCCAGGTCGATAGGCGACAAATGGGAGTTGGTAAACATGGAGCATTACACGATAGAATAACGCGTCCTAATTGTTAAACATTATTATCAAAATGGTAAAAGTTTAATTGCCACGATTCGTAAAGTGCGTCCAATTTTCGGTCGAAATAATGTTTCTCATTCATCTACTATGAAAAGAATAATCGAAAAATTCGAAAGTACTAGTTCGGTTAGTGATGTGAAACACACGACATGAGCTCGTAGAGGTCGTTCAGAATAAAACATCACGGCAGTTTGCGAGAGCGTGGACAAGAGTCCAGGGACATCGATTCATTATCGTGCACAAGAATTGGACGTTACAACAGCCACTCTTTGGCGTATTCTCACTAAAGATTTGCATCTCCATGCCTAAAAAGTCCAACAACTTCTGCCAATAGACCATGCACAGCGAAAAGAGTTCACCAATTGGATCCTAGAACAACAAGAAGTGAATGCCGATTTTGCGGACAAAATCATTTTCAATGATGAAGCCTATTTTCACCTCGATGGCTTCGTTAATAGGCAAAACTGCCGCATTTGGGGCTCGGAAAATCCACGAATGATTCATAAGAAAGCAATACATCCAAAATGTGTCACTGTTTGGTGTGCATTGTGGTCTGGAAGAATCATTGGGCCGTTTTTCTTCGATGACGAGGCAAGTAATGCAGTAACGGTGAATGGCGAACGTTATCGTGCTATGATAACCCAGTTTTTTGTGCCTCAATTAGAAGATATTGCTCTCGACATGTGGTTTAAGCACGACGGTGCCACTTGCCATACCGCCCATGAAACATTGACGGTCTTGCACGAGTCTTTCCTGGTTGTGTCATCTCTCGGTTTGGTGACAAGAATTGGCCGCCACGCTCTTGCGATTTAACACGTTTGGACTTTTGGCTGTGGGGTTATCTGAAGTCACAGCTTTATGCCAACAAGCCCACGAATATCAACGAAATACCGCCACATGTATGCAACACTATTAATCAAAATTTCGCCAAAAGAGTAGGCATGTGCCAGCCAAGTTGTGGCGGCCATTTGCCAGATGTGTTGTTCCGTACCTAACTCCCAAATGTCTACATTAACTCAATAAATATTTCACTACTTTGCTACAGCAAAAAGGTGATCTTGGAGGAAATTCTGTGAGTATAACTGACCTACCTCACAGTACTAGAATCCACAAGATTCTTTCCAGAGAGCCGACAAGGGAATTCGGTTCGTTAAGGCGACCGGATGGCTCATATACAGACTCTCGAAAGGAAACCTTACAGCTCCTAGCACAAAACCACTTCCCAGGGTGTTTGAATGCAGATGACCAACAGCCGTCACCATCAGAAGGCCGATTAAAACGACCTGATAAAAATGATTGGCTGACGGCTAAAAAGGTGATCACAATACCGGCAATTGAGTGGGCCATCAGATCATTCCAACCATTCAAATCGCCAGGAGAGGATGGAGTTTTTCCAGCTCTACTACAAAATGGACTGGAAATATTGTTCCCAGTCCTCATTAAACTATTCAGAGCTAGTCTGGTATGGAACTATATCCCATCCAGTTGGTCGGCGGTTAAGGTAGTATATATACCAAAAATGGGTAGGAAAGAACCAAGCCCTAAATCGCTTAGACCAATTAGCCTGACATCTTTTCTGCTGAAAGGCCTGGAGAAGGTGCTGGACGGATATATCAGGGGGAACATCCTGAATCATCACCCCCTCAATATCCATCAGTACGCCTATCAAACAGGAAAATCAACAGAACTAGCACTCAATAACCTAGTCGAGAAGATCACCCAATCCCTTCAAATGAAGGAAATTGCGGTGGGAGCCTTTCTCGACATTGAGGGAGCATTTAATAATGCACTGCCCGACTCCTTATATGCAGCAGTCGCTGCCAGAGGAATTGAGCCTACTATAGGCGACTGGATTCGTGCTATGCTATCAAACAGAACCATAACAACATCTCTACAGGGAGAAACAGTTAGGTTTAGAGCCACGAGAGGATGCCCGCAGGGTGGGGTTCTCCCCCCTTTTGTGGTCACTTCTTGTGGACGACCTACTGGGAGCAGATGTCTGTAAACCCTCAAAAAAACAGTAATTGTACCATTCACCCAGAAAAGGAAGCTGGAGGACTTAAGACCTCTCACTTTAATGGGTGAAACTATTCCATTTGCGGAGGAGGTGAAATATCTAGGAATCACTCTGGATAAATCACTTAATTGGAACTCCCATCTGGAAAAGGTAATCCACAAGCAAAGCTGTCCCTATGGACATGCCGTCGTATTTGTGGCAAATCCTGGGGCATGGGTCCCCAACAAATTTACTGGATCTATATCAAGGTCATCAGACCAATGATAACATACGGATCCATTGTTTGGTGGCCGAAAGGATTACAACAGACGGCCAAATCCAAACTCTCTGGACTGCAGAAACTAACATGCATGACCGTAACGGGAGCAATTAGCACCACACCGTCAGCTGCAATGGAAATGCTCCTGGATTTACCCCCTCTTCATATATTTCTGGAGAGAGAGGCCAGGTGGGCAACCTATAGACTGCAACAAGCGGCCATTAATATGCCGCAGACTAGTATCATGGAGCGGAACAGGTTGCTGGATGACATAAAGAATCACAGCATCCGAGCAAGAACAAAAAAGTGATTCTGGTCTGGATACCCGGCCACTCTGGTATGGAAGGTAACGAAATAGCGGACTCCTTAACCAGAGAAGGAGCGGGATCACGATTCATCGGACCAGAACCAATACTTGGCATATCCTCAAGTACTGCCAAGATGGCTATCTCAACCTGGGCTGAAAGGCAAACTCTCCAGTATTGGCAAGAGTTACCAGGATTAGTTCATTCGAAGGCGTTTATAAAATACCTTTGAAATCAAGAGCTAAGAAACTTTTAGAGTTAGTAGTGAAATTAAGATGTTTTTGTAGTGGGAACACCTAGTATGCGACTGCAAACGGATCACAGGAAATTTGCATCGCATTGCATTTAGTTGTATAACTTATTTATTATTATCATCTGGTAGTCGAGTGGGTAAAGCACTTATAGAATTTACTTGGTACCGAATATCGATGGTTCAAATCCATCCCAGGCATGTTGGAAATTTTATTTGTAATTTGTTTCGGATTAAGATGTGAGAGCACTGTTGATACCCTAGATGTGGTTTAGACTCCACAATAAACTGTCTCTCTTTACTCGACACAAAATCTTAGGATTTTCTGGGAATTACTTCGATGACATGAGGCAGTTAAGAAAACATTTTAAGAAACATTTTTAATTATAAATCAGTGATGTTCAGAAAGGAAAAAGCAAACGTTCTTAAGAGTACAAAACTGATTTGGGTTTTCATTTCGGAGATAATACGAGGGAAACGCAAAAACTGTCTACATTGAATTAGATTTTGGAACATCCAAATCGAGATATTGCTGAGACATTCGTTCTCTTTAAGCTCCAATTATTGTTATTAATTGTAAAAAAAATATTAGCTCCAGACAACCTTTTCTGAAATATATATTAAAAAAATCGTAATTTCTCTTTTTTTGCCACTAACTCGTTTTTTAACTTTAGTGTACTTTTGCACGATTTCTGACGAATTCGGGATTTTGAAACATTAGTATTTTATATAAAATTCAGGTTGTAACAAAAAAAAAACAATTTTATGAGTATAATTGAGCATCGAGCATTCTGCTAAATGAATTGAGTAAAGAGTTTACTGGCAAATGTATTTTATCTAAAGATGGATAAATTCTAAAATAGGGAAAATACAAAAAAAAACAGTTTAAAAATAGATATCTGGAAAATGTAAGTTTTTTTTTTGAAGTATGTGCTGGCAATATTTTTAGATAGTACATTAGAGCTAATTTTGGTTGGGTACCATTAATACTTTTGTACACAAGATGCCATTTTTATGGCATTGCATACCAATCTTTTTTTCTCAAAGTTAACATTTTCATTTTATATTTTATGTAAGCCTTAGAATCAACTAATCTTCTACAGATTATGTAAGATGACGATTTTTCTAAACTTTTGACTATACTGCTCATTTTTATGTAAGCTGAACACAAATGTGGTTTATTGCACCAGACTTCAAAAAAAAATTTTCAAAATATGGTCCTTATTACAAACGGAACATGTGCTTGTAGAAAAAAATATGTTCAAGATCTTCTAACTTCTATATATTAATTTTATGTACTAAATGTACTATGACGCTACCATGAAGACAGTCTATGCAAATATGAGCATTATTGTCATCTGCAATGAGGGTCATTATTTTGACATTTCATTTTTCCAGATAGCATTTCAAGGCAGAAAATTTCGTATTTGTGTAAAGTGTACAATGGGAAATAGGAAGTAGACAAATTTTAGAAAAATTTGTTATCCTGTGTAACTTGTAAAAAATTAATTTTTTTTTCAAAATTTTCAATTCCAAAATTAACAATGAATATGATGTAATTTTTTTCATAATATTTTACAGTTTCTTTCAAATCATACCATTTCTGTTGAATTATTAGCTATTAATTTATTTTGATATTTTATTTAATGTTACAGTTTTGTTAAGTTAAATATTGCTAGAAAATGTCCATGTAAATTACAAAGAAAACTTCCCAATGAAGATTTTAGTTGAAAATGTAAATTTTTGTTTATAGTACCAGAGAAGTATTTACTAATGGGCAAATGATGTTCATCTTGGTGGCGGCTGATTAAATTTATGTTATATCATATCTTAGTATTGGAGCATGGGACCCAAGCAATACTTTAAGGCAGTGGCGACTCATGTGATTGTACAGTGGTAGTGCTACAAATGTTATTTCTACACTTTTGATAAATATTTCAGTCATCTTTCAAAAGACAAAAACCATACCAATGCGTTTAAAATTAATTTTTGTTATCTAATTTCTTCAATTAGCAAAGCAGTGCTGGAATATTACTATGGCAAAATTTCTAATGAAGAAAAAATAACAACAATAACTTGCAAGATTTTACAATTATTTTTTGTTTTGCAGTGAAATCATTGCTTACTAAGATGGCCTTGCTTTCCTCCTAATTACATTACACCATGAAATCGGTCAATAACACATGTTTTGTCTACAAGCTGAATTTGACTTGATATATTTGATTTACCAAGCAAAGATAAGCTAAAAATATTATTGATATGCACTTTCGATTTTTCATGCATTTTAGTTTTCTCCCAGATGTGCACTAAATCTGTTACGCCTTTTTTCGTCCACGTAACATCGCCACCAAACAGAACACATGGAAAACAAAAAAAAATGCGTACTTTTTATCACACCCCCACAGTCATTTGTTTTTTAAGTAAATATTTCTGTTAAATTTTATTGTTTGCTCTTTAGAGATTGAACCACTAGAAAAAATCAGTTCTTTTTTTTTAAATATCTAAATCAGGCATAGTTGGACCTAATTGTTTTATTTCAAGCTTTTCTTCAAGCCAATGTGTAGAAAAATGCTTAATAAAAATTGCAAATATTACTCATCGTTCGTCCATTTGATGCACTTATTACAGATCACAAATCTCATACCGACACTAACACAACAGCTGTCCCTTTCATATTGCACTATGCTATGAGACTCGGGATAAATAATTGCTGGCTTTTTTTACAAAATTACACCGTTTTGAAATTATACTTTAAATTCATTCTTCACTGTGCAAAATTTCAAAAAGTTGCAACTTAGTAAAAAATCAATATTTTTTGATGAAATTTGTAATCTTTCGATATATTTTCCACAGTTTTTTCAACTTTTTTTTCACAAATTTCAATTGAAATTTTTTTTCCTGCAAAACTTCATTTAATCTTAACAGTTATGTCTTAAAGTATCGCTCGGGTCCTATGCTCCAATACTAAGATATAACATAGCCTAAATTTCTCCAGCCGCCACTAATCCATCTCTAATATCAACTCAGTGAACACCTGTGGACATGTATGTAGATACTAAGGGGTAAAATAATACTTTATGTATTTACAATAATTATGTAACTATGCTAAAAGATAAGGGAAAATAAAGAAATTGTTATCAGATGTAATTAAATATGTCTGAGAAAAGTTATTTATATTATCTCAGATATAGTTTTATATATGGGATTATTTTTCATAAGTATTTTATAAAACATATTTGAAAGATATATATTTTATACGGAATATATCCTAATTTGACAGAACATAAAAGATGTTACTTAACCAAAATAAAATTGTTAATTTATAAGATAAGATAATTTTGCACTTAAAGAAGAGAAAAAAATATTTTTAATAATTTTGTTAATACCAATACCCAAAATCAAAAGAAATTATGGGCTGGTTTAAAAAGTTGGGGCGTAGTAAGTAGACCAGACCACTTGGAGTTACCTCAACACCTAAATAACGCGGATTTATTTAATGAATTTTTTGTGAACTCATCTTCTAACAATCATCCAATAGATGAAAACAACACTCTACTAAATCAAATACCATCATCCAATTCAAGTTTTCATTTTCAGCCTGTAAATGTTGAAGTTATTAGGTCACTTTTATTTAAACAAAAAACCAATTCTATGGGTATAGATAATATATCAGCTAAGATGCTCCAGCTATCAAGCAAATTTTCCTTAAATCCACTCACTCATATCATAAATTATTCCTTTGAATTAGGTAACGTTCCTGATCTTTGGAAAACATCCATTAGTCGTCCTATTCCCAAAGTGCCCTCTCCAAAAGAGATTTCAGATTACAGAAATATTAATCTTCTTTGTGTATCCTTGAAGTTAGCAGAACGGGCCATTTATGAACAATTAGTCCAATACCTTAATACCAATAATATACTGCCATCTAATCAATCGGGATTTCGTAAAATTTTAGCACAACTACTGCGTTAATAGCAGTAACTGATGAGATAAGTCAAGTCCGTGATCAAAATAAAATTACGGTTCTTACTTTACTGGATATGTCTAAGGCATTTGACAGTGTAAATTTTGAGCTTCTGCAAAAAAAACTAGAAATTTATGGTATTAGTGGTGTCGTAAATCGTTGGTTTAGGAACTATCTGTATCATAGGTTTCAAATAACTAAATTAACTGATACAAACTTATCTCAAGAATTGGAATTGTTATCAGGAGTTCCACAGGGCTTTGTCCTGGGACCTCTCCTTTTTAATATATTTACGTCTGATTTGCAGTTTATTCCACAATATTCAAAATTACATTTATATGCTGATGATATCCAGCTATACATAACTCTATCCTTAAATGACGTTTGGCAAAAAACTGAAAACTTGAATTCGGATCTAAGAAACATCCTAAAATGGTCTCAAAACAACTATCTCCGTATGAATCCAAACAAAAGCCAAATAATTTTATTGGGATCACAGCACAGGGTAAATAGTATAAAAGAACTAAATCTGGTTTTTAAGTTAGGAGAGTCGCAGTTAGAAATACGAGATACTGCTAAAAACTTAGGAATCTTGTTTGATTCACAACTATCGTTTACTGAGCATGTTTCAAAAATAATCAGTCAGTCTTACTTGAAACTTAGACATCTCTATCAATTCAAAGATTTACTGCAAACGAGGATTAAAGTGCAACTTGTAGAAACCTTAGTTTTGTCGATTTTTAACTATGGAGACTGTTTATATGGACTGTGTTTAAATGCAGTGGACAAAAGGAGACTTCAAGTCATTCAAAACTGTTGTGTAAGATTTGCATGTAAAGTGCCAGTTAGAGAACACATAACTTCCTATTTTAAGGAGTTAAAGATGTTACGATTAGACGAACGTCGATTTCTTCACTACTCTTGCCTAATAAAAAAAATAATTGATACTCAAAATCCCAGTTATCTATATAATAAAATAGAATTTAGACGTAATGCCCATAGCAGTTATACGGAACTTTAATGATATCAGTATACCTAGGCATACCACTGCTGCATACGAAACATCATATTCATATCTAGTTTCTCATATACATATTCAGCTATCACCACGGGCATTTCAGACAAGCCTTCCTTCAAAGAAAAATTAAAAAATAAATTGCTATGTAATGATTTGAGTTTTATGGCTATTCAAAAATTCTAATTCTTTATTTGCATTTTGTAATAAAAATTTTAATTACTACTATGTTAGGGTAAGGTTTATATATCAGTTCTCTGTATCTTATCCTTTTGTATGTTTGAAAAATCTATCTAGATAAACATTCTACTAGGCTCAATTTTGGGTCCAACGTTTCAAATTATATTTATAGAGAATATCACATAATGCGAGATATTGTCAAATTAACAACAAGAAATATGGTAATGATGTTATGTTAAGTAGAAAATACAAAAAAACCTAATATGTCTATCAATTAATTTGATGAGTTATGTTTGTACAATGAATTATATTAGTAAATTTAACTAGAACATTATAAATTAACTTTATATGATCTGGCAATACAAGTGGGAACGAGTGCTTTTTGAGAACAACAAAAAAAATATATATAGTTGTGCCAAAACCTGACTACACTGATTAATGTCCAATTACTGTTCTAATAAAAAAAAATCAATTGTTACTTATTGTTTCAATTGGGGATGAGGTATGGACATCCGTTTAATTTCCGATATTCGATCAGTGAAGTTAAGCAGCACTGATCGAGTCCGGCAATTGGATGGATGAACGATAGCTCGTCTAACAGTCGGTAGGCTGTCAACAGACAATCCCAGGAAGGCCGCTAGCCTGATGCAGGCGGAGAGGCGAGCCCGGGTGGAGGGTCAAAGAGACCTACCCAGGAGGTTTGCCACTCTGCTAGCGGTGCAGGCGGGCAGGCCCAGGCGGTGGGTTAGTTGACAGTCGAGGACCGTGGTTCGGAGTCCACGCTAAACTGTAGGTCCCTAGGTAAAAAGGGCCCATTGTGGCCTACTTGTCTAGTAAAATAAGTAGCTACTACTACTACTATTGTTTCAATTACAATTTGAAACAAGAAACTGACAAGAATGAATGATGTATCATTATACAGCATTTACTACTTAACAGGCATAATTTAAAAAAAATACTCCTATAAGAGAAAGAACGTATATTGTATTGAAATGATTAAAAACTAAATCTTTAATTACCAGTGTGTTTTAAAACTTTGTTTAGCCAATTAACAAACAATGTTTATGTACAATACAATATAACACTAACAAAATGTAGGTAAATACATATTATAACAAAATAAACATACCTGTTGATATACAAAAGATAATCATAGTTCGAGACGATTCCATTTTGCCATTGTAGAGTCATAACATCTTGTTCTATTTCATTTAATTTCAATTCGGGTTGTTGTAGTACTTTATCATAAAAATCATCTCGCAATTTTTGATTTTTAAATGACAAATATATATGAGGATTCGAAGAGTTTTCATTGGAATAGATTTCAAGACCCTGGAAAATACATTGGCAAAATTACGCATCTTAAAAATAAATGTCATTAAAGATACTTACAATATGTTGTAATAAAAATCTTCGTTTCACTATTCGTTTAATGCTGTTTAAGTCAATTTTTATTACAGGATACTAAAACATAAGCATAGATAAGGAAAATAAATATGTGTTTTATCTAATACATATAAATATTGTGAGGTGGCAATTACTATTATTGACAATAACTTAAGTTATTTAAAATAAAATAAAATCAAAATGAACATTGATCCTGCACTGTGAATGAAAATAGAAATTGGGATAGGTCATTGGTTCATAAAGCCCACTTCATTATGATTCATTCACTATTAATTCCTTAAAGTCAGCCTTCGATCACAAAGAAAAAAACATATTGGAGAATTTATCAGCAATTTAAAAATTGTTAAAATCTCAAATTTGACATCAAAATGTCATATATCAGTACTTATATGTTAGGCTTGAGACCAAGGGATCCCAGGTTCTAATCCTGGCTGGGGCATGGAAGTATAGTGACATTTTTAAATACCGAGATGGTAGCACAATTGACTAACACGTTGTTGTGTGGCAGAACATGACTATTCACTGTCTATCTCTCCTGAGGTCGAATCTTAGCTGCGGCATCTGGTAAATGTCGGAGATAATGGTTGTTGTGTGCGTCTGTTCTGGTTGAGTGGTGGAATAGCAATGTGCTAAACTCCACCAACATGTTTATATAAAACATTAATTTTATTAAGAAGTTATTTGTAAGAGCCCTCTCTGTGATTTACTACATATACCTGAATTTAATAGAAAAAAATAGCTGTGTCTTAATTAACTAGGAATTATTTTGATTAACCTGTTCAATATTGTTGTAAGGCTGAAAATATAAGTGAGACGTAGATAAAAGTATTCTTCCAGGGTTTACCACTAAAGGAGTAACTTTGTCAGCCTGGGTCTCTGTTATTACTTTTTCATATAAATCCAACCATAAAGGATTGAAGTTCACTCTGGCTTGCCTTGAATGGACTATTGTTGCAATCTAAAAGGATGAGTCAATATTTTAATATCAATTATATTTACTACAATTAATGTTTACAAGCATAACAATAATTAATTAGAGTATTCACTTTATCCACTGCTAAAAAAACAAACCCAGAACATAATGAATATAATTGTCAATTGTATTTTTAAGTATTCTAAACTAGAATAATTGTGTTCTTCTTGAGTTTAAGGTAATAGATAATTGAAACTAAATTTATTTCCTACACTACACCTAATTATTCCATTAAGTAATCTAGTACTAACTTTTTAATATTAGAAAAACTAAATAAAATAATATTTACCATATCTGCTTGCTCTGCCGCTGGAAGAGTACTAGCCCTATGCAATTGACAAATTTGAGGCAAACAGTTCATAATATTTGCATAATTCAACAGGAATAAAAAATTTGCAGAATCTTTAAACTGATATGGAGCAATGATATTTCTGTCCAACATTTCAATGTATTCTCTACAATTTACACTGAGTACATTGTTACTATTTAAAAATTTTGCACTTCCCTTCCATTGCTCTATCACTACACAATCTTTTAGTTGAATTTTTATCATAGGTCGGTTAATATCTTTTGGATCGAAAACTAAAGATTTCGAACACATTTTGAGCCTACCATCCTGCTTTTTGCAGTCATATGTTTTAGGGGTTGTGTCAGGTGGTACAAAAATTGCACTAAAATCTTCAAAATAGATTTCGCCAGGATCCAATTGCAATAAAGAAAATCTAAGTAAAAGTCAAGGATCAGTACCTAATTATCAAGCTATTTACCAAAAAAATTACTGAACAATTTTTTTTACCTTCCCCTGTCCATATTTTTTGTTATGTAGGCAGAAACAGTCTATATCTACACCGGATTTATAACATTAATTAGAAAGTTTACCATCTTCCTTACAACTTACGAAACAAGTTTATTCTATCACAACAAACCGTCAAATATTTACAACAAACATTTTGAAAGGTGGTGTCAAATTCCCTAACCTAATATTTGCAAAATGCGAATTATGGCGACATCTTTCAGCTAGTTAATGTAATGTAGGAAACCTCTTAAAAAATTTATAGAATGCAGTTTTCTGGTTTCTTGCTATATAGGTATCTGCAATAATTTACTTCAAAACGAATGCATTAAGAAAATTTAAAACTTTCAATCAACAATTACTTTTATTAATGTAAATAGAATAAGTGATACATCTGTAATAACTTTAAAACTAATCCATTAATATCAATAATCGATTTTCTATTTCTTTATTTTTCATGACCGATATAGTAGATATTTATGGTTTGTATCGTTCTGTGGTTTGTATCTAGGATGCGTTACACGGCAATAATTTGACTTTTTATCGAACTGCGATTGTTTTCCTTCATTACACGTAGTTTTTAAAAGTTAATAAAACAGCAATATGGGTGTTACTGAAACAGACGTAGAAATGAAAAACGCAGACAGTCCCCCAGGTTTAGAAGCAGGCGACAGCAAACGAGATGCAGATTTACAAAGTTTACTGGAAATTCGTGAACATGCCAGGCAAATCGAAAAAGCTGTAGCCAACAAAGAAAATCGGTTTATCTTGAGAGTTTTGAGGTGTTTGCCGAATACCAGGAGAAAACTCAACGGTGTAGTACTTAGAAGTTTAATTAGCCAAATTTACCCAGTATCAGAAAGAGAAGCTTTGCTGACTTTCGTAGAAGAAGCTAGTGGTGAGATTGACAGTACTCAGGCAAGGGCCAGATCTGCAGCCAAGTCGCCCGTTCCAGAGGTTGACACTTACGTAAATTTATTAATATTGGTACGTTTGATTGACACCAATAAATTGCAAGAAGCAGAACGATGCTCACAGGCTCTAATGAACAAAATTACCAGTCAGGAATAGGCGTACAATTGATCATATAGCAGCTAAGTGCTATTTCTATCATTCTCGAGTTGCCGAACTCACTAACAAGTTGGACTCAATAAGGGCATTTTTGCATTCACGTCTTCGAACAGCAACATTAAGAAATGACTTTGAAGGTCAAGCTGTACTGATAAACTGTTTATTAAGAAATTACTTGCATTACTCTCTCTACGATCAAGCTGACAAGTTAGTAAGTAAATGTGTTTTTCCCAAACGGCTAGTAATAATGAATGGGCAAGATTTTTGTATTATTTAGGACGTATTAAGGCAGCGAGGTTAGAATATAGTGTAGCACACAAACACTTGGTGCAGGCTATGAGGAAAGCTCCACAAAATGCAGCTGTCGGTTTCCGTCAAACCGTCCAAAAATTAACCGTTGTTGTTGAATTATTACTAGGAGATATACCCGAAAGACAGATCTTTAGACAAGCCAGCATGCGTCACTCACTTGGTCCATACTTCCAACTTACTCAGGCCGTTCGTATGGGTAATTTGCATCGTTTTGGGGAGGTGTTAGAAAATTTCGGCCCACAATTTAGACAAGATCATACATTTACCCTCATTTTGCGTTTACGTCATAATGTCATTAAAACTGCTATCCGTTCTATTGGATTATCTTATTCCAGAATTTCCCCACAGGATATTGCAAAAAAGCTTGGTTTAGACTCAGCAGAAGATGCAGAATTTATCGTTGCTAAAGCCATAAGGGATGGAGTAATTGAGGCCACTTTAGACCCGCAAGGAGGCTACATGCGTAGCAAGGAAAGTACCGACATTTATTGTACGAAAGAACCTCAGTTGGCATTCCACCAGCGTATCTCTTTCTGCCTAGATCTGCACAATCAAAGTGTTAAAGCGATGAGATATCCACCAAAAGCGTATGGTAAAGAACTGGAATCGGCAGAAGAGAGAAGAGAGCGGGAGCAACAGGATTTAGAATTGGCAAAAGAAATGGCTGAGGAAGATGATGATGGATTCCCTTAGGTTGTTTCAATTTTATTATATCTACCCGCAACTAAAACACAATATCCTAGCTTTTTTCCTATTGTATTTTATAGATGAATAAAAGTCTTATTTAACATCAATCATGGTTTTAATTATGGCCTTGTTTTAATATACTTCTTTTATATATGAGAAACAATATATTAGTAGGGCATCTGCTAAAGTTGCAAAGAATATTCAATAGTAATTTAGTGTGAAGAGTTATTAATACATGGTGGCTGGTGAAATTTGGTTATGCCATATGTATATGGAGCATAACCCAACCAAATCATAACTTTTAATAATGAAATGAAGTTTTGCAAAAAAGATTTGCCATTAAAGTTTGAGAAAAAAAAGTAATATTAAAAATGTATGTTACATATTTTCTTTAATAAAGTCAATATATTAAATGGTCTCCCACCCAGGCAATTCTGACAATTTGTAAAATATTGACAGCACTATTTTGTGATCAGATTTTACTGACAGGTTTCAAATTTCATTATGAAATTTTGATTAGGTGTAATTCTTTAGGTTACACTTTTTTTGAAATTTGATTTATTAATTTTTCATTATGCAAATTTCATATCCCTATTCGTGCTGTCGATTTTTGAAAATTTTTCCAAATTCATTTTATATTCATGTGTATTCAATACAAAATGACATACAAATTCTATATTCATCATCTCAAATTAAAAATGTTGACTTTTCCTGAACAATTTATTTGTGTTTAGAAATTATTTTTTTCACCTTTTTTAGGAAATATTTAAACATTTAGAAGACTGTAAATGGGTCCCACCCCAGTGAATGGTATGTACAGGCCTGGTGGAAGAGTTGGGTAGCTGCCCGGAGCGCTGAGCACAATGGGCGCTAATTTGCTAAGAGTGAATATATTAATGCGTATATTGAAATGTTGGTATACACATTTATTGTATACATTAAAATGTCAGTACAACCACATATCAATATGTGGTACAACTATGAAAGTACAGATGATCCAGTAGTTGAACTGAAGCAAGCATTCAAAATAAATTTCTTCCTCACCTCTCATCAGCTATAAATTCATGGGAGGAAAGATTGCAGCAACTCCAAAAATATGATATTTTTAGTTTCTCGTACAATATTAATAGTGAAGCCAAGAGTAAAACGAACCTGTTAAAAAAATGTAAACATTTTCAGTTGTCTCTAACAGATGGTAATAATCGCGATGTTGATGGAGTTCAACTTCATCAGGAGCTTACGATATTGTCTTCCCTAATTCCCTCTGGAAGTTTACCAACAAATGTTTTAAATTTTATTTGTACAAATTATTTGACTGAAAACTTTCCAGACACAGAGTTGTGGTGTTGTGCATTTTATTAACACTTCCAATAAGTGTCGCATCAGGGGAAAAAATTGTTTCAAAGTTAAAATTATTAAAAAAATTATTTGGTCATCAATATCCCAAGATTGCTTAGATGATGTCTATTGAGTATGACAAATTAGACGAAATTGATTGTGAATCCCTTATTAAAACGTTTACGGAAGCAAAGGTATACAAAGTAATTTTTCTTAAGTATAGAATTATGTATATAACATATACCTATTTAGATTTCCAATAAAGTAAATAGTACATTTAAAAATATCTAAAATCTGATTTTACTTGTTTTACCTAGTTACATTAAAAAATGATAAATTTTTTTAATGAAATCTATTTTTCAAGAAAATATTTTTGCAACTCGAATTTTTAACTTTTCATTTTAGAGCGTTTGACCTTGAAAATACCAAATTTTCGTCTGCGGCGCATTTTTCTCGCTTATGCCTCCCTGATCATTTATTCTAAATCCGCCGCTGTGAGGGCGCCGAAATAGATACTTGCCCGGTATACATTTTTTCTTCCGCCGGGCCTGGCAGGTATGTAGGGGTGTAGGTTAAACCAATTAATATTGAGAAGATAGCACAGGGGATATTGGCTGCCAATATTTCTGACATCAATCACTGTATCCTCCCTAGAAAGATTTTCTTAGCTTCGGCTAATTAGTAAATCATGGTTTTTCACCTAAACTGTTTGCTCTCACAGACGTAAGCTCAGACGCAAATTATCAGCAGCATTTTCAGCTTACTTTACTATTGTCTAAAAGCGCTGTGCATTCTCATAAAAAATAACCATAAATAGTCTCTAAGAGTCCACCAACTAATTAGATGTAGGTCACTCCCACTCCACTGAATCTGATTGATCGCAATGTGACCTGATGATTGGTCGGATTTTATCATTTTTAGTTAGTTTGTGTCAAGTCTATATTGATTTGATGCTCCTGCAAATCTACCTCTGTGAAGAAACTCAAAGTGAACCGATTTTGATGTTAAATTTTGCACAATACTTTAAATGTTTCCTAAACTATATATTACAACTTACTTCAAGTTTTTTTTGCAGAAAATTAAAACAATGAGGATGTTAGAAAAATTTTTTTTATTAATCTCTTTTCAAGTTAAACTTTCAGTCATACCGATTGTATTATAAATATATCAATATTCAATATTAACTATAACGTAACTCTACATGTCACTATGTACAGTAAAAACATGATAATTTACAAAACAATATATATAGAAAGACAATAATGATGACATTTTAAAAAGGTAATAACAATAATCACAACAGAAATAAATTTGATATATAAATTAATTTAATAACTAATTATTTTAAAAAATAAATAATGGCAAAATTGTCCTAACTAGCAAAAAAATTAAACAAATTTGGTATATTCTGCAAAAAAAAAATTCAGTTCAAAATATATTAAAAATGTTTTTTTTACAATACTTACAAAATACTATTTTTTTTTTGCAAACGAATTAATACACAATAAAATTATAATATACAATTAATATAAAATAACACAAAACTGGGATTGATATGATAACCTTCAATGATAATTTTTGAACTAAAAAAAAAAAATAACTTCAACCACACAATTCCTTACGTTAACAAAAAATTTAACAATAAATTAAGGGCAAACAGTATGTTGCCTCCGCCTGAAACCCATTCATAATACAACTGTCAATAATTCTACAAATTTAGATAACAATTTAATGGCAAAAAATTGGAATGTCTTAATAAATGTAAAATATAGGACCATTACAGTGATGTTATTCCATTTTATTTCCTTATAACTGACTAAAGATATATTTCCTGGATTAAATAAATTAACACAAGAGATCCTCATAATAGTTATTCTAGTGATGGGTCCAATATATCATATGAATAGCAGAAATATTAGTCTCCGATGAAAATCAGACTATCGTATACAAAATTTGTTATTTATATGACCTGATGGACATTGATCATCCGTGTGAAACGAAATAAAATAATATAATAACATTTACCAGAAACAAGCAATAGTGACATTATTTTTGTCAAAAAAATTTGTATAATGTAATTGTTGCATGAAACATGAATAACTACTAGCTATTCGCTTTAGACTGAGAACACTATGAACAAATGAATTAAGAATAAAAATATTTCATTGTCAATTTTCCTTGTGATACAGAATAGCCTAGTAGTGCTTTTCCCAAAGTTGAGATGGTAAATGACTCAACAATTCCAATGCTAATTATTGGTCAACAACTGGTAAGAAATATTTGATGTTTAATTACATTTCATGAGTAATTTTTATAATTATTCAGCGAAGAAATAATGTGAATAAATTTAACTGCTTTAAATTAATGACTAATATGATTATATAACAATAATATAATGTTATAACATTATAATGTTAAATACTAATATTAAAATGTTTGCCAACCAATATTGAAAAAAATAGCTATTATCAACTATGGATGGTTGATCAATAAATTGTCAAAATATAATTGACTTGTATATGATTCAGCACTAGTTTTTCAACATTTCAGTTATCGTTCTATAATTAAGTACCCTTCAAATTTATTTTCCATAAATAATTTGGGATTAATCATATTATTTTCAAATTGAAAACTAAGGAAATATGAGATAATAAGATTCTTGCTCTTAAGTGTGAAATTAAAAAATGAAATAACAAAAAATTGTCATAGTATTTTACATTAATTATAATTTTTTTTATTGAATTACATGCTTTAATTTAATCTTTCAGGAATCAACACTCATTTACATTTTAAACCTCTTATATAAAAACTTAACCCGTCACTAAAATAATAGTGTGCTGTATAAGCACAGGTCAGTACTGAATTTAGTTTGAAATCCAAGGTTATATCTAACATCCAACAATTCTAAAATGGGCATTGCCATAAAACTGGCCTCAATAGCTTATTCAGGTAAATCAATGACAGACTTCAAATAATTAATTAAATAATAATGATGGTCAATTATATAATTGACTTGACTAAATCAACATCGCCAATTATGGTCTGAATATTTGACAAGGAACTTAAATGATGGCTAACTGAAGATTATTAAACTAAATGGTAACTACAAAATGACTGGAACGTTTGACATTCAGATGCCTCACTGGTCACATAATTAACCACCAATTACTTATATGATACATCATGAGATGTATTGATTATTATCTCAATTTGTTGACAGGAAAGATAACACTGATACATCAACTGATATGACACTAAAAAGTATAGCTGTAAATATAACTTACTGACCAATGGCTAGCCATGGACGTTTATAAATCCAGCTTCCCGTACAGCAATGCACACAAAAAAATTGACTGTCCTTATTTGTTCCTATCCAAAATAAGGTTGAAAACAAATTTAAATATAAATCGCCATTACTCTAATTCAGAATTTATTTTAACCTATGCGTTTGGTATGAAAATACTCATCTTGAAGAGATCAAATCAAATTTGGTGAAATTCAGAAAATGATTTTTGTCCTGGTCAACTGACCAAAACTTTTTTTGACCGGTCAAATTTACAACTATATAAAATTAATGTCACTGTGATTTCTCATCTATCGTAACTTCTCATTGATATATTTGTACCTGTTAGCACAAAAAAATGGGATGTTTGACTGAACAGAACAAAAAGTATGGAAAATAATTCATTGTCTATGCTTCATTTATTCAAACAAAAATCTAGAAAATCATATTTCTCGTTGGTTCAAGCACCTTCCTACATTTCAAATATTTCAGTTTCATACAGATGTGAATGGAAATTGTTCATCTCCCTGCACAAATTCTACAACTTGCAGCCCTTTATTAAGTGAAATGTCTATAGTAACTGTGGATAAATCACCAGAAACAAATTTGTAACTTAACAATATTTATTTGAAAGAAATTTGACAGATATTTTCATATTCATAATGTACAACTTTTGCCAGTTTTTTAGTTTCATAGTTGAAAAGCTAAATTCTACTCTTATTAATTGAAAGATTACTTAAATTTGTAATTATGTAGCTTATTTATTTACTTAAAATGTTTAACCAGTTCAACTGGAATAAAATGAGCCCAAACATCACCGTAATGGTTCTCACTACTCATTATATATAAAATTCCACTTTAAATATATTTCAGAACGGACATATATATAGCGGAGTCATCTATATCATAAAAAAAAACACAAAATAAACTTTATATATTTTTGATGAGTACTGGGGGTTAACCTATTTTATTTCTCAATTTTGCAGATAAAATAAAAGTGGTGCATTGGTTAAATTTCCTTTTGGAGATGTAGCAGTACCTCATTTGATATATTTTTTTAGCCCTCTTTAAATATTAAATTTCTCCCCATGCTGACTGATTTTTTTTACAATTACACAATTGTTGCAAGTTGTCTAATTTTTTTTTTTTAATTATTTTTATTAGATCATAAATAGTTTGGGGAGAGCTCACCTATAATTTATTAAGATATCAATATACAATATGTCGATAGTGTAAGATTAATTGATTCTAAAGAATGTGAATTTTTTTTTTTTCATTTACAACTTTATCTAAAATATCTCGATAGACTTTGTTCCGATGGATAATGTATTTTTCCAACTATTGGGACACTGCATTCGTAGGGTGTCTCAAGTCGTGCACTACCTTGAGGGTACGTTTTCTAGGGATGTAATAGTGCTGGAAAATTTTAAAAAAAATTCTTTGTTCGTTATTTAAGGAACTGCGATTAATTTAAAAGTAGAAAAGGCAACACTGTTTAATAAATACTCGACATAATAATACAGAATACTTGGGTCAAAATTCTGCCCATTTGAACCTAGACATGCATTGGCTCTTCTCACGATGTTTTTGTGCACACACTGGAGCATTTCAGGACTCACGGTAGCAGCAATCAAGTTTTGATTTACCCATTATTTTGTTCAGGTTTTTGTGTTCAGTTTATCCAAGTTTTATCCATTGGACTCCATGGTCACTCGACATAACTCCATTGGAACTCTTCCCATGGTGGCATTTGAAAAACACTGTTTATCGAACAACACCTGAGACGATGGAAGAGGAGCTGCGGAAGAGAGTCATTGCTGCTGCTGCTACCGTGAGTCCTGAAATGCTCCATGAAAACATCGTTAGAAGAACCAACACATATCTAGGTGCAAATGGTTAGAATTTTTAAGTACTTATTTATAATAAAGTATTGTGTATTGTTGTTAAACTGTGGCGAGTATTTATTAAACAGTGTTGCCTTTTTTCTATTTTTGAATTGCTTATAGTTCTTTAAGTGAGGGACAAAGAAATTTTAAAAACATTTTTCCAGCACTCATTACATCAATAGAAAACATGACTTTTTTTCTTAGTTTACTTTTTCAACCAAGCTAACCGACTTTTATTTTTCCAGAAATTATAAAACAGAAATAATAAACATTATGCTTAATCTGTATGGTGACATTATGTCCTGACATAAGTACTGTATTAAAAAGAAAATGAATCGTGAAAACATTACAATAAAATTTCAAAAACTATCTATAAAACCACGGGAGATTCACATAATTTAAAAGATTCGCAAATTTATAAAAAAAAAATTGTATAAAAATATGAGTAAAACCACATGAAATAAAATTGAAAAAAACCATCTTAAATATTACCAGACGAGAAAAAATAAAGCATCAGTAAGGCTTTTTACAAATTAATTACATGTTTTTTTTAACCTATATTACACTTTCAAACAGTACGATAACTGTTCAGATCACTGTGATAAAGTTATTCAACTACACAAACTACACACTATCATTTCTCTGCATCGGGTGGTAACGGGGCATATTCTATTCTAAAAGCCTTCTTTTTTATAATCTCCTCGATATTCTGACTGGGGCAATCATTGCCTACATGGTTGGGAGCACCGCAGTTGAAGCAACCAGGAGGTGTTCTCGGCGGATATGGGCTGGAATATATAAGGGGAACATAAGGATAATTATATGTAGGGAAAGAATTGTCAGTCGGATAATTTGGATAAGGAGTTGTAAAGGTTGGTCTATAACCTTGGTTATAATGAAACATTGACCTGTTAGGGGGGCATCGTCGCGAATGGCTGGGGATAACTGTAAGGCACAGGGCTGTTACTAAATGCTTGAGGAGGGGGAGGTGGAGAAGTAGTGTCGTGAATGGGAGGTCCTGGACTGGCAACAAAATGTGGCATTCCATTGAGCCTCGACTTGTTCTCACCCCTGCCCGGTCCGTGTGGTGTTGTGGCAGGAGTATTACACGGTGTACTGGGTGTACAGGGTGTACTAGGTGGTGTCTCATTTGGACTGCTATTGCTGGATGAATTTGAGTGATGCAGCGAGTTCTCACTATCTAAGCTTAAAGTTTGCATTTGTTCTAATAAATATGGTTTAACTCTCCCTACAAAAGTTGGAAATCTAATGCCATTTGGTTTCGCTTCAGGATTGATAAAACCCGGCCACAATAGGTGCTTTTCTTCTGCTATCAAGTTTAACTGGAAAATGAGATGGATTAAATCACAATAAGGTCAAGGTATTCTGGTACAGGATGTGCATCAAATAATTACGATTGAATAGTTAAATTGTGCAAGCAACTTGCGAACGACATATAGAGGCAGTGAACATTTACATTCTATTTTTGCATATAACAGTTGCATATTCTAATCAAAACAAAGATGTAGTAGTATATTTTTTGAAAAAAAAAACTTGTCTTATCAAGCACTTTTTGCAAATTTATTTATATTTAAGTCACACCAGTTTAAACAGAAATAAAATACAGTAAAATCCGGTTATAATTGACCCAAAAAAATGTTTCAAGAATGGTTCGTTAATATCCATAGTTTATTATAACAGTTAAAACATAAAAAAAACGATCTTAAGGAAAAATGTACATTACTTCAAAGGTAGTACATTATAAACAAGAGTTCGTTAAAAACGGGTTTGCTATTACTGGACTTAACTGTATTAAAAAAAATCGTTCTTTACGTATTATAAACAGGGTGTCATTACAAATGTCGAGAATCAAATAATAGTAGTTTCCAGATGAACCTTAGTTCCAAAACTTCACCATTTTTGAAGGTTTAATTTATATTCAGTTTATTAATTGTATCATCGACGTTTATTGTGATATCGATCTGAATGCTTCTGATTTGTCTCGAGATATTTATGTTACTTGCTGTTCGATATTACAATAAATGTCGGTGATACAAAAAGTAAATCAAAAATAAATTAAAACTTCAGTGCCTTGTATTTCAAAAACGGCGCAATTATGGAACTCAGTTTCTTCAGTAAAGTGCCATTATTTCGACTTGTTTTATCGTCTTTCATGTTATGTTTGTAATAGCCCTATACATTCTTTAGTTTATATCCAATTTAAACCACATTTTCTCAAAAATGGAAGTCATTAAGATCTACTTTATGACCACAGAACCATTACCCCCTTCAAATGCAAAGCCATCTACAATGCAAGATTGAATGAAAAAGATGCAAAAACAGGCATTTTTTCATAAGAAAAATTATCAAGAAAAGTTGTTCAGAATCATCCCAAAAGGCAAAATCCAACATTTTGTTAAAAACAAAAAATAAAAAATTCACCAAAACAGTTAAAAAAATAAAAGAATGTCTGTTTTTGATAAAAACAAAAAATTGTAATAAGAGAAAATGTTGAAAATGATCTCAGTAGGTCAATTTCTGAAACTGCTGAAAAAAAAATATATTTCTGTTCTTCGTTTTGACGAAGTTTTTTAATTTTTTATTTTTAACAAAATTTTACATTTAGCCTTTCGAGATGATTTTGAATAACATTAAATTTCTTAATAACACAAGCCAGCAAAAGATTTGTGATTGAGCTATTTAATTTTTTTTGTTTAAATCGTTAAAGGCACATAATATTTGACGTAAATAGGGACTGTCTTTTTCTCTTATACAAATAAAAAAAACACTAAGATTATTGTCCAGATTAAAAAGGTCTCCAAATAAAGATTTACTTAGTGTTCAAAATTTTGAAGATCTACTAACAATTCCTTTTTACCTACGTAAATACGCTTGAAGATACTTATGTTATGTATTCGATTTAACTGTTTTACGTTCAAAAACCTTACGTGATAAAGAAAACACAATGTTGGATGTTCAAGAGGAAATGTCCTAATTAGCAATACAGAAGAAAAACACTGAAAAGAAGCTTTTCTAGTTAAAGCAAAGGTTTTATTACTCTGAACTATTAATTATGAGGTGTTTGTTTTAAATTTTATTACATGTTTGGTGTTATTCGATTGTCTGTTTTAACACAACAGACAATCAAATAACACCAAACATGTAACAAAATTTAAAATAAACACCTAATAATTAATAGTCTGTCTGATGATGGTGTAATAAACTGAAACGTTAGATAAAAACAAATAAAATTAGTTATATCTAACCGAAATTTCCAAAAAAACTATATAAGATATTATTTGATATTAACGGTCAAGAAACGAAAAATATACAGGGTGGTTGATTTTAAAACATAAGCTAAACTAGACAAAAACATCTATAACCAGAAATTGTTTTCGAATATACAGGGTGAGCCAAGACGTTTCTACAGGGTCAAGTAACATTTTTTTAATTGAAATATCATGTATATCAGAACATTTTTTTGAAACCTCTCTGTGGTCTCCTTTCACTCCTATATTATTATTGACTTTCTTCCAACCACTTGAATGTAATGATTTTTTTTGTTGAAATTATACCATTTACATGTGTATATTAAAAATATCACTACAATCACAAATATTGATTTGAAGAAAAAATATGTTAGTACCAGTTATAGGACATCGGTGTGATGACAATGCCACTCAGCCATTTTCACTTCTTAAAAGTACAGAGGGTGGCCAAAAAGGATTTTTTAAATTTACAATTTTTTGAACTGAGTTTTCTCAATTTCTTTCAAATGGAACACCCTGTATATTTTTGGACGATGTGATGTAGGATTGAAAAACGAACATCTTTTGTACATACATTCCTATGGCTACTTGTGATCATTTTCAATTTATTAAACAATAACTGCAAAATTCAGCAATAAAAATTAAAAATATTTGGACGCACCCTGTATATAAATTCAGCTATAAAACTTAATTCACATTTTACATCGTATTAAAATGCAGGCCTGAGTAATTTAAAACAAAATTCCTGTTTTCCATTTTTTACTTTCTTATACTTAATATAAGGAAGTAAGTATAGCAATCGTGATTTTTTTTCGACCTCGAGATTTTGATTGATGTATACATTTTGAACCGTCCTGAATCCATTCCGACTATTTTCCGAATGATGTCTGTCAGTGCATGTGTGTGTGTGTGTGTGGGATGTGTGTGTGGATGTGTGTGTGGATTTGTGTGTGTGTGGATTTGTGTGTGTATGTGTGTATCCGCGATAACTCAAGAAATACTAATGGGCAGTTAAGATTGTCAACATTTTGAGGCGACATTAAATTTCGTGAATGTGGTACCACCAGAAGAGACAATGAATGAAAGAAGAAATATATAATACTTTATTGTCCTATGATCTATAAAAGATATTGACATCATTTTGAAAAGTAAATTACGGTATAATAATTAAAATACATAAGAAAAATAAATTCACACTCACTAAACGAGAATACAATTAAAATAATTATTTAAAAGAGTTTTATATCCTAATAAAAAAAAAACATGTTATTTACTATTAAAATATGTGAAATTAGTTGTTGTAATATTCTTGAAGAGAGTAAAAACAGTTGTCTAGAAGGTAGCGTTTAATGTCTTTTTTAAATTTGGCTATAGAATTAATATCCTTAAAGGAGGTAGGTGTAGGTAGTGATTGTAAATACCACTTCAAAAACAATAGGGACTTTTCCTATATAACGACATACTAAAATTATTAGTATTGGATCTAGTGATATGAGCGTGCACTGAATTATTTTGTGTAAATTTTCCTTGATTCAACTAAACAAAAATAAGTGCTTGGTAAATAATTATACAGGGAAGCGGTAGAATACGATGCATTTTAAAAATAGGTCTACATGGTTCTAGTGGACCAGCAGAAAAAATGTTGCATATTATTCTTTTTTGGATAACAAAAATACGATTCATTTCTGTTGTTTGGCCCCAGTAAATTACCATATAGTTGAACTGAGAATATGCCAAGGCATAATAGACAATCAGAAGATTTTTAGTATCTAAGATATTTTTTAGATTGACTATTGCGAAATATGCAGAATTTAACTTTTTGGCCACAAAACCAACATGTGCATCCCAGGTTAATTGATGCTCAACGTAGAGACCTAAAAACTTACAATTATCTAATCTTTCTAGCACAGAGTCATTTAGTTCTAGATTGATTTCAGAAACTTTAGGTCTTTTTGAGAAAATAATGTAGTGCGTTTTAGATGGATTAAGAACAAGCTTGTTTTTACTACACCAAGTACAGAATTCAGAGAGCACCATCTGTGCATTGCAGTAAAGGTCAAATTCTGAGTGAGCAGATATGCCAATGGTGGTATCATCCACGTATAAAACTAATTGCATATTGAGATTATTTTTTTAAATACTTTTCCACATCGTTGATGAATAATGTAAATAGAAGAGGAGATAGAACACTGCCTTGAGGGATACCATATTTCAACTCTCCCACTTCCGATAGTTCTGGCCCAATTTTAACTCTGATCTTACGTTTGGTCAGAAAAGAAAGTATCCAGTCATTCATGCAACCTCTAATGCCCATGTTATGCAATTTTTGTACCAGGTATTCAACATCTACACAATCGACGGCATGAGAGAGATCAAAAACAAAACTAATGTGCAGTTGTGTCCATCAAATGATTTATAGATAAATTCGACAAGTTGAAAAGCTGCAGTATTGGTAGAGTGGTTTTTCGTAAATCCATGTTGATTTGTTGACAACTGTTTATGTTTATTTAAGGTTTCCACTCGGTTAACAACAATCTTCTCAAGAATTTTAGAGAAAGTCAGTAATCCTGTTACAGATCTATAGTTTTCCAGCAATTCAGGGTCACGTTTTTTATAAACTGGCATGACTTCGCCTATTTTTAACTTATCTGGAAAAACTCCTGTTTTCAAAGAAATAATAAAGAGAAAACACAGAGGAGACTTGATAAATTCCCAGATAAATTCAAGGGCATAGATCAGTACATCATCCAGACCACTACAAGCAGATTTGTTTTTTAGTAGCAAGATTGCCTCAGACATTTCATTAATCATTAATTCTTCAACAAAGATGAAATTGATAACCGAATCAGGTAGAGTGTAGGCTGTAAGATTTGGATCTAGTTTCTCAGCAAGTAATTGCTTTACGCCAGTAGTATAGTATTCACAAAACCCATTACTAATTTCCAAGGTTTCACTAATACAGTTGTCACCTGAGGTTATTTCAGATGGAGCATACTTTTGTTTTATTCTGTCAAGATTAGTATTGTTACGTGTTTGCTATCCACACAAACACCTCTGCTCGTAGATTCGTTGATTGAAAGTCCAGGTAACACTTATTCACTACTTTATTTATTAATTAACAATTAACAACAATAGACTAATTACTGTCTTAACTATAATTACACTTGAACACTTTTAAGTCTCTTTCTTATTACTTCTTTACTCGCTCCACGTTCAACTTAAGATTAAATCTCGGCCAACCGTGCGTCTTATTTATACATCCATTGACCCAGTCTAGAGCACTCCAGAATATTCCCGGCCGTTCGTGTACAATTCCAGCCTAATCTAACCAGTCTGCACAGTCCAGTGGCGTAACACTGCCCCCTCCTTAAGCCTGAACGTCCCGATCAGGCAATTCATTGTTCCCTGCATACTTGGCTAGTCTCTCTATATGCACCACCTTCATCTTGGATTTTGGACTTTGCTGAATTCTATATACAACGTCGTTTAGTCTGGTGACGACAGTGTAAGGACCTTCCCAGGGGCGGGTGAAGCTTCGGGGGACCTGCCTTTCTTTCGTTGTGGGTTATATAGCCAAACCAAATCTCCAGCCTGGAACCCTCCTGAATTTGCCTTAAGATCATAACGAGCCTTCATGCGATCACTTGCTATGGCAATTCGGTCTCGTACCAGCTCATGGATATTCCTTAGCCGTTCACCTACTTCATCGGCGTAGTCATTTATGGAAAATCGCTCCTCATCTGGTGTGCCAAACACCAAGTCACATGGCAGTCTAATCTCACGTCCAAACATCACGCGAGCTGGCGTCTGTTTTGTTGTTTCATGAATGGAGGCCCTGTAGGCCATAAGGAAAAGAGGTAAGTGACGGTCCCAATCTCTCTGATGTTTCTCAACCACTTTGGATAGGTGCTCCTCCATGGTTTTATTATATCTCTCCACCATTCCGTCTGATTGTGGATGTAGGGCTGTTGTTCATCTAGGCTTCTTTTGAAGTCTTCTCTTTCCTCGAGTCGCCACTTTTCTTGATCCTCAAATATTTTTCTTAATTCTTCCTGCCGTTTTCTTTCTTGTTCGTCGTTTTCAGCTTGACGTCTTCTCTCTTGTTCTTCTTTTTCTTCTTGTCGTCTTCTTTCTTGTTCTTCTCTTTCTTCCTGTCGTTTTCTCTCTTGATCTTCCATAATCTTCCTTTGTTCTTCTTTTTCTTCCCGGCGTTCTCTTTTCTGTTCTTCCATTTGTTGCACCAATGCTGCAAGTAAGTCTTGTGTTTGTTTCTCCGCCATGCTTCTTGTTGTTGGCATTAACTCACGACACGTAAATCAGTTCAAAATAAAGTTTATTACACTATAAAGTCCGTGAAATATTGATATCACGTCTATTTTAATAATGGAATGTTCCAGAAAAATCTCGAAACAGCACTAGAAAGTCTTATTTAGAGTCTATACTTCTTTTGTGTTGACAAAATTCACTTATCTCCACTAATTGTCCAATGGAATGTTCGAGAATTTTCACGAAATATCACTAATAAGTCTTGTTTTGAGTCTATAACACGCTTCTGTTAACACACTCTATGTATCTTCTGTGGTTTCCAAATCGAATGTTCTAGAATTGTCACTAAAAGTCACTTATAGTCTTGTTTTCAAGTCTACAACACGTTCCCGTCGACACAATTCACGTATCTCCTGTAGTTTCCAAATAGAATGTTCTAGAATTTTCCCGAAATTGCACTAGTAGTCCTTTTTCTCAGTCTACAACACGTTATTACTAGCGGCACTGGCGTATTTGCAATTATTTCTAAATCGAATGTTCTGGAAACTTCTCGAAAATCCACTTTAAAGTCACTATTCAGTCCAGAAATAGTCCTCCAAACACTGTTCAGTTGCTTAATTCTCCGTGTTACCACTAATTTCTGAGAAGAACACTGTAGAACCTTTTCGAATATTCCAGAAATTTCTCTTCCAATCCACTTCCGACACCAAATTGTTACGTGTTTGCTATCCACACAAACACCTCTGCTCGTAGATTCGTTGATTGAAAGTCCAGGTAACACTTATTCACTACTTTATTTATTAATTAACAATTAACAACAATAGACTAATTACTGTCTTAACTATAATTACACTTGAACACTTTTAAGTCTCTTTCTTATTACTTCTTTACTCGCTCACGTTCAACTTAAGATTAAATCTCGGCCAACCGTGCGTCTTATTTATACATCCATTGACCCAGTCTAGAGCACTCCAGAATATTCCCGGCCGTTCGTGTACAATTCCAGCCTAATCTAACCAGTCTGCACAGTCCAGTGGCGTAACAGTATTTACGACCTGCCAAATAGTTTTCATACAATTAGCAGAGTTTATAATGTTGTTCTTAAAAAAAATTTTCCTTAACCATCTGGTCTCTTTCAGAAGATAGTTTTTTAGCAACCTGATAATGATTTTTATGTTCCTCAGTGCCGGGCATTCTTACTAATCCAAAATAAATTTTTTAGATTCTGACTTTCTTTACCTGTCGGACTCGATCCAACTGTGACAAGGTACACATGGGACATTAACTTTTTTAATAGGACAAGTTAGATCTAAACAGTATTTAAAATTAGACCAGAAGTAAAGCCAGGCATCGTTAATTTCAGTTAAATTGTACAAAGAGCTGAGATCTGTTCTAGAGAGAATATTTTTTTAATTACACAGATTTTGTTCCGAAAAGTATCTCTTTTTAATAAAGGTTTTAGATTTTCCCATTGTTTGTTCATATCGCAAAAAATCACTAATATATTGGGCTTTGTGATCAGAAACTCTTATGTCTAAGTTACAAGCCTCAAAATCCGTGGCATTAGTAACTACATAGTCGAGTGCTGAGGGTTTATTATTAAAGACTTGCCTAGTAGGTCAAAAGGTGAAATATATTTCGAATTGAAACTGTCAAAAATATCATTCAGTAGTTTTTTTTTTCTATAGAATTTTCCAGATTATTGACATTCAAGTCACCACAAAGTAGAATAAATTTATGCTTCTGGGTTACCTGGCATAAAATAGCATCAAGTGAGTTAATGAAACTTTCAAATTGATTATTTACATTATGCGCACATGATCGGTAAATAACTAAAAATGCTACCTTCTTTCCAAATAGCTTAGTACTATAACCAGCACATTCACATGACAGTTCAGAAGTATATTTTGGGGTACGCCGCTCCACAATTTTTTTAAGTCCGTATATGGCAGCACCTCCATGGATATGCCGAATTGCAAAATGTTGCCAAGAGGTAATATCCTGGAAAAGCAGTAACTTCTGCCTGTTCTGAGGTCATCCAGTGTTCAGTGACAAATAAATAATCCAATTTGTATTTTTTTTTAAGTTATTTCTAGTTATGCAATCTTATTGTGAGGACACTGGGCATTCACATTCATAGCATTCCAGGTGTGTACTAGTGTCACATTAGTATCTTCGGTTGTAATAATTAGGTTTTCTTGTTGTGAAATTTGGGCTGGTACGAAAAAACTTAGGTTTATATTCATAATCTTTTACCAGGATTTGCTCAGGCCACACTGAAGCATCCAGCATCTCATTAAGAAAATCAGCTCGGACAGTAATGCGAAAGCTATTGTAGTCCCCAGATCTAACTCTCTGTTGTTCTATTTTAAAGTTTTCGTCTCTGCCAAAAGTTTCTTTTAGGTTATGTAAGAGATCAGTCTCGGTAACATCAGTTGATAGCTAGCCGACAAAAATAGACTTTTTTGGTATATATTAGCTGCGGAAATTTTCGTATTATCTATTTTTCTGATAATGGGCACATGATATTTTTCGAAAAAAAGGCACAATTTCGAGGGAAAAAAATTAAATTTTTTTTATTGTATTTCTGGACCAATCTCGATGAATTATAATGAAAAAACATAACTTTATGGAAAAAATCTGTCTGCATGTCTGTAGTATCATGATAATAGCCACAGTTTTTGAGATAAAGTTTTCAAATTTGGTACACGTTCTAAAGGAGGAAGGGAGGGTTGGTGGGGGGGGGGGGCGAGGGGGTCCCCCCCCCCCCCCCCACCGGCGGCCCGTGGGGGCCCCACCCCAAAAAATTTACCCCAAAAAAATAAAACCTTTAAAAAAAAAAAATTTTTTGGGTGAATGTGTCATGCCAAGGACAATGATAAATTTGATGATAAGCAATATTGGCCAGCTGAAAGGAGGTCCACAGGACCTAAACTTTTTTGTATTTGCCTTCACAAAAAAATATATTCTTGATGAAAGAACATAAATCATAATCAAGTCAATAAAATATATTTTCCAAGTACTTAAATAAAGCTAATGTAAACTGAAATATTTTACACATTTGACCTCATAAAATAGGGTTAGGATAAATTTAACAGTTTGACATTTGAAATGTACAATTTAGTTACAAAAATGTCAATGTGAATAAAAAGATATTATTAAAATATATGACATGAATTATTATTGACCCAAGTATCGAATAATGCTGATAATTATTTAAAAATTTTAATGAAGCATTTCAAGGTACGCTATTAAAATTTAATTGAGGTAAGTGAAGAATTAAATAAAATGTTTTTTTCTTACATCAAGATGATATATACTGGTATAAGAAAGTTATGTGCTGGCCACATCAGATATTTTCATTCAATCTTGCATTGTAAAGTGGCTTTGCATTTGAAGAGGGTAAATAAATGATTTTGTGGGCATAAGTAGATGTTAATGATCTCTAAGATCTTTTGAGACCAATTTCGTGTAAATCAGATAAAAACCAAAAAAAGTTATAAGGGCATGACAGTCTTATGTGAAACACACTGTATATATAGTTTTAAATACCAAGACTGACAATGGAGAGATCCCTTTACGAAAAAAAGTTTCACTGAACATACATCCTATTTCGTCCAGTTTGGAAGATAGAGGGCATTGAAATTTACTTGTTTTAAGTTTTTTTTTTTTAATTTCAAACCGACTGATTTCGGAATAAAACTTAGTACACTTTTTGAACTGTTCATAGGCCACATATTCAGTAGCTGTTTTAATAATTCAGATATACTGGGTATTACATTTCTTGGCCGAGATTTTCCATATTTTGCTCCGTTTAGAAGATATTTGGCATAATTCATTTAAAAACATAATAAGTCACGCTTAAGTGGTCCATTAAAAAATCACCTGCCTAAAGTAAAATGTAAAATTAATAATTTTCAAATTATTAGGTAATTTTATACAAGTTTTTAAGCAATTGAGGGCTACCGTTTTTAGGCTCACCAGTTGACGCCACTGGCGAGTAAGGTAGCTGTCAAAAGTTATATTAGGTGCGGAACAAGTTTATAGGGTTTTATTATAATTATTTCGTACACCAGTAAATAAAAAAACTTATTAATTATGCCTCAGTTTTATGCAGTTCCATTTTGTTCGGAAACAAAAGGCGGGCATATGTTTCCGAAAGACAAAACTCGCCTATAACAGTGATTGGTCGTGATTCACAGGGATAACTTTACTCCTTCGAAACATTCGTGTTTCTAAGAAACATTTTAATCGTGACGAATATGCGTTAACAAAGGAGCCCTCTGCAGAAAATCGTAAGTAATAATCATGGACATTCGTTGTTTTCATCATGGCCATGCTTGATATAACATAACTTTAATGACATAAGACACCTCTGATAGATACAATAATTTTCCTACTGAGCAAGTAAATTACTTTCCCCTCTTGTCATCATTCTGTTAAATGTTTTTCAGCTAATTTTAATAAAAATCACTAAAAACCCGCGTTAAAAAGCCATGATAAACATTAACGTTCAGTAACATTTACCTTACCCTACAATAGTGCCTCTCATGGTGAAATCAAGCGTGGTGGCCCTCGTTATGCAAAATAACTTCTAAACACAGAAAAATAACGAAAATTTTCAATTGCCAAAAAAGTTTCCAAATTGATTAGCTATTCCAAATAATCAAAAATTATCAGTAGCATAGTGTAAAAGAAATTGAAGGGTTTAAACGGTAGATCGACTCAAAAACTAAGATATATTTGAATTATTAAAATAACCTTTAAGAGCCCCTTTGTCAAGTCCTAGTGATTATTGAATTAGATATTGTTTTTTCGTTTATAGGTACAATGTGTCACAGATGGACTTAACTATACTTTTTATTTTTGAATTTTTCACAAGTTATTCTCTATAAAACTGCTGCATATTTTGAAGTGTTCCTAGCCAGTCAGATTTACAACTTACTATACAGAGTGGCCAGAAATTAAGACATTACAAAATTTTACCAAGAGTAGAGTACCTTTATTTTAATTGATAAAGAATAATCTTATGAGCCAAACAAATTGACGGATTGTACACAAAGAAAAATGAAAAAAAAAATCAATTATTTATTATATGGATAAAACTAGGATTATATACAACTTTTCTCGTAAGATTATTATCTATCCATTAAAATGAGGACATTATACTGTTTTATAATTCTTCCTTTTCTGGTCACCCCCTAGAATACATCATAATTCCGAGTATGGCCAAGGACTTTTCGAAAGTTTTAATAAAGAACAACTTTTTTGTGAAAAAAACCCAAAATAAAAACGTACAAATATAGATAGATGTATATTTTTTAAAATCTATGTTCATGCTCAATCAAGATTTTTTTATGAAAAATTGACCGTTAATTTTTAACCTGTTTCAGTACCTGTCATCTGGTTATCATATATGACATTTGAATTTTTTTTTTACATTGCAATTAAATTTAAAATATTTTTGTAGGTATCATACAATGAAGTTAGAGTTGTTAAAGCGATGTAATATTATCTCAATAATGGTCTGACTGATTGGTACACAAAAGCCATTCAACCAACCAAACCTATTATCTCAATTCAGTTCATACATTACAATAAAAAAAAAGCAAAATAATTATGTTCACCCAGTAATGTCTAAAAAAGTACCGTCTTTATTTATAATAATTATAACCATGGAATTATTTTATACATAAAAAAAGTGATTTACAGGCTATTATTAACTATTGTAAAAAGCTATTTATATAGGGAAAAATATCATTAAAAACTCACCAAGCGCATAAATGCTTTACCAAGCCATGTAATTACCTTTGTTAAGTCATCCTCAGCTGATTTTAAATCAGGGTTGTTGAACACCGGCAGATTAGACTGAGAGAGCTGATCCATAGGGAGTTGTGGAGGCAATGGGGTAGTCATTACATCCACAGGTGGTGGTGGACCATTCATAGGGAGTAGGTTGGGCGGAGGTCCCGGCTGAGCTGTATGCATCATTGGTGGTGGGGGGTGGTCGTAAAACCATCTGGTTCCTATGTGGCGAGGTACTCCTACTTTGACAAGGAGAGGCTGCTTGACTGACTAGGGGTGATATCGAAGGTGTCGGGAAAGGAGGCACCTGAAAAAAAAAAAACATTATTAATTCAGGCCATCTTCTACACACATAAATTCTAGTACTTGTTTCAAATATAGTGTGTAACGAGTATGGAATAAACTAATTTTCTCCATTAATACTCGGTTATTGAGAAATACCTTGGACATATCGATACACATACAGAGAATCACAGCTTGCCCCACAATGTCATTGACATTTTTCTTTAAATGGAACCATATATTGATACAATTCTCTATTCAACCAAATACCAATAAAATATTAAGGGAGTCATAAAAAAAATACATGAAAATATGAGTGCAATAGTAGTTATGCCTCTCATAAAATAAAACTACAAAAGGACGATGCTTGTAAGTGTAAATTCAAATTACGTAATTACACTGAACTGAATCTACGGTTGGCTGCTTGTGAAATATTATTAAAATTATTAAAAATAAAGAAACTTTTTGCTTTTAAATATTTAAAAAATATTTTATTAAAACTCTACACGTGTTTCGGCATTTTAGGCCTTTCTCAAGATTACAGATGATACTAGATTTTAAATTGTGTTCTTTACTTATATATAACATCTGGGCAGTACAATACAATTATTGTAAAGTAATAAATTTTATGGTATGAAATGATGGAAATTTCTTTAACATCCACTATTTTGTGTAAAATGTCGTGACCGGTAAAAATTATTAGATCATTTGTTGTGTTATTATTTTTTACTGATTTTTTTAATTTCTAATATTTCCAATAAATCTAATTTTTTACCTTTATTTTCTGAGTGACGCAAGTCGATCTTAACCAAATCTATATGATTACTTTCTATACAGTGCGTTGACATGCCGATGCTATGTATATTGTTCAAAATAGATTTTTCATGTTCCATGACCCGTTTGTTTACATTTCTACCAGTTTGTCCAATATATATATAGCATCACAGTCCGAACAATTTAGCTCGTATACTCGTTTTTTGCAATTTATCTGGTTTATCTTTATTATTTGATAGAATTCCTCCAATGTTATTTTTTTTTATGGAAATTAATTTACATCCTAAACTGTTTAACTTATTACTAATCTTTGGTCTATAATTGATACATTTATAATTTCTCTGGGAGACTTCTGAATGACCAGCATAAAACCATTAAGAATATTTTTCTTTTGTTTCACAGATATTAAATTATCAGTCAAACTCTCTTGGTATCCATTATTTTTGGCAATGTTTATAAATATTTTTACTTTTTTTCCAACATTTTCTAGACTTAAAGGAAATGTTAATAATAAGTGGTTAATGAAACTGTGGAATGGTGAATGTTTTTTTTTTTGAAGTGACTGTTAAGAACTATTGTGAAATACCATGTCGGTACAAGTGGGTTTGAGATATATATCAAATTCTAGGAATTTATTATTATTATTACTTCCTCACCGCTCAAAGTGAGGAAGTTATGTATTCGTGAAAAAAAAAAAAATTAAAAATTTTATTGCATTTCTGGACGAATCTTAGCAAATTATGACAATGTACAAAATGTCAGACAGAAAAAATTTTCTGGGTGGTTCGCAATAGCAGCTACAGTTTTTGAGATAAAATTTTCGAATTTAGTACACACATTTCTGAGGTCAAGAAAGAGACTGAGTTCGTTGATAAGCAAAATCGGTCCCAATGTATAAAAAAAATATTAGTGACATTCCACCAATGTGACTTTTTTGAAACGTCAAAAATTACTTTTATTATAAACTCCACCACATGTTGAGTTTTACCAAGGTGAGGAAGTTCTGATCCCCAAGTAATTGGCTGCGGTTTTATTTATGTTAACGTACTGCGGGGATACCTGTAACCCCAACCGGGCGCGTCCCCAGGTGGCGGATAGGGGAATGCCCTTAGTGACACTGGTGTCGCCGGGTAGGTGTGAAATAAAACAACATCCATGGACCAACAGGTCTGCACAGTGGGAAACATCTCCAACAAAAAGTGTTCCCTGGTGCTTAGTTGTGCGGGCCAAGGACCATAGCAAAAAAAAAACAACAAATATGGAAATGGACATGAGCAAGGAAAAGATTATGGAGCAGGGGAGGGATACCCCAGTTCCGGTCGGGGAATAGAGTAGGAGAGTAGGCTCCACCTGACCGTTAGCCAACGACTACTCAGTACCCACAGTGGGATGTCAGGCTGTGGAGGGTACAAGTACTACTGACAACCTTAACGAGAGAAAGCAAGCTCTCGATATCCAGGAAACTGGAGAACATATGGAGATTGGGATCAATCATATTCCATCAGAAATCTCAATTTCCTCAGACCAAGAGCGGGGAGCTGTTAAAGTCCCCATCTCTAATGGGTGGAGAATTGAGAACTTCAAGGATTGAGGTTTCCAAGGAATTGCATGGACTTACCCTTAAGAGGAAACGACTGGGGGGTGCTGCAAGAAGAAGCCTTGGTTGTTTACTTAAGAGCGGAATACCATACGAAACTGCCTTAAGCAAAGTGTTGAAGCAACGGCCAACTGAACAGCAGCCAGAGCGAGGGCAGCAAACCTCCTCTGAGCAAGTTGTAACCGGTAAGCATCTGCACTCCAATGACAGCACACCATGCCAGCGTGCGAAAAAGCCCCCGGAAGGTGGAGCTGTAAAACATCTTTTAGGGAAGCTGTTGAGGGGGTCAGAGTGGGCATAATCCATTCCAACAGAATGCCTCCATCCATGGGAAGGAGCGCGTCTTAAATTCGTGTAGGGGCAGGACCTTCCCAAACCTCATGTCCGTGTGGCATATATCCCGGATGACGCCGGTAACCGACTGTCTTCCGAGGTAGTGCTGAACAGGCTGCGGAAAATGAATCACGGTCTGAACACCCGGGAGTGGACCGTACTACACCGGGAGGAATCAGGCCCTGGTCAAACATGGACATTCTCAGTAGATGAAGTGTCCATGATTACACTGGAGGGACTGAATTTCAGATCCTTCTGCGGATTTATATGGCTCCGTGGTCTAGAGGTAACGTACTTGCCTCGAAACCTCGGGGTCCCGGGTTCGATTCCCGGCCGTGGCACTGGGATTTTTCTGTGAGAGAGATTAATCGTAGTATACACGGATATTGGATGTATGTCCGTTGTCTCCTAATGTGTAACCCTCTCCTGCACAATGTTATTTAAGACATTCAGGGATAAAGGGGGTTGTCATTACATGTGGTGTTATTATTATATTATTATTATTATTGGATAAGTCCAATTCTGCTCAAAAGTCAGAGGAGGTAGACCCCTCTGACAAGAAAGCGGTGGCAGCAACGCCCTCAGGGAAAAGTGAACTACAATCACTTCCCAAGAAAAGCGAACAGCTCTGAGAGGGAACATCTGGGAAAGGAAAATCCCTCCCAAATAAACCCCATCTGAAGAAGAGTGGAATCAAACTACCTTCGAAGAATGAAATGGCGGGGAACGTAATCCAGACAAAACCATCCCCAAGACGAGTGAGAAACATTCACCTTCCAGGAGGAGAAGAAAAGATTCTACCCCCCTTAACTTCCTTTTAAATACACAACCTAACCCAACCTAACTCAACCTAACCTAACCGTTTCTCAACACTTCCACAACTAATACCCTTACCCCCTAATCCTTATTCTCAACTCAACTACCCAATGACATCTTATATTAGGTGTCTACAGGCGAATCTACAAAATATCAGCGCGGCCACATACGTCCTCGGCAAAAGATTTAAGGAAGAGCAAATCGACATCGCTCTCCTCCAGGAACCCTGGAAAAGTAACACAGGCTGAGTAAGCGGCCTAGGAAATACTTCTGGCAAGGTAATAGAAATCGGCTCTGATGAAAGACCCAGAGCATGTATCTTGATCAGAAATAACATTAACTATTTTGTACTGCATCCAGGACATTGTAGCCGTCCAGGTATCGATCTCGGAGGGAGGAAGCAAGATGGAAATAATCATCTGCTCAGCCTCCTTCCCCGGGTGATATAGTTGCAGACCAACCTCCTAAAGCTGAAGTGCGGGATTTAATCGCCTACAGCAAACGGAACAATATCTACCTGGTTATTGGATGTGATGCAAATATCCACCGTACAGCATGGGGAATCACGAACATTAACCAAAGAGGTAAGTCACTTTTTGAATACCCACTTATTAGGTGAAGGACTAATTGTGAATAACATTGGTTCCGAACCAACGTTTGTCACCAGAAATAGGAACGAGATATTAGATATTACAATCAGCTCAAACTACTTGAGCAACAATAAAACCGATTGGAAAGTATCTTCTGAAATATTAGAAATTAAAAAAAGCAGTAAAAATAATAAGAACATAACTAATTTTTACCGGTCACGACATTTTAGACAAAATAGTCGTGACCGGTAAAAATTAGTTATGTTCTTATTATTTTTACTGCTTTTTTTAATTTCTAATATTTCAGAAGATACTTTCCATTTAGACAAAATAGTGTACGTTAAAGAAATTCCCATTGTTTCATACCCTAAAAGTTTAATAGTTTACAATCGTATTGTACTGCCTAGATGTTATATGTAAGTAAAGAACACGCATTTAAAATCTAGTGTCACCTGTAATCTTGAGAAAGGCCTAAAAAGCCAAAACACATGTAGAGTTTTAATAAAATATTTTTGAAACATTTAAAAGTAAAGTTTTTTTATTTTTAATAATAACTAATTTTGAAAAATTAGGTCAACAAAAAAAAGTATTTAAAATTATTAACATTGACGTAGTTTTCCACGAAATACCAAAACACTATATACGGCACTCGATGCGCGTTTCGCCAACCAAGTTGGCATTATCTGGAGATGATTAAAACTAAACTCATGCTAACAATCTACCCTATTTATACCTAAACTATTGTCACGGTTCACCGAATCGTTACGGTTCGGTGAACCGTGACTCACGAACCAATAAAGCGGGCTATTTGGGATAGGCCCTCTGTCACTATTCATACTATTTTTACACTTTATGATTTCCAAGCTTTCAAATGCATCCAGCTATCTAGTATTTGTTACATTCATATTAATCTTAAATTGCTAATATATATTTTATGGTTGTTCTTAAACGCATGTTGGGCTACATTAGACTTATCTGTTCCACCATATTTGAGATGGACCATATACTCTTTGAATCTAGTTTGAATTGATCATCTAGTCTGTCCAATATATTTTTGATTACAGTCCTTACAGCTAATTTCGTAAATCCCCGACTTTTCATTTGTTTCAATTTTGTCTTTTGGATTGCCTTTGGTTCATTCATCGGGAAATAAACTACAACAACTTTTCAATATAGCAATTCAACAGAATTTATCTAGGCAAAAATAATTTGTAGAAGATGTAGGTAACAGTAAATTATACATAACTATTTTTTTCATAAAGAGAATTGTATGAAACTTTCACGAAATTTTATGAAATCCCCACGAAATTCATGAAATTTTCAGAAATTTCAGGAAACTAAAAATTTCGGAAACGTTTCAATGTTTCCTACTGAAAACTTTACCTATGAAACGTTTCCAAATTTTTGTTTCATTTCCATGAAACGTTTCCATACTCACAACACTAACATGATACGTTTAATGAGGACTTTTCACATTACCCCATTATAAGGAATGCGTATTAATCCGGTAAGTATACAGATACAAGGATGCAAATTTACTGAAAATTTGTGCTAAAAAAGAGGTGTAAAAGAAGATTTGAGGTCAATATCTCCTAGAAGACCAAAAACCGCTATTGATGAAGACTTCAAAAATGTTATTCACAGCAAAATGCACTGATTTTATTTTAAAAACGAAATTCCAACATTGAACAAAATTTTATTTGCACTTGCAGAAGACCACGATTTACCACAGATTAGCAAAACAGACTCTGGGAAGTTCTGCGAGACTTGAATTTTTGTTGGGAGAAGCAAAGCATAATATCAGTTCTTATCGACAAAAAAGAAATAATTTGTTGGAGAACGGACTACCTAAGATCAATTTTAAAATTCCATGCAGAATGAAAGAATATTTATTATCTGGAATGAAATTTGGGTAAACAAGGGATATACTGTGATGAAAGTATGGCAATAATAAGAATGTGAAAAAAATCTTGGCAAGCATTTTTGGATCGCTGTCAAGGTTGAAGGCACCTTCAGGAAAAGGGAGACGATTAATAGTCACGCATATCGCTAGTAGCAATGGTTTCATGGAAGGTGGGTTACTTTCATTCCAGTCTAAAAAAACAATCATGAAAATATTTTATACAAATGTTGGATCTTATACCTCTTGGATCTGTAATTATAATGGATAATGCTGGTTATCTCTCTAAGCTTTCCTAGCGGAAAGCCGATCTAATTCATTGGCTATCCGAAAAAAATATTGTTTTTGAAACTAATATGGTAAATAGGAAACTATTGGCGGCTGTCAATCTCAATAGAGCCTTTCAAAAAATACGTTATTAATTAATGGTAGAAAATCGGCAAATAATTGTACTTCAGCTACCACCCTACCTCTGTAAACTTAACCCCAGCGAATTGGTATGGGCTCAGGTAAAGGTAAAGTAGCCTGAAATCATACCACATTTAATTTAAAGGACGTTGAAGTGGTTCTGACCAATTCCATAAACAAGTGACTGCAGATAAGTGGCAAAGATGTATAAATAGACCACATAATAAGAGGCGACCACATAATAAGAGCCGAAAATGTGGGAGCTTGACCTAACTATAGACCGTATCATTATTACTATAGATAGGGTTACCAACTTACGTCACACAGAATAGAGTACAAATCAAAAATAATACGTATATTATTATATTATATATATTATGAATTTTATGATAAATACATTTCTTTATATTATAATAAAATATACCTATGATAGGGTATAAATAAAGAGGAAGAAACTACTATGTTAAAAAATTCACAGATTCATGCTCTATTTTGAGTTTTTTAAACATGGGATACATCTTTTTTTGCGAACTCATTGGAAAATTTACTTTTGCGACGGAGCATGGCTTAATGAATGCTACTCTTCACGCTATCTGAGTACTTTGTTTCTGTATCAAGCTCCAAGCAGTTAACCAATAAACTATTTAAATAATGAAATGAGAATCTGAAAAACAAGTTATTATCTTACTTGAGCATGATAATTAGGCAGTTACTAAATATTAGAAAATTCCACACTAGCACTAGAATTTACATTATAATTTTTGTACTTCATACCTCATTTGTGAAGTACCGAATGTGAACTAGTGAACTATGTAGATAATACACACCAAATTTTAAGCATCTGTCTGTATAAACTTATGGATGTAGATCTCTAATTATCTCACAGATAATGTATCTTCGTTTTAAGACAACAATTTTTTGTGTAAATTTATTTTTTGTTGAGTTTGTCATTGTTAATTGAAAAAGAGTACATGTGGGGTTAAGTCAGAAAAGTAAGAATACTTAATATTTGTAGGTCCATGTACTCTTTAAAGAGTACGGTTGGTAACCCTAACTATAGGAGTCGAAGATAGTTTGACAGAATATTCAGAGGAAGAAGTTTTAAAAGTTTTTTTGGCGTTTTACGTATTTATACAACTTTGTACATTGTATTTTTTTATATTTTTTAAATAATTCACTAATTAAACGGTGAATTGCCAATCTATGTGCAGACATTAAAAATAATGCAAAATAAATTGTAAAAATTTTTTTTGGAGATTTGTTATTTTTTATTAATATGAAATAACACAGTGCTTAGTAATGGTGTCAAACATTACACCAAAATGTCGCTAATATTTTCACAAAATAAACATCTTTACAAAAAATTAAACAGCCCCTGTAGCACAACATATTGGATAGATATAGGTACAATATGTTGCCAACATTGTATACGGGGCCAATGTATGTCAGCTTTAGCCAATATTGTACCTATATGGTTTTTAGAGATGTTTTCAATATATATATATTCAATAAATATCCAATATTTTACCAAGATTGACAAATCAGATTTAATATTAACATTATTTTACCAATATTGGCGCAATATGTTGGATCTAATATAGATTTCAAATATTGGTCACATATGACTCTTATATTATTTTGGTCTGCTGCCATTTGGTTGTGTCACTGATAAAAATATACATATATAGGCTATGAATATGATGTAAAAACAATTGTCTAAACATCTGGGCCAATATATGTCAGCTTTAGCCAATATTGTACCTATATGGTTTTTAGCCATGTTTTCAATATATGTATTTAATAAATATCCAATATTTCACCAAGATTGACAAATCAGATTTAATATTAACATTATTTAACCAATATTGGCGTAATATGTTGGATCTAATATAGATTTCAAATATTGGTCACATATGACTCTTATATTATTTTGGTTCTGCCATTTGGTTGTGTCACTGATAAAAATACACAAAGGCTATGATGTAAAAACAATTGTCTAAACATTCCCCGTTACTGTCGTGTAAAATTAATAAAAATAAAATATGTTTCAATTTTAAATTTACCGTTCATAGCAAATTGCAAATAGCTACAGAAACGGTGGTGTGTTCGTGTGGCGACCAATCATATCGTAGAATGAAGAATCAACAGGTTGGCGGCCGCGCAATGTGGTCCATTTGCATGTTTCTGCTGCTGCCATATTTGCCGTCTGCCGAATGCCGGGTAAACAGTATTTTCTTTGTGTGCCGCAAATTTTTAATAAAAAATAGTGTACAGCTTGTGAAAACTGCAGCAATTTAATAGGTAAGTGTGCATAATTCTATTCCAGTAGTAATTAATACCCAACATCGTTAAGTTTGTGATTATTTTCTTTATTTTTATAATCTCTTGCCGTATTTGTTCCCTGCTCAGCTCAGTTTAATATAGAAATATTTCACAACGGGTGTAGTAGTAGTAGTAGTAGTATTTTTACAAATCAATCAAATCAATCAAAAATTTGTTAATACCACCAAAAAGTATGTGAAATTTTGTAATTATCAAGAACTATATAAGGCTTATTCTCACCCCACTTTGAATGGAGTGAGTAGTGAATAGTGAGTAAAAGATTAGACACGAAAGCTTACCGTGACTCAACTTATTGTTACTGTTATAGGGGCAGTTCGCCGTCGGTTTAAAGATGCCACAGATGTACAAATAAAACGGGCAATATCGGCATATTTAGCTGGATCTGCAGATAGAAATGGGGGAAGGAAATTTCGCGAGGCCACGCGAAATCGTGATGTCGTAAGGAACGAAACATATGAACGGGAAGACGACAATAATTAAGCTTACAATTATTTGTTACAATTTCAAAAATTTATTTGAATAATATATTTAAGTTTTTATATATATATTTGTTATGCGGATTTATTATCGCATTATTTTTAATATTTTGTGAATTATTACTTGTTTGTGTATGTTGTTTCAACAAGATTATTTTAAACACATTTTAATTTCAACATCCATTCCTATTGGTGCAGGCATCTTTGTTGTGAATTCAGATGTCTAAAATTATATCAAATACAAGATATACACATATTTCAAATATTGGCAGCACATTATAATATAGCGCCAATGTCAGTATTCAATATAGTGCCAACTTTGGCATCCAATATGACGCCAATGTTAGCAACCAATATGATGCCAATGATATAATTCAATATGAATCTAATATTGGCATCCAATATAGGGCCAACATTGGTATGGTATATGATGCCAATGTTCATACCCAATATGATGCCAATGTTGGTGTTCGATATGAAACCAATGTTGGTATCCCACATAGGCCCAATGTTGTTTAATCTGTCGGTCATTATATTGGCCCAATATGTTGATGTCTATATTGGCCCAATCAACTGGTGCTACAGGGAGTCCTTATGTGAGAGAAATAACCCTTTTCTTGGTATTTTGTGGACTGTGAACTTTCAAATAAATCTATTTTATGTGAAATAAACATCTATTGTTTAATTTATCCAATTATTTATCTTATTTTTTTCTAAATTAAATTTATTTGAAATTCTTTTTAAAAAACTTACTTCATTTCATAGCTGATGATTTTAATATTGACAGTCTTGAATTAAATGAACATAGTAAGATCTTTTTAAATATATTAGAATCGTTTGGCGCTTTTCTAACAGTCTCTGAAAGTACACGCAGAGATCATAACGGGGAGAGTTGCACTGATAATATTATAACTAACATTGACACAAGACTACAAAACTGAAAACGCCCTTACTGGGATATCTGATCACACTGCTCAGATTTTGTCCTTTCAAGTATCCAATAAACCAATTACAAATAAAAAAATTTGTTTATTTTCTGAACATGCAGTTAATGATTTCTCTGCAGATATTTGTGACGAGGTTTTTGAAAATACTATATAGCTACTAATGTGGATGCTAAATATAATAATTTTATAAATGTATTTTTATTATATTTTAATAAATTCCCAAAAACTTCTTTAATAGTCCTGATATTAAAGATTGTAGGGACAAGATGTTGATATACCAAACTCTATCTCATCATTTACCTCAATTCAAAAATGAATTCAAATAGGGTTTTCATGGTACAAAAGAAGGCATTAAAATTGATGAAGAAGTTAAGGTATTTTGATTCATGTAGGGGTCATTTCAAAGACTTGAATATATTAGCTATTCCTGCTTTATTCATATATGACTGTGTTAAATTTGCTTACAAAAATAGTTAATTTTAAATCTTATAAAATATTTAATAATTATGATACAAGGGACAGAGCAAACTATAATTTTCTTCTTTTTATGCCTAGCAATGCTCGAAAGAGGTGCTCTCATGCATTAAATTTTATAATCATCTACCTAGGCCATTTAGGCAAGAAAATGATTTTAACAAGATAAAAATAATTTCGTTGGCTTACTTCATGACCTTGAACCATATGATATTAGTGACCATATGGATCATATTTATTAGTACATTTCACTAACATGTTTGTTTCAATATTTTCCTAGTGTATTTGACTGGTTTATACTTTGTATTATGTATACAGTGCAACAAATTATTATTATTATTCAATTCTAAAACTGTAATCAGCTGTGTATAAGTCATCCTTGTGATATTTTGTAATTTGCAAGGGTTTAATAAAATATGATAAAGTTACATACTTAATAATAATGGGCACTGAATTTAGTTGTAGGTACACCTTTAGAAAATCTTTTTGCATCTAATGATGTTTTATGTAATATTCTTATTTTGTAAAATGAGATTTTAAAGGTAAACCATTATTGAAGAAAGCTGTAATTTCTCGTTAATTACCAAACATTTTGTAACCAATTTAAATCAATAGGAGACCCAGCAAATGCTGGACCCTTACAACTTAATATCGGCTATGAACTTAATTTATCATCAAAAAATATTACTAGTTTGTATGTGTAAGAAGTGCCCCTCTTAAACTATGAAAAACCCCATAACACGGCTATGATTTCACAGACCGACTTGAACAAGGCTGGTAAATGAGAACGATCAAAGGTACAGTTCAGAACTACAGAGACAACAAGGACAGCTCACCTTGTACCGAGTTTTCATGATCCAAAATAAGTAGTAATGTACCCAGGAGCTGTCATAGTATGGGTATTTCGAGTAAACTTTCTCTAAAAATAGAGATAACCCATATAAAATACAAAGGTGTATTTAAATTTACTTATAAGCACCCTGACCATGTTATTGGAAGATTTGCATCTAAAATGAGCTTTTATTCTTCTCTACTTTTTCCAAACTCCTATGTTACTATTACTGTATTAATTAGTTTTTCAACATTTGTATGGATGGTTATGGTAAATGTTACCAAAAAGGGGGATAAATACTTGTGCTGGCAAATACCGGAAAAAAGTGAAACCGGTAAATCGGTTTCCTCAAAAACCGGTTTCGGCTAAACCGGGTATCCAAATATGGATCAAAACTTGTTAATTGGTTAACCGGATATTCGAATAATCGGTTACTCTGATATCGGTTATCCGAATAATCGACTATTAGGATATCCCCAAAAACACGGTTATTCGGTTATCCGAAAACCGGTTAATCGGTCGTCCGAAAACCGGTTAATCGGATACGTGAAAAACCGATTAATAAGAAAACGGATTAGATTTAGTTTATAATTTAGATTTTAGAAGACAAATAAATTTAATACTGTCATTTCAGTAGATCAGTAGTAGCTACTGATAAAAAAACTCAATACAACAATTTTATAGAACTATTATGTACTAGTTATTTTGGCGAGGTCGGAAACATCCAAAATTAATACAAAGAAGGCTGAAAGTATTGGTGAAAGTCACACACCAACACACACATGTATATCTAAGAACCCATAACAAAACTTACGTAAAATAGTATTCTCTACAAAATTGTTCATATACATTTTTTTCGTACGACCAGTCGTTTGCGAAACATCCCGATTTGACTCACTCGGCTCAAATATTTCAAGCAGAAAACTGCCCGCCAGATACAGTATTTCAGAACGGAAAGCGTTTTCTGTTAGCTATGTATGGTGCTCCAAAAGATGAAGTGAACCTTGACAAATTTAGATACACCCAATTCATTAAGGCTACATGACTTAATAGACCTGTTAAATTGTCATCCCTTCCACCTACCAGTGAAGCAGCTCGACAGCATATTTATCGGGTCTACTACCAAGTACAGATTTGGCTAGGGAAAAATCTACAACCCGAAGAATGGGGTTGGGATTTAAATTAAAAAACGACATATTACAGCCGAAAACAACACTACTGCCACCTGCTCCAGACGAACTATTAAATACAATATTCTGTAACTGTAAAAAGGGGTGTGGTGCGCAGTGCGGGTGTAGAAAAGTCGGGCTGCCATGCTCCAAAGTTTGTGGTCAGTGTCACGGACAGGCATACCTGAGCCCGTCAACAGAGTTGCAAAACATCGAAGACTTCAGTGACCTTGAGCCTGAAGAGGTTTTCCAACAGACATAGAGCCAACAGATATAGAGTAAGCGTCTAACGAAGATATTGTGTTGATCGAGGTGCTAGTGGAACCCGACGAAGACGAGGAGGAAGGCAAGGAAACATAAGGCGTGGTGTGGAAAAGAATGTATTTTTTGTTATTAATTATTTATTATATATTTTTTTATAAATAAACAAATTTTTAACGGCTTTAATAACGGGAATTTAATTTTCCAGTCTAACAGATTAAGAAAAGTGCTTTTATATTTATAGCTCTGCAGTATAATACAGTATTACCTATTACGAATGCGCGCTCCCGTTTTATCATGCTATATCTCGAAAACGGTTGGTCGTACGAAAGAAATGTATATGAACAATTTTGTAGAGAATACTATTTTACGTAAGTTTTGTTACGAGTTCTTATGACGTCAGATGCAACGGAAGCGAGATTTTCGCGAAAAACCGATTTTAATGACCTTTGACCTTCGATATCTCAAGACGCACAAGGGTAGGCATATGAGATTTTTTTGTGCTTCATTAGAACATCAAAACGAAGGTCTCTGGAAAAATTCAGCTTGTTCGGCCTCATTCCGCAGAGGAAGTTTTATTTCTCTGGAGTACTAGCGATCACAAGAATAAATGTATATTGTCTACAGTTATTTATTTGTGGTATATAATATTTCTTCTCACCTTCTTTGGATATTAAGCCACTGTCCTATAAATTATTTTTAAAAAATTATTAAGTAAACCTCTGCACTAAAAAAACTATTTTATAAAAGCATATAAACAAAAAACTGTCGTGTTGAAAATTGCTAAAAAAAATAAATGACATTTTTCTCTAATTTTGAGAACGGAATCGTAGTATTCCGCTATCTTCCGATCTCTAATTCTATATAAATAATGCATATTGAAAACAAAAACTGCAATGAAACGAGTGCAAAGGATTGTTTCTTCTGCTTTTATTTAGAGCATGCGCACGGCGCACACCATCCATTAATCATGTCATGACGAAAGTTTAGCTAGACTTTTTAGTGTTGTGGATGTGTATTAGTGTGTTTGGTAAATATTCGTAAACTACGACAATGACAAAAATGAAAAAATACAAAATATATCAGGTTTTATGTAAGTTCTAAACTAAACAGGCGTTGGTAGCAGCCTGTAGTTTCAAATTTCAACAACATTTGAAATTATTAATTGATTATCCGAATAGTCGTTTATTCGAATAACGGGTTAACCGTGTAACCGGCTTTCGACTTTGTACAAAACCGCGAATAATCCGATTAACCGATTATCCAGAAAACCTGTTTCAGTTGCCAGCACTAATAAATATTACTATTATCCATAATCTCAATAGTCTAAATGCTACAATTATTTGATCACTCTCAGAAAGCCTATGTTTTTGTAGATAATTTCTAGTATTATCTCCCCCCATGGTTGGGCTATGGTGGTCCTTAATACTGCAGGGATGGACCTGGAATGGTCAGAAGTAACTCTGATCAGCTCCACCTGTTGCAGTGAACTCCCTCATTATCACTTGGATAAATACCTGTTCTTTTCCTCGAAACTTCCCCTGTGTCCCTACACACAGCACCTGCATTTACATTCAGGAATGTTTTCACCTGGTGGGCATGGCTTCTTGTGAAGGGTAGTGACGTCTTTTTGAGCAACGGTTGGAGTATGTAGAAGAACCATGCCTTTCTGCTTCACCTTAATATTAACTAGGAGTAATCTTCTAAGTAGCTGACCAAGAGAAAAATGTACTCCGAGAAAAGAAAACCAAATTACTTTCTAAGCATATTTTCTGGTCCACCCTCTATGAAAATTGTCTCGAGCAACTTTGGAAATTTATAGATTGCAGAGTACTTTCATACACTCGACATTAATAATTTTAGCAATTACCATGGTTTTGCCTCAGTAAATTAAGTATTTTTTTCATTTATTTTGGTATCGTTTTTAATGTTTGTAAACATATTAAGTGGAATCAATCAATTTGAATCTAATTTCAGCAGTCACTGCCCTGAACTCATAAAAGCACAGATTTTTGCATCTTATTATTACTGGAAATGAGTAACTAAAAATGATGACATCCTGATTGACATCCACTTTTATAAGTGCCTGGTGTATGGCTTTTTGAAAATGTCATCTTTTATGAAAATATGAGACAGTTTGAAATAGCTCTAGATAAAAGTCTGAAATATGCCCAAAAGTTTGAGTCATTTCCAAATAATTTTTATTATACTGTTAATTTACACACATACAAAGGAAAACCATTTATTCACTTTTTGTCTTAATTCCTTCATCAGTTAACAACAGCAAATCTTCATCATCGTGCAATGTTCTAACAACAAACTATACATTTATGAGCTTATTTTATGTTCATTTTCACTTTCAAGACATTTCCATTAATTTTCGTTTAAACATAAACCGAGACATAAACTTTCAGGCCCGGATTAACCACAGGACATAATGAGCAACTGCTCAAGGATGAAAAAATCAGTTCAGTAGTTTCATAGATATACCTTATTGAAAAAAATTATATATCCTGTTAAAATAGTGCTGTAACTTTTTTAATGTTTTATGTTATACAAATTTTGGAGTACCCAAACATCACAATGACCTTGAACATTTGACTAATATTCGTCTGTGGTGTACCTCCTGCGTTAAATTTTCCCTCCCTACATATTATATCACCAACTGCCACTGATATATTTAATGGGGGGGCGAAATCAATAGTGTCCAGGGCGACAAATGGACTTAATCTGAGCCCGTAAACTATTTAAAATCACCAAGATAAATAAAAAAAATTATTCTAATAAAATGTGTGACGTAATCTGGTAAAAGAGGGTTGACGTGCGAAAACGAGTTTGCGAGATAATCGCATTTAAAGACGCCGTATTTTCAGCTGGCTAGTGGACATCATGTGTGTGAGGTCACTATCCTAGAACGTTGGGGTGGGTCTCATTGAAAAGAGCAAACTTTTGTATATAAAACATGAAAAAATAAAAATCGATATTTTCACACATTAACCTCTTTCTACCAGAGCATGTCACATACTTTTACAATTAATTTTTCTCAGTAGTGTTTGGAATTATAAATATATTCCACATATTAAAAATATTATTAACAAAAAATCTGTTAGTGTATCATCATCACTCCAGGTCATAGTTTCAAAACAGTGAAAAAGATAATAAATATAGAATGACATAAAACCTTTGACCTTGAGAGAAGTCACAGATAACAGTACTAAACAAATGTATGTATACCTCAGGAGCACCATATGGGAATCCCGGCCGGTTCCATAATGTAGTAATGAAATCTATATGTGGAGGGGTGGGCATATGCTGAAGGCCAGGAGGTTGGTGATGAAAGGCTGCTGGTGAGTCCCCGCAAGTCGCTGGGGCAGTCTTCACTGGAATTGGTATATCATGGATCTGCATGAAAATAATTAAATTTATAAAATTAATTTTATTGATTCAGTGTAGAATTTTTTAGTCAATTAAATTTTCAAAATAAAATACAAGAAGAAACATTTCTAAAGAGGCCAAAAAAGTTTGTTGAAATTAAACAGTTTTTATTTGGAATGGAAGTACTTGGAGAGAATTGCAAGAACTTTGTTTTAGAAAGGGAGTGTATCGAATAAAAATTTGATAATATTAACATTAACAATTTAAATAATGGACTCTAACTCTGTACCTCAGAGGCAAACTATGTTAAGTCCAAAATTGGCTAAATTGGGTTTTTTATGTTAAGTCACTAAACACAAATTACACTTCAAAATGCTATTTTAGCGCAGTATAAACTATGTTAAGTCCATGATTAGATTAGTCCCTAACAAAGTTAAGTCCACTTAACATTATCTGCCTCCAGAAATCTTAAATTTTGCGCCATGTCAAGTCCACAGTAGTGCCAATAACATGAGAAATAACCTAACCGTGTTTGTGCTATGTGGCTATATGCAGTGTAATGGTGTGATAATAAGAAAATATTTAAAACGATGTCATCCAGGGCTTTAAAAATTGTAAATCTAGCTACAGTTACTCATGAGAAGGTCGCAGAAGAACAAGGGTTGCAAAACTGTGAAACGAATAATAATAATGTTTCCAAATTTCCAACGTATGAATCGCATTATAGCCGCGAAAAAACCAAAAAGAGGTACTTGGGTAACCACTTAAATAGTTCGAGAATGTACCAGCTGTACTTGGATGATTGTAGGGACGCTAATGTCCCAAATGAGAATATTGCTAAAGAATGGCTTTATTCGGAAATTTTCAACTATGAGTACAATTACTCCTTCAAAACACCCGATTCGGACACTTGCGATATTTGTGATAAATACAAGATACAACTTCAGGAGTCATCTATCGAAGAAAGGACAATCCTGCAAGAAGATTACAAGAGGCATTTAACAGACGCTAGTAAGTATTCTCTCAAATCTGAAGACAAAAAACGATCACGACTGACTAATTCAGAAAAAGTTCTCATGATCGATCTTCAGAAATGTTTGCCAACGCCGAGGCCAACGCCTGAATTGCATAACTCTCAAAGCTTCTACTCTCTAAAGCTTTGGACATACAACCTCACAATTCACGACTCAACGGCTCAAAAATGTTTTTGCCTGATGTGGGACAAAAGTGTAGCTGGTCGTGGCGGGAACGAAGTAGCATCCTGCTTATTAAAATTCGTGAGTTCTTATGTTTCTGAAACGACTGAGCAACTCACAATTTGGTCAGATAATTGCCCTTCTCAGAATCGCAACGTACAGATGATAATGTGCTATGAGTGGATATTTAAATTAAAACCGAATCTGAAAGTAATTATTCACAAGTATTTGTCGAGAGGGCATACCCACTTAGAGGCAGACGGCGATCACCTCAGTTGCGCATCATTACGCCTTGGGATTGGCAGCAGGTGGTACGATTACGCAGTACTAAAAATCCATTCACTGTTGTTAATATGGAACTTGAGGACTTTGTGGATTTCAAGAAATTGTGTGAGGGCCCAAATGCACCTTTTATTATGAAAAAAACATCGGAAGACAGTGAGCCCTTCTTAATATCAAAAATAGTTCACTTTGAAGTCAGGCAAGACAGTCCAGGAGTGGTATTCCTCAAAACTGCTTTTGATGATAATAATTTTCGAAAACTGGATTTAAATCGAAGATCAAGGCGGAGCGCTTCTACAAGTATTCCCAAAAATGTACACCAAATACGCGATAACACTAGACCGATTTCGACAAAAAAAGTATAATCATCTTCAAAAATTGTTACCCTGGATACCTAAAATGTTTCATGACTTTTACAAAAATCTTCCTCATGGCGATGGCGGTGAAGACAGTGACTAACAGAAATATAACAGTTGTATCTGTTTCAAATATTCATTTTTCTTTCCAATAATTTTTTGTTACTTAGTTTTAGAGTGGAATAATAATTTTTAAGAAAATTCTTATTTTTTATAATATATTTCGTCAATAAATGCTATAAATATTATGCCAATCAAATAGTTTCAACCAATTAGTCATTGCAGATTTCATATAATTATTTTAATGAAAAATCAACAATACTAGCCATTTAACTTAGGACTTAACGTTTTCTGCCTTAAAACAATTGCTGTCTTCATAAACTTAATTTAATGTCAAGTCCGTTAAATGTTTTTTTCTTTTAGAGGAAAACTATGTTAAGTCCAATTTTTTTCCAAAAATCGTTGTGTTTTACAAAATTTTGCGTCTCAAAAATAAAATGACCACTAAGCTATATAACTCCCAGAAATCATTTCATTGTGATGTTTTATCTTAGAGCTAAGACAAAAAATTTCTTAAAAAATACTTTAAAGTGCTGTCCTGAACATTTAACATTTTGGACTTAACATACTTTGCCTCTGAGGTACAGAAAATAAATTATTTTATAAAATTACTGATTAAATATTCCTAAAGACAACAAAAAAAAGGTTTTTTGTACGTATTTTATAAAATTATAAAATTTTAAAAAAAGAATGTTCATTTAATTTAATCGCCATAGGCGTACGCATTACAGAATAGGTGGCTGAATGGATTATATGGACCCCAATTCTAAGCATTTAATTTGAGAAAAATTTGTCAAAATTTGTTAAAATATTGAGCTACTACTACTAGTTTATTGTACCAAATTTGATGAAGATATCTATAGAAACTCAAAAGATATCGAGGGCCTTCACTTTACATATCAATAAAAATGTTTAAAAATCCGTATTGAAATACATTGTGAAAGTCTGTTTTTAAATGTTTTTATTGAATTCTGTAAAGCTGATAATACCTCTGTTATGAAGCCCTCGATAAACCCAATAATCATTTTAATTTTCAACTATCTTTTTAAAGAGGAATTTTTTAAAAGAGGTAAACTGGGTCATATCACTATTATTTAAAGGTCGAAATCTGGCTTTAAATTTATTTCAACATTTATGACATGCATTTATGATACAGCCTGTATAACAGGGGCTTTGAGTACGTGGGTGTGATGGGTCAGCCACACCCAACAAGAGGTTTTCTTGGATGTGTGGTAGCCCAGGCACATAGAACACTGAATTACATCTTGACCAAGACTATCTGATATTCAGTTAATTCATGGACAGTTATAGGCAGTGCTGTAAAATGCATAATCTCAAATGATCCCAAATAAGACAGATGCTTGTCAAAAACGAGGTCACAATTGGTTAAATAAAGACAGACATTTATTTTGCGACCTTTAGCAATTACCATAATGAATTATATTTCAGCTATTCAATATTATGGGTCTTTTACAAACAGTAATCCAATTTCTCCTACACTTCGTTATTTTCATACATAATTTAAACTTTTTTTTCCAATAAGTTATCAAGCATAGTGTACTTCTGTTCCCTACAGTACTAAAATTAGATTAAGTACGGTTTGTACTCAAGGGCAAAATCAAAACCCGCCGCCCCTGCCGTATTATAAAAAACTGCTGCCAATTATTTGGGGATCAGAACTTCCTCACTGTAGTAAAACTCGACGTGTGATGGAGTTTATAATAAAAGTAATTCTTGACGTTTCAAAAAAGTCACATTTTCTGACGTTTCAAAAAAGTCACATTTTGACATTTCAAGTCACTTTGACGTTTCAAAAAAGTCACATTTTTTGACGTTTCAAAAAAGTCACATTTTTTGACGTTTCAAAAAAAGTCACATTTTGATGTTTCAAAAAAGTCACATTGGTGGATTGTCACTAATATTTTTTTAGACATTGGGACCAATTTTGCTTATCTACGAATTTAATCTCTTCTTTGACCTCTAGAATGTGTGTACCAAATTTGAAAGCTTTATCTCAAAAACTGTAATTGCTATCGCGAACCAGACACACACACAGACAGCAAATTTTTTCTGCCTGAAATGTTGTGTATCGTCATAAATCGTCGAGAATCGTCCAGAAATGCAATAAAAATTTTCAAAATTTTTTTCACGAATATATAACCCTCACTTTGAGGGGTGAGGAAGTAAAATAAGAAAGTAATAAGTAACTCTAATAATCCTACCATATGTTATTCAATAATTTAACTTATAAAATCATGGTGTGGTTAAGTATTAATTTGTTGTTGTTGTATTGTCATATTTGTTTGCATTGAAATGAGACCATATTTATGTTTTTCCCAAAAATCCATGACTTATAGGTTACGATTTCAAATTCATGACTTTTCCACGACTTTTAATGCTTCCAGGTCTGGTGGGAACCCTGATTTTCTAAAGCATTTCTTGAGCTGATTTATCCGCATTTACCTTTTTTAATATGCCATTCATAATTCCAGTGCCCTCCTTCCATCCCTCATTTAGAAGGCTACTTCGGCAAAATTTTATATTAAAATTAAACGATTTTGTTTAAGTTTCAAAGTTATACTGAATTGTATTCATTGTATCTTTATTATTATTTCATACCAAGTAAAAGCATACACCCGTAGTACATTTTTATATTTCATATAAATAAAAAACACAGTTTTCGAAATTTCCTTGGCATTTATTTATAACTTTTCTTCAGATTTGAAACTTTAATTTTTGTAAACTTAAAAACAAAAACAGAAAATACAATTATTCCTTCATGATGGTCTAAGATCATCCGGTCACCAAAAATGAAAATATTGAACTTTTACATAAAAGCATGTTATGCCAACAACTGATTAAAAATATAAAGAAAGTGTTTAAATGTCTTTAGTTGTATAAGCTTGAATTGCATATTCATATAAGCACCTAGAATGATATCAAATATATACAAGGTTATTGAGAAGTTTACTTTCATTTTTGTTATAAATTACATATCTATTAATAGTTCTAACAGGTTTTCACAAGTAATTTTATTTACTTGTGAAAAACTACTCCAGTACTTACTTTAAGTACCTACTTACTCTTTCAATAGGTAAATACCAAGATAAATATACTATATTTACATATTGGTTTTCAAATATTTACCTATTCAATTATTATAATATTCATTACTATAATGTTCATAATATGATTATCTATAAATCATTTAAATGCATATACCAAATACTAAGAATTTTTACTTTTAAAAACAAAGGTCAGAGTTATTTTGTTTTAAACAAAGCAGGTAGGTATTTAAGCAGATAGGTATTGCCTCGGATATTGCTATTGCTTGTAGACTTAATTTTTTAATAAACCATTATTTTCGATAAAACATTACTAATTTAAAGGTACAAAATGGAATAATTTTTGAGATCTAATCTTTTACCTTTGTTGGAGTGAACAAAGTATTTTTTCGTATCTCGACACAAGACAAATGAAGTAATGAAACCATACTATCATCCGATTGTCAGTTGTCATGGATATATTTATATCATATCTAAAAAGTTGTGCTGTACTTATTGTCATTTTTTAATTGTGGTTTGATCGAGGATTTAATATAAGGTCTATTTCAGCAACAGTTATTGTTAGTGCCAAGCGTACCACAATATTACATGTCCAAATGGTAATTCAGTAATAGTGTGCTCTGACTGACATATGTCTGTCCTAAATTGCATAGATCTGTTTATAACCAACAGTGAACGCGCTGAAAAGCGACCAAAAATACAAATATGTGAGTAGGTATTGTAAAATACCAGAGTGAGGAAACTTGTTTTGCAAAAATCAGAGTGAGTAATACAAACAAAAAGGTGATTAATATAATATGCCGTTTGAATATGAAAGAAAAGATATCTGTTACAAATACAATTGGTGGAACAATTATTGATGTGATGATTGACACAGGTGCAGATGTATCCCTAGTGTCCAGTCAGTTAGTAGAAAAAGTTGTGTACAACCAGGATGGAACTACTTGGAATTGAAAGGTGTAGGTGGCACTGTATACTCGAAAAAGTGACACTGAGAGTAGAATTATTTAATTTGACGTTTGAGGCTGAATTTCACGTGATAAATAGTAAATTCACAACTGATATGTTAATCGGACTTGACATTTTAATAAGTCCTGGCATACGCTATTCGAGATCTCGGGATGGTTTTATATTAACTAATAAATATAAGTGTATGCCTATAACAAGTGCGAATGTCTTTGATAATTTGAAAATATCCCATGAACACAAAAACAAACTGTTGGATGTCTTGACAAAATTTAGCGACATATTTTGCTCTTGGAAATTCTAACTCAACTGTGAGTATAGACAAATTAAATATTAAATTATCTAATGATACACCCGTGATATATCAGCCTTATCGTATGTCATTTACAGAGCAAACGCAAGTTAGACATATTATAGATGGTTTGAAAAACAAAGAAATCATTATTCTTTTTCTTCATTTGCATGTATTATTATACTTGTTCGTAAGAAATATGGCAGTGATCGAATATGTGTCGACTATCGTGCATTGAATAGACAAACCATTAAGATAAAGATATCCTTTACCTAGTATAGATGACCAAATTGATCAGTTTAAATATTTCAGTTCACTTGATATGGCTAGTGGTTTTCATCAAATACCGATTTCCGAGGATTCTGTGGAGAAAACTGCATTTGTAACACCAGACGGTCATACCTAAAAATGCCGTTTGGTTTTGCTAACGCCTCATCTGTTTTTCAGAGAGCTACTAACTTTGCTTTACACCCTATGATAAACACTTGAAAGGTATTTATTTATTTGGATGACGTATTAATACCATCTAAAACTGTAAATGATGATCAGTTGGCAATGTGTTGATGTTGATGAACTGGTATTATATTCATTTTCATGAATATATTCAATTGGTAATACGCGTTGATGTTGATAAATAGTTGGTAATATGTTTATGATGATGATAGTATCATTGGTAATATAATTATAATTATAATTAAAATGATATTAAAAGAGCCTTGGGTACGGTTTGAACATGTACCAACTGACTAAGTTAAAACAAGTTTGTAAAGTGACTCTGGTCTGGATACCCAGCCACTGTGTATGAAAAGTAACGAAATAACCGACTCCTTGGCCAGAAAAGGACTGGGATCACCAATCGATATTTGGCATATCTTCAAGTACTGCTAAGATGGCTATCTCAATCTGGACTGAAAGGAAAACTCTCCAGTATTAGCAAGAATTACCAGGATTAGTTCATTTTAGGGCGTTTATAAAATACCCCTTAAAATCAAGAGCTCAGAAACTTTTAGAGTTAAACAAGGTACACCTGAAAACTCTAACTGGCCTATATACCGGGCAGTGGCGACTAAATTATCATCTGCATAAACTCGGTCTAGCGGAAAACGCCGATTGCCGTCTATGCCTGGAGGATGATGAGAAGGCAGATCACATCTTATGCACCTGTCCCGCTGTGGAGAGGATCCGATTATCAATATTTGGCAAAGGGCAACTGCTGCCAGAGGATCTAGACACATTCTCACCCAATAAAGTTATGTTTCATTAAGAGACTGAACTTATTGGGTGAAATATAATTAGGAGGGAGCCACAATAGCCCTGCTGATGGCCACTGTGGAGGTTCCACAAGGATCCATTCACAAAAACCTAACCTAAGCTAAATGGTAGGTACCCTTTTCCTGTGACTTGTCTGTGATTGTGTCTGTGACAGATGCCTGTCTCAACGGCGTGTGTCAGTCTGTGATCTTGTTGGTTTGTAACGGTGACTGTGCTGGCAAGAAGTGCTCCCCTTTCCATTCCAGTAGCCATGTTAGCAGTATGTTAGAGTGTTGATGCCTGGGCCTAGTAGTGCATTCTGGCAGATCACATTTGGATAAGTTAAGAGTGTTGATGCTTGGGCCTAGTAGTGCCTTCTGGTGGATACCACACTTGGAAAAGTTAGTGTTGATGCTTGGGCCTTGTGCTTTCTGGTGGATATCACATTAAATGTCTATAGTCATACTTTGATCAAGATTTACAATATTTTACAATATTTTGCTTGTCAGGAGCTGGAATCCCCTACGACTTCTGTCCCTGGAACGCACACAGTAGTCAGGATGAAACCAAAGCTAATATTGGGCCAAAAACGTCCCAATGTCAGGCTGACCGTATTAGCGCCAAGAGTTTCACAACATTACATGTCCAAGTGATAATTCAGTAATAGTGTGCTCTGATTGACATGTATATTATGAATCACATGTCAGAATAACCACGAGCCATGTTCGGTGTTGTCGTTATTATTTTATCTTTGTATTACATATTTGTTTACGCTTTTAATATATAAAAGCTAACATTCTTAAATGCTTTAGAATTATACTGACTATGCACGGTAGTTTTTGACAGGCTTTTTTTTGGCACTACGCATAGTCTGTGTAATTTGTGGTTATTTCAAACAGGTCAGATCGCTGCTTGAACAAACTTATTAAAAGTAAAATACTAATTTAAATATATTATGCTCTAGCTTATCTTGTGAGGTTTGCAATAGGTACGGGGGCATTTTTATAGCATTTACAATGCATAGTTAAACTAATGTTTAACAAAAAAGCACAACTTATGTCATGATATTTTTCAAAAACTAGAATAGGATAATTTCAATTGCTTCTACATTATATTAGAATACCTAATTAAAATTATATTCAAATAAAACTAGTTTTGTCATTGACATAGGTTATGTTCATGTTCATTTGTTGATAATATACATTGAAATTTGTTTTCCGTCAACAATTTTTTTTTGAGAGGTTATATTTGAATTTAAATTAACTAAAAGTAAATTGTTGATACAAATCCAATATAAAATACAGGTATTTAATTCGCGACATTTTCCTATAAAATATTCAAATAGTTTCAGTAAGTTGAATATTATTCAAATATTAAAACTGAAAATACAATATATTCCTACATATAATATAACCCTCACCATTGGTAACCTCTCGGATAACCTATATGGCTCGTTTTTCAATTGCTAGTTAACTACTAGTTGGATGTTAACCAGTACTATATTTGCAAAAAAAATATGATTATAATACAAACTATTCCAACTAAAAAGTTATTAACTCGCATATAAAAATACTCGTAAAAATATTTGTTAATATAACCACTTTAAAAATAAATGTAAAATTTATAAGCAACATAAGCATACTATAAGCATCATAACCTAAATTTGTGATAAAATATCACTTTCACAACTGAGTTCACAACATGAAAATTAAATCGCTTACTTTAGTAATCATAAAAGTGATTCGACTTTATACATATAGAACATTGCTATTGTCCAAGAATTTTTAACTAACTAAAGCTTCTTGACTATTTTCCTCTGTAATCTATACACTACATTTATTACTTTCTCACCCTTCAAATTGAGGGTTATGTATTCGTGTAAAAAATTTTGAAAATTTTTATTGCATTTTTGGACGAATCTCGACGAATTATGACGATACACAATATTTTAGACAGAAAATTTTTTCTGTCTGTGTGTGTGGTTCGCGATAGCAGCTACAGTTTTTGAGATAAAGCTTTCAAATTTGGTACACACATTCTAGAGGTCAAGGAAGTTGATGAGCAAAATCGGTCCCAATGTCTAAAAAAAATATTAGTGACATTCCACCAATGTGACTTTTTTGAAACGTCACAATGTGACTTTTTTTGAAATGTCAAAAGACTGGACTTTTTGAAACGTCAAAAATTACTTTTATTATAAACTCCACCACACGTCGAGTTTTACTACGGTGGGGAAGTTCTGATCCCCAAGTAATTGGCAGCGGTTTTTTTTTGTTAAATTGTTAACAATATGTAATAGATGAAGGCAGTGGTCATTTTATTTGATCATCATATTTCCTTCGATTTGCCATGGAACTACTTGCATCAATTTAGTTATGACAATTGTACCCACAATAGTATTTATATTCAATCACTAAAATGCATATTTTAAAATTTTCAACCAATGATCTGTGCTTGAAACAAACATTATTTTATATGATTAATAAATTGGAGAATCCATGAGAAAATCATTCTATATAATTACATTCTTGTTATACTGATCAATAATGTTTAACATTTAATCACAGGCCAATTCAAGATCAACTGATACATAATATTGAAATCACCTTTGCAAGTTCTGTTTACTGCAATAATGTGCACTTAATTAAAAATTCCTAAACAATTTTCCATTCATTCATGTGATCGAGTGAACAAAAATTAAAACGGTCATAATTTAACACTTTCAATGTTCAGTAATAATTAATATTTAACACTTTCAATAATGAATGAAATAAAAAGTACCTGACTTCTATAAATATTTTAACCTTGATTTACTTTTTACAAATACTTATTACAAAATATACGAGAATTTTATATTTTTTGTTAATATGTTCAATCAATATACTTGGATATAATTTTCTTAACAAAAAATATATGATAAATTAAAACATTATTATCCTGTTATTATCATGTTTTGTTTTGAAAACATGTATGTCACATTTGGATTCAGGCTAGATATCTTTTCTTTTTCTATTTAAGATCAGTTTTCACCAATAAAATTAAACATTTATTAAAATAGTTATTTATGTAACAAGTGCAAAAAATTCTAGAAGTCATATGACTCTATAACAACCTTTATACGACAATATCACAATCAATTCTTAGGACGAGACATAATAGTTCTATAAAGGTCACATCCAACTAAGTCACATGAAAGTCATATGAAAAGTCATTACAACCCTTTCCCAACTGTCCAAATTTGGTCGTAAAAGAGTTGTAACAAGGTCGTCACGTCTAAATGCAAGTTGTATTTTAGGTCGTGTCGACGTCGTTACGTTTCTTATAAGACTGAAAATGTTACTTAAGCAATGTTTATAAATAACTAATTATAATAATTAAAACCTTCTTTGTCTTTATAAGCAGAAATTTTATTACTTTTTACTTATACCCAATATAAGGAAGTATAGTAATCGTGATTTTTTTCAACCTCGAGATTTTGATTGATATACGTTTTGAACCCTCCTGAATCCATTCTGACTATTTTCCGAATGATGTCTGTCGGTGCGTGCGTGTGGATGTGTGTGTGTGGATGTGACTGTGTATGTGTGTATCCGCGATATTTAAAAAAATACTAATGGGAGACTTCCCAAATTTGGCAGTTATGATTTTCAACAACATTTTAGGTGACACATTAAATTTGTTGAATGTGGTACCACCAGAACAGACATAATGAATGAAAGAAGAAAAAAGGTAAAATTTCTGGAAAAAAATTATATTTCTGGACGAATCTCAACGAATTATAATGAAAAAACATAACTTTAGGGAAAAAAATCTGTTAACATGTCTGTAGTATCATGATAGCAGCCACAGTTTTGAGATAAAGCTTTCAAATTTGGTACAGTTCTAAAGGCCAAAGACAATGATAAAATTGATGATGGGCAAAATTTCCCAGCTGAAAGGAGGTCCATGGGACCCGAACTTTTTTGTATTTGCCAAAAAAAAAATTCTTGCTGAAAGATAAATCATGTCTACTATATCAAGCCAATAAAACATATTTTCCAAGTACTTAAATAAAGCTGATGTAAACTGAAATTTGTTATATATTTGACTTCATAAAATGGGTTTAGGATAAATTTAACAGTTTGACATTTGAAATGTCTAATTTAGTTACAAAAATGTCAATGTCAATAAGAAGAAATTATTAAAACATATGACATGAATTATTATAGACAGTATCGAATGATGCTGATAATAAATAATTATTTAAAAATTTTAATGAAACATTTCAAGGTATGCCATTAAAATTTAGTTGACGTAAGTGAAGAATTAAATAGAATGATTTTTTTAGATCAGGATGATATAATACTGGTATAAAAAAGTTATGTGCTGGTTATCAGATATTTATTATTGAATTTTAAATAATAATTTTAAAAATACTTTTAACACTAGTGTTAAAAATATTTTTAACATGCTAAAAATTCAATTTTTAATACCTCAAACTAGAGATGTGATTTCACGCTGTGTATTCATTTACACCCTTGGAGCAGTAATTTACACCCTGATTACATCCCGTGCAATGAATATTTTTTCATATTTGAAAAGTACATCCAAAATACTTGAAATTAATACCAAATACTCTCTACTCACATACTCATATTATAAGGTCATATAAAATAAAATTTACAAAACTAGATGTCCCGAGAAATGTTCTTCTAAGCATATGAAAGCTATCAAAATGAGACGGTACCTTGACATGGTTGAAGGAATGAAAATATATCTTTAATGACAGTTATTTTTTTCTTGTTTTCATATTTGTTTATAGTAATTTATCATTAGCTATACATAATAAGAATATAATTTTATCATAAACAAAATGGATCCACAGTTGTAAGAAGTTGTAGTTATAATATTGATGATAACAAAATAAACTTATTTCTTCTTCCTACAAAGTTGAAATTTTTAGGATCAAAAACTTTTTATTTGCTGTAATTGGAATCTTAAAATAAACAAAAGACAGAACCAAAATAGCAAATACAAAAGTTATATTTTTGCATCTGCACACATTGATTGCATTCAACAGCATCAAGCACATAAAGCGCATTAGATATTTTGCATCACTTTATGTATTGAATGAGTACGGAATATCTGCCGATTCCAAGGTCACCCATCAGAAATTATTTCTGCTGAATAGTTAAAGCATTCTAGATGTTGTTTCGTGTAATACTACCATTGTTTGTAGACAATACAATAAAATCTAATCAAACACTTGAAATAAAGAGTTTACATCGGGTGTGAATAAATAAACACCCTGGGAATAAACCCATATGGGTGCTTATTATATGCATCATACTCTCAGTACCTCGAGAGGGAAGTAGGCACGACATTTTTTAAATGTTCCACGACAATATTCTCAATGTACCTATCCCTCAGATCCAGGCTCTAGTAATAATTTAACCTCAAATTTAACAGTAAAATTAAAGCACTCTTGAAATTCATTTATTGAATTAAAAATAGGTACCTCAGTATGTAGATATTTAAACAAATAAATACAGAAAATGTTAGATCTCATAAGTTTAGTAACAAGGGTACAAATCTCAAAAGACACACATTTTCACTAAGATAATATTTTTCACAGCTATACCTACGATGGTACATATTAGAGTATCTTACAGTTCAAACCCTAACATATTATCTATTTTATCATATTAATTTCATTTCAATTTATTTTTAACCAGTTTATTGACAAGGCTCTAATCTTCAAAGTAACTTATCCTAAACAATAACTTCCTCGTTTAAAATGAAGAAAATACTGGTCATAATGCATATTTACATATGGAGGGCTCAGAAGCCAATCAGTGTAAGTCACTATTTCATTGAAACTGTCTCATGACTTGCAAAAACCCTTTCATTGTCCAAACTTTCAGTTAACAAACCATTCGTCACTACTTTAGAATTCCATCAATAGGTGGTAACAACTATAATTGTCTGCAGAATTATTTAGGAAGATTTTCAGAGTACAGTTACCGTAAGTCATTCGTAAAGACAGTTTCAATGAAATAGTGACTTACACTGATTGGCTTCTGAGCCCTCCATATACTACTAAGTTAAAATTTCGATTAATATTATTATTAAAAATGATTATAATAATCATAGCACTTTATTTCATATACTAAAATCATTTTTGAAGTGCCTTATGCTATTTATATTTTGGTTAATAAACAACCAACTTGTTTCGATTTGACCTGGAAAATTTTATTGTGCATAACAGTGAGTACAATAGTGTTATCAATGTAGTCAATTTTTTTAAGTCTAGCAAAGTGAATGACATGGCAAGATTGTTACATCAAGAAAACTGCAATTTCTTTGCAAGAAAAACCTCAGATCAAAGACACATCGCTGACATTCATAAGAACGTCAGGTAGCCTCATAACTATCTTTTTAAATTATCCAAAATGTTTTCATAATGTCAATTGACTTCAGTACCTACTTTATTGGTTCTCACCAAATTTTAAGTTTGTATGAACATAAAAAATATATTATTTCAACACGTAAAAATGAAAATAAATATATAAAACTTTACTTCATATTACAAAAAACTGATAGACCGAGCCAGAGAAAAATGTGAAGTATAGTGGTGGCAAACGGTATAGTAGATGACGGCCGTAGTAAGACATATCGTCAAGAGCGAGCCAATACATCATCTTTCTCGCTTTAATCGCTGGAACCCTGGATGACCGTGTGGCTTGCCTCGTTTCGTCCCTCTACTATAATGTTTGCCATGACCATACTAACGGATTAAAATATTTTGAAAAAGCATAAGATTGTTTATATATACATAATATTCAATAATTACTTTAAAATTTTGACAACTCGTCTTCTCTCTGTGTATTTAAGTACTACTACTACTACTTAATTGATTTATTTACCTTTTGGGTTGGGTAACCAAATCCTGGTGGATATCCAAGTGCACAATGTTTAGCAGAAACACGGTTTTCTTTAAAATCAATTAAAGTTGCCAATACTTTACTGAAAAACTGTTTGTGTTCAAATGTAAATGCAGGATGGTGTAAAGCCATCGTAAACAATAATAAAAATTCAGTATGCAGTTCCTCATCTTTACCCCTTTCTTTTATTAAATAATCCTCAATAGAGTCTGTCCTTAATATATTGGTATACATCCAATTTGCTACACCACAGTTCCTAGAACTTAATAACGAAAGATATACCAACACTCGATGTCGAACACTATCATCTAATAAACCCTGATTTAAAGACACATCTTTACTCAGTTTATCCCTATCATTAGCTGTGAGGGAAGGCCCCCGCAATTCCTGAAAAGTATGCTTCCCTATTTCTTCTATACAAGTGCCTATGAAACGCAATTCAAAAGGTAAACACATATTTAATAACTCGTATAACACATCTATCCTTTTATAACTATCCAAGTCTTTAAACCATAATAAAACCTCTTCCTTACACACCATTTCCAGACTACATTGATACTAGAGTACAAATTTCTGAAAAAAAGAGCTATCATTAAAAAAAATTGTGACATAACCTATATTTACTTACATCAAATGCATTCAAGATCATCACAAAAAGCTTGCACATCAGTTAAAACACATTTTTGGTTTATAATACATTTTGTGCACATTAAACACTAAACTGGAAAATATATATGAAAATTATGATGCTAAATAACCCACTGACAGAGACGTTGGACAGAAGAATGCTTGATCAACAAAAAGATACTTTTTTCGATGGATTCACTCAGCTTTGATTAACTTAATTTTTTTTGTAAGATTTTTTATTCAGTTCATCTACAATCAGTTACCCTATCACAATATTGTAACAATTCAGGCAGTCGGGGATTTTACACACTAGTAGGCATGAAAATACTTCTGTCTTCTATCAACATTAGATTATGGCGGCAAAATATTATTTATTTAAAATTTATAATAATTTTCTTATGCAAATATAGAAAAATTAGGAACATTTCCGTAAAAGAAAATGATTGAACAGTTTGTTTTTATTTCCATTCCAAAAGTGAGAGAAATCATTCGCTGCACATTTCGACAATGACCTACATAAATTTGAACAATCATGGAATCCTACCTACATATACTATCATTTGAAAATTCATCATAGGTATACATTTTCAAAAGATATTTTAATTAAACTAATTTTATATACCAAATCATTTTGTAAATATTTTTTTTAACATTTTTCGGTTTTAATTATTTTTCTGTTGCCAATAGAATAGTTAACCAAAAGAAAATTCTTGGTCTTTTGTAACTACTAAGTAGTTAGATTAGTATCAAACCATCATCAAACTTTAAAATTTTAATAATTGTACAGGCGAAGTTTTGTATTTGCAGGAACTTATTCTTTCTGTAATTTTCTCAATATGGAATGGAAATATAATATTAGTACAGGTTAGGAGCAATAACTTTCTAGAATATACTCTAAAATCTTTTATTTTGAAATTTTGGTCAACCCTGACATGTGGATTATGTCACATAATCCACCAAGCGGTAAGCGATCTTTCACTTATTATATTACTTGTTATTAGAGTATAATTCCAACAGATGGCAGCACATCCCATTTTATGTTTACTTCAAATTGTAAAGAACAGGTGTCGCAAAATTCGATTTAGTTCCAGAGCACCAGAGACATGGAGTCTTTACAGAGCACAGACTCGTTGTAAATACACTGGCGCTGATTATGATTAGTTCGTCTACCGAATGATCCAAAAAAACTAATTTTTTAGTATTACTATTTTCTTAATTTGTATCAATTTTCGATTATTTAAGAACTAATCTAACTAAAAGATTATTATTACAGTATGCAAAACAAACATTATAATTTTTTATAAAATCATAAACGTATATTATATAGGTACAGTCCTGTGGCTACTGATGAAATTTAGGCTATGTCATATCTTAGTATTGGAGCATGGGACCCAAACGATACTTTAAGGCGTAACTATTAAGACTTAATGAAGAAGTTTTGCAGAAAAAAAAATTGCGATTGAAGTCAAAAATAAAATTTCAAAACGGTGTAACTTTATAGAAAACCAATATTTTTTTATGATATTTGTGTAGTATAAGCCATACTACACACGTCTCTGAATAAATTGTAGAGTTGGTATACCAGACTTGCAATGTTGAGATTTCCCAAAGTGAATGCGAAGTAGATTTTTTTTTCAGACTTGCGTTGTCCCACTTAACCATGTGTTGAAATTACTAAAACGTTGCAGAATATTTAAACTATGTGAACTACTGTAACGTTACGTTCGCAAGTTTAATAATTATGTTGAGATTCATCCAGGTAAATATCAAGAACATAATTAATTTAGTAACTGCCCTTATACATTAAATCCGCCCTCAGGCAACGTTGCATTTATAGACTTTTAAAATATGAAGTTATTGAATTATGTGTATAAACAAGGAATGTGGATGTCTTCCCACTATTATATTCCACCTACCTCTTTACCCCTTTCAAATGCTTATATCTTCAGAACTATCAAGATATTGAGACGTGGTATTCATTTCCTGTTTTTTTTAGTTTTTTTAACGACTCATTTTCCTTTTAACTTCCGGTTATACTGGAAATAAACACTCCCATTTTCAGGTATCGGTCCACTTTTGTTATTTCAAATGGGACATCCTGTATATTCTTGCATATTCAGAAAGTTTGGTATATTTTCTTTCCAAAAACCTCTGACATGTGCATGGCCACGTCTTTTAAAAATGCTGTAGTTATAAGAAGCCTTTGAATTAACTACTGCATTTCGTAAACAATGTTTTTTATCTAATTTTGACCACTTTGACCACCTCATATTTCCGTTACCAAATGAGATATCGTATTCTACGGTTTGCACCATTCGATTTGTCTCGTTTCTCCATCTTCATGATTTTTTTAATAATTTTGCATTTCCATTTTTCGTAAAAATCGACTTTTGGTATGATTTTTTTTATCGTTTTTGTTAAAATAACTTAGTTATTCAATTAATTAAATTTAACTATTTTTTTTTTAAATAAAAGACTTTTACATTTTTAAAGAAAATGGTCACATGTGATAGGTTTTTGAAAAAAAGGATAGACCAAGCTTTCTGAATATGTAAAAATGTACGAACTGTCCTATTTGAAATAACAAGTTGTCCTATACCTGAAAATGGTGTAACGAAAACTGCTCACAGCGACTAAAATATTCAGTTGACTTCTTCGATCCACCAGTTATAGTTCAACACGCGACAATTCCAGTTTGCTCCGCAAATAACAGTGGTAAGAATCATTCCTGTTTTTAACTGCTTTTAACCGCTTGTATTTGCTTTTTCGTATTTTACCGTTTTTGTTATACCTGTTAATCCGAGCGGTCAGAGATATTACAGTAGTTTCGCGATTCAGTAATTAGAATAAGGTTATCTATTCAGAAATATGCTCCTGGAGATTGGCCAGTCTACAGAACTGAAAGAAACCGTTCAGACCGATTTTTAGTATTTTACCGGATTTCAACCACAATACTTGGTGATTCCGGGGTCAAAAATTATTTAGCAAGTGATCCCTCCCTTAATAGCAAATCTATGGTGTGGAATCGATTGCCGTTGGTTTCATTCCGATCCGACGTACCGTTTCGAAGATAGGATCACGGAAGCCAAGTCTAGCATCCTAATAAGATAGAACCTGTAGGTATAAGGGAACTACCTATACCGTCATACACCTTATATTGGGGAACCAGACCGTTAAACCGTATTATACCTGAAATTTTGCCAAGAAAACCAGCTTTGTCAATTTCATTTTTATAAAACAGGATGGTTACTCTAAGTTAAAAGAGTTTTTGGGTTCCAGGGATGAACCGACAGACAAAGAGAGATCTTAGGAAGTGCTGAGCTGAGAGATTTAATTCTCAGCTGGATTTATAAACTCAAGAGAGAACAGATCGATTCCGAGTTAGCAAAATTCTGTCTCGATCCATCTGGAACCGTTAAGGAAAAGAAGTGACGTTTGGTAAGGTTTATCAAGGATGGATGTGCTTTTCCGCTACAGACCACCGCTCCGTTAGATTTTCCGCATCCATCGCCACCGCTTGTGATTGTACCTCACCGAACGTCACTGGAATCTCCGCCACTGGACCCTCTGCAGGTTCACAAGTGGAATGTACATTTCAATGGGAAAGGCGATCCTGCAACGTTCTTGGAACGTCTGAATAAAATTTGCACGTATACAAACATCCGCTAGGAACAACTTCTCACCGTGCTACTTGAATTGTTACAGGGTCCGCCTCTGCTATGGTACCGAAATAACAAATCCCATTGGAGAACTTGGGATAGGTAATACACCTACAGAGAGACTGCTACCGCCACAGCTACAACCGCCTAGACCGACCGCCACTTCTCAGGTGTAACCTCATAGTATTCATCTAATAGGAACACAGGTTGTGCTACCACGCACAGTATCTGTAACCACCGCTGCCCCCTCAAACCGCAGCAATATATGTTGGTGCTGCGGGAAAACGGGACATGTCCAAAGCCAATGCAGATCTCCGCCACGACTATTTTGTTCATGTTGTGGACAGCAGGGTATTATGACCCGAGACTGCCAATGCACTAGGCCGGAAAACTAAGTAGGAATCGTACCGATACGAGGCACGTACGATTCCGTGCCACCAGCCTCTGGTTCAGTTGATAATAATCTTGGACACAGCCGATTATCCGCCCCACACACCACCTTACTGCATCGTCTACCACTGCTGGCACTAAACCAGACGTGCTAGAATCGGCTGCTGACGGAACATCTGCAACCTCCGCTTCCCGTCGATTCAGACACAACACAATATGTTGGCGTTATGGAAAGAAAGGCCAGTCGCCACTGAAACTATTTTGTTCCCGTTGTGGTCAAAATGGTATAATGTTACGGGACTGCAGATGTACCAGACTAAGATTGCGGGGCACCAAAAATAATATCCGATCTCGATGAAAACCGTTCAGGGTCTCCACTTCTAGCAATGGAGATAATCGACTCCTGTTACCAGTTACAAGCACCAAAAGCCGATTATCCGTCACAACCCCATCCGACTGCACCGTCTACCTCTTCGAGCAGTAATAGAGCCGTACTAAACTCGGCTGACCGATCATCTATAAGCACCAATAACCGAGGATCCGTGAAACGTCACTATACTGCTCCGCCTACCTCTTCCAGCAGTAAGTGAGGCGTACTAATCTCGACTGACCGATCATCTCTAAGCATCAATAGCCGAGTGTTCGTTAAACACTACGATACGGCACCGTCTACCGCTTCCAGCAGTAATCGAGATATACTTAACTCGGCTGACCGATCATCTAAAACCGCCGTTTCCCGTTGATTCAGTCACCACACCATATGTTGGCGTTGTGGAAAGGAAGGTCACTTTCGCGGCCAATGCCGGTCGCCACTGAAGCTGTTCTGTTCCTGTTGTGATTAGAATGGTATAATGTCACGGAACTGCAGATGTACTAGACCGATACTACCATATACACCGTTACAGGTGTCCGTCTCCATGAGTACAACCGCCGCCAATGGAGATAATCGACCTCATGTATCTATACAACTGTACGGACGTACCTTTTCTGCTATGGCAGACACCGTTCTTATATAAGTAACCAGGTTAACGATTTCTGTAGAAAATTAAAGCTCTCCAGTGAAGCCGTCAATGCGCCTACCGCTCAGTTAGCAAATGGTAAGCTGGCTGCGATAACCAAAGCTTACCAGCTAGAATTTATAATAGGTGGAAACTGAATCTCAGAATGTCCTTTGACTTTGTATTAGGGATGGACATTTTGAGTAAAGAAGGCTTTATAATAAATCCACGTATCAACACCGTTTTTTCTCAACAACTTCCCGGTATCTCAACCGCCGGAAGAACTGAGTAATCCGTTGAGAAATGACCTAAAACCCGCAGCCTAGCTACCTCCAGTCGAGCCAGTCGATCCTCCATATCTACGTTCCAATTTTGTTTCAGGAATGCCAAAAACCCGAATATGCCGTTGCTGCTCTGGTGAACCACCCCCTAATTTTTCTCCGCCGTCTCTGATACCTCATTGCCAGAGTTCCACCGTTCCGTTTTCTTTCAGATGTGGATTGGTTGGGACGTTGTCTCGGAGCTGTCACTATAGTCTCGTCACAGCCTCGTCGCAACTCCCACGGTACGAAGGTGTTCCCTTTTTCAGATCCACATCGACAAGGACGACGCAAACCCCGGTCCTAGCTGATGCACCATATGGCGACCGTCGAGGGAGCAGCATAAATTATAACGCACGGAAGGACGTTTGGAATACTCGTGAACTAGGTATTCTGGTAGGTTTTCAATTTTGATTATTGTAATTAGGTTGTTTAATGTATATAAACTCATGTTTGAGTTGGTTTAAAACTTTTCTAAAAAAAAAAAAAGGTTTAAGTTATTAAGCTATGGGTATCCCGGAAGGTGTTGTTTTATTTTATTAGGTTTGTAAAAGGTGTACGTACTCACAAATAAAGTTTTATTAGCCTGAGGGGGAGTACGCGCCTTATGTAACTCAGGGATACATAAAGTCACGTAATTTGAAGCCTCCTGGGGTTCGGAGAAAAAAAATAATAAACATTCAGTTTATTTTTTTTTTTCGAAGTAAGTGATTTTTCTGCTATTAATTTTCCGTTATTTTAATATGTAAACTGGACCATTCTTCACTTTGATACACCCTGTATACAACAATTTGTATTTAATGTTTATTTTGAACAACTGTTTCTCAATTGGTTAAAACTGTTTTATTTTTTCAGGGTAATCTTGTTATTTTATTTTCATAATTATTTTGTTAATATTGCATACTGCTCGCATAAAACCAAGTAACAGAGATCTTTTATTATTAGTAGATATATTTCTACGTTTTATAAATAACATACAATATGAAAGATTAAGCAATTTAGTTTAAATATTAATCCATGGCCGTTTTAATTATTTTCTTTTTGGAAACATTGTTTTAAAATTATGAGAAAGCGATTCCCAATCTCAGATTATTTTATAAACATTTGTTTATATCAAATAACGCAGAGAATTTGTTTAAACGTATTTCGCCAAGCTTGCTTAGAGAATTTGTACCCCTCCACACGAGACGAAATTCCGTTCCTCGCACAAGTCACGTGACTTTCCCGCCAACCGTTAAGAACAAAACTGCTTACCGTGACTGAAATATTCACTTGACTTCTTCGATACACAGTTCAACACGCGACAACTCCAGTGTGCTCCGCAAACAACATTGGTAAGAATCATTTCTGTATTTAACTACTTTTAACCGCTTGTATCTGCTTTTCCGTATTTTACCGTTTTTGCATATGTATACGTGTTAATCCGAGCGGTCAGAGATTATCCAGTAGTTTCGCGATTCAGTAATTAAAATAGGGTTATTTATTCAGAAATACGCTCCGGAAAAATACCGTTGTCATTTGATGTTTTTATGTATATACACCAACTGGATTCTAGTGTCACTCGTTGAGGATAGAATCTAATTCCAGTGTAATAGTAAGGAGAACTACTAGTCAGATTTTTAATGTCACTCGTTTGAGGATAATATCTGACCAAGTGGTCCGGGAATTAATATCCGATTACATAGTAGAGCTCGTGTTCAATGCGATAACCTGTAGCTTGAACCTATAAACTGTTACCAACTACATATTTCGATATATATCGAGTCACCACAAATATCTCAGGCCGGACCAATTTAGGGACATTTTTATCATTTGATTTATTTCACACTTTGTTTAATAAGGATTAAGGTGTTATCTAGTTAAGACGTCTTCCGGGAACATGCGGTTTTCACTTAAGATTGTATTATACTAAACACCGATTGAATTCTGTGTCACTCGTTGAGGATAGAATCCAATCTCAGTGTTATAGTTAGGAAACACTACTAGTCAGATTTTTAATGTCACTCGTTTGAGGATAAATTCTGACCAAGTAGTCCGCGAATTAAACCACGATTGTACCCCAATAAGGGGAAAAATAGACAACCGTAAAGCCCGCTAAAATACACGCTAGACATCCTATGGGATCATCCAGGTTTTTCAGTTTAGGTTTTAATAAAAAAAAAAAAAAAATTACTATTTTTCTATATATTTTTTTTTTAATTAATAAAAAATCTTAAATATATATAATCTTTAAATTCTATACCTTTAATTTTTTAAAATATATATTATATAAATATTATTTTTTTATTTTATTTTAAAAAATTAACTTAATCTTTACTTTATTAAAATAAAAAAATAATAAAAATCTTAACTTTAATCTTATAAACTTATAATAATTTTTTTATTTGATACTAAACACCGATTGGATTCTAGTGTCACTCGTTGAGGTTGGGATCCAATCTCATTGTTGTAGTTAGGAAATACTACTAGCGAGATTTTTAGTGTCACTCGTTTGAAGATAGAATCTGACCAAGTAGTCCCCAAGTTAGAACACCCTAGTATGGACATAAGGGCTAACCTAGCTGTATACTCGCGATTAGACATTTCTCAGTAACCATCAGTCCCTAGAATGATATCGTGCCCTAGTGTCACGCTTTGTATACCGTAACCACTTGCACCTGGACCGTTTTGCACACATCGCCTGCTGTAATACCGCTTCCGCACTAGCCGCTGTAAACACATTAACCTCTTGCTAAATACTAGTAGAAAATAAGTAGTTTCCGTAACTTAACTGTATTTGATTTACATGCTTGCATTATCATTATACATATCAGTAGTAATAGATTCCGTAACTTATCCGCATTTGATATACCTGCTTGTATTATCACGACCTCTTGCTTGGTTTGCTGGCCTGCGCTTTCTGTTGCCTGTATAATTGGTTACACTGTATAATATTTATTGTTTTTATTTTATGAGGTCAGTCTTAAATAAAATAAAGTAAGTAAACTCGAAAGTCTGTCTTTTATTTAGAGCATAAGTAATAAATCTGGTCGTACATCGAGAATCATTTTCAGCAGTTAAGGTGTCCATTGCTACGCAACCGACAACCACATACATAGACCTCCTGGACATTCCGTTTCTTCACTGAGTTATCCTAGCTTCTATCATATCGTTGTAAAGTGGTGTTCCTACATTTTAAAACAAAAACTAGCGCTCGAGAACGTACTGTGGGTATATAAAAGTTTAAAGCACCGCAGCTGTATTTAAATGTTGCAAATGACAAATACCATTTTGTACGTCACAATGGGCATATCCACTTCCGTTATAACCAGAAGTTGAAAGGAAAAGGTAAGTAATTTAAAAAAAAAACTTGGAAAAAAGAAAGATTACTGGTGAAAACCTCATCTCAATATTTTGAACGTGAAATAAATATAGTTATGGCCGAAAAACTAAAAAATACAAAAATTAACATACCCTGACGTAAATAGACATGCTATTCCATTAATAATAAATGCGTATCACATACATATTTTTCGCTTCCGGTTTAACCGGAAATTATCTCAACTTTTTTATTATAAGTGCCACACTCTGTTATTGAGCTTAATTTGAAGAAAATTTCTTTCCGAATTCAGTAATGTATAATATATATCATTTCATATTTACTAACATATTGGGGTTTAAAAATAACACTAATATCTTAAAACAAAGTGATCTATGAAATCAAAGAATACCGTTCAAACAATCTATTTATTTCAAAAATTAAAATAAATGTGTATATTTTATTTATAGTAAATATTCGAAAACATTATTATTTTATGCAAAAGGAAGCAATGGCGCTTGATTAAGTTAAAAATTCAACAAGAAATATAATTAACAACTCCATTATTTTAAGCAAATGCAGAGCGAATTTGATCAAACTTCTTTACCATTATTTGCAGCAAAATGGTAATGTTTTCAAACATTTGTTGTGAACAAAATCCATGGAGTTACTTTAGTTTGAGAAATAAATAAAGGATTTAAATGTTTTTATTTGTTTTCTTCGATGACCTTGTTTTAAAAGATATATTTGTGCATGTTGTTTTAAATGTAAACCTCAAATCTAATTAAATATAATAGTATATTATATTGCTGAATTCAGAAAAAATTTTCTTTAAACTGAGCTAAATATACATGGTGTACACTTAAAATAAAAAAAGTTGAAGTAATTTCCTGTTAAACCGGAGATGAAATATATGAATGTGATACGAATTTATAATCAGTATCACATGTTCTTTCAGTATTAATGTACAGGGTGATAATTTTTTGTATTTTTCAGTTTTTGGGCCAAAATTTTTTATTTGACGTTCAATTGCTTTTTCTTTTCAAATTTGAATTTTTCAGAAAAAAATACATAAGTACAGTTTTGGAAATTTTTTCCTGTGTGAAAAATAAAGCAATGAACTTGAGTGGTTCACTTAAAATGATAACCCTATACATACAAAAACGTTAAAAAAGATGCTATTTAGTTATGATATTAAAATTCCCTATGTATAATTATGTGTATAATTCAATTGATTTACGTAAAGCTTTCGAATATAACTTTGAAGAAAAATATATTTGAAAATTTGCATGAAGTAGCCTACAATAATTTGATTGCTGTTTGTGTGTTTGAAATGAAGCATTCTTGTATAGCAACTTTCCTAATAAATAAATAATACGTATTGTACATATTGTAAACGATTTATTCAGTACATAAAATATAATACACAATCTCTTGTCCGTTTACTCCTCGGGAGATTCATTTTCAGATTCAGTTGGTGGTTCTGTAGGAGCAGGTTCATCTGTTGTAACTTCTTCTGTAGTTGGTTCTTCAGTTGTAGCTGGTTCTTCAGTAGTCTCTCCCTCTTCAGTTGTTGGTTCTCCGGTAGTTTCACCTCCTTCTGTTGGTGCAGCAACTTCTAAAAAATAAAAATTATTAATATCTGTAAAAGTCCGAAAATCAGCGAATCCTAGCAATGGTCAGTTTTATGTAGTATATGTACGAACAATTGTGTCACAACTCATAGCGGTCAATCGGCATGTTAGCATGTACCTTCTTAAAAAACGGACATCCAAAAAAGAATGAACATACTGCTTGACCGCAATGGCATTGTAAAAATCTGAAATTAAATTGATTACATTCAATAGCGGCATTCCAGCAATTGCGCACTTCTCTGTGCCACGGAGATCTTGAAGAGCCAGAAGAAGTGTGCCCGGCAATCAGTACGGAGGAAGTCCAACAAACACTTGTTGGTACCAAGAACTTCGCTGCCCCGGGCCCAGAACAACTGATGGTTGACGAAATTTCCTTCCACTCACAGCTGGCTGGCGCGAGTTTTCAACTCATGGTTGAACGAAGTGTAGCAGACTCCGGACTGGTTCGTCGAGGGACGTACTGTGCTTATCCGCATAAAGGGGAATCTCTCCGACCCGAAGAATTATAGACCGATCACTTGCCTCAACACCTGCTACAAGATATTTAAATGTATCTTGTATGCTAGGACACTGAGGTCTATTGATCCGATTTTCCAGCAGATACACAAGCAGCGTGGTGCACGGAAAGGCATGGCAGGTTGCAAAGACAGCCTGCTGATAGACCGCTGTATTACACAGGATTCTGTGCAATACAAGAGGAATCTATCGATGGCCTGGATTGATTACTGCAAGGCATTATCTTGCATTATCTTGCGATGAGATGCATAGAACAGTTGCAGCCGCTCTGGAAGACTCGCTTCATCATAACATCAGGTGCACTGCAGGTGGCATTTAGGAGAGGAGTTTTTCAGGGTGATTCTCTGAGTCCTCTTCTGCATCTCACTACTACCGTTGTCTGTTGGGCTCCGCTAAACCCGCGGATATCAATGTGGACCATCCAGCGACCGGAGGCATAAGGTCACCTATCTATTTCATATGGATGACTTTAAACTTTATGCCTCCGGAGAGCGCGAACTACAAAACGCTCTTAGGGTGGTCGAAGAATACACGCGGGCAATTGATATGGAGTTCGGGTTGGACAAATGTGCAGTAGTCGACCTCAAGAGAGGACAATGCGGGAAATTTTCTAAAGATGCGCAGCTCGCAGACGGAAGCATCCAAAAACATCTGGATACCGGAGAGACCTATACATATCTGGGTGTGCAACAAAGGCACATCCAGGATGTTAAACAAATAAAGGATTGTCTCCGCGGCAAGTACAGACACCGTCTCCGAAAGATTTGGTCTTCCGAACTTTCGGGGAAGAATAAGGTGTCTGTGACTAATATGCTTGCCGTTCCAGTTCTGCTCTACTCCTTTGGAGTAGTGAAATGGACAGTAGACGAGCTGCGCCAATTAGACAGAGATACCCGCAAGATGATGAATATTCACAGAAGTATTCATCCTAGATCGTCCATTTCTCATGTGTACCTCCCACGTCAACGGGAGAGCCGAGGACTCGAGCCTGGAGTGTACGTATGGCAGAGTAGTACTGAGTATGACATGTAACATCCTCAGGGGCTCAGATCCCCTCTTGCGGTTCGTAAAACATCACGAAACTGTAGGAGTGGGAGCAGGATTGTTCAAAGCAGCAAAAAGAGCAGTAGATGAACTCGGTCTCACAATCGACACCAGGCGAGGTGGCCGGCGAATATACAGGGTGAGCCAAGATGATTCTACAAGGTCAAGTAACATTTTTTTAAATGGAATTTTCTCAATTTTTTCAAATGTATATTTTTGAACAATGTAATGTAGAATTGAAAAACGTACATTTTTGTACGTACATCCTTATGTCTATTTGTAACCATTTTCGATTTATTGAACAATAACTGTAAAATAAAGCAACAGAAATTAAAAATATATTTTTTTTTTGTAATTCAAGAGAAGATATTTAAAAAAGTGCTCCACATGTTGCCCATTTTGATTGACACACATTTCTATACGTCTTTCGAATAAGGTTTCTACTGTTCACAAAATTGCCGGAGTGATACTTCTAAAAGCGTTTATTATCATTTCGTTCAAATTTTGGATTGTTGTTGGTGTGATCTTTTTATGGGCATCATGTAACACGTTATTATAATACTCTCTTGAATTTTGAAAAAAAAAACCTTCATTTTTAATTTTTATTGCTGAATTTTGCAGTTATTATTCAATAAATTGAAAATGGTTACAAATAGCCATTGGAATGTATGTACAAAAAATGTTCGTTTTTCAATCCTACATCACATCGTCCAAAAATATACAGGGTGTTCCATTTGAAAAAAATTGAGAAAATTCAGTTAAAAAAGTTGTAAATTTAAAAATTATTTTTGGCCACCCTGTATACTTTTAGGATGTGAAAATTGCTGAGTGTCATCACAAAGATGTCTCGTAACTGGTACTGACATATTTTTTATTAAATTCGATAACTGTGACTGTAGTGATTTTTTTTAATATACACGTGTAAATTGCATCATTTCAACAAAAACAAAATCATTACATACAAGTGGTTGGGAGAAAGTCAATAATAATACAGGAGTGAATGGAGGCCACAAAGAGGTTTAAAAAAATGTTCTGTTATAATATATGGCATATCATTTAAAAAATTTTCACTTGATCCTGTTTCCATTTCTTCCCATCTTGGCTCTCCTGTATATTCGAAAACAATTTCCAGTTAGACTTTTTTGTCTAGTTTATTTATATTTTTAAATCAAGTTTCTAGCTATCATAGAACTCGAGATATCGAAGTCGGACTCACCATTGTCCCACTCTGTATTAGAGAATGAAATTTTTTGGAAAAAGACGATGCGCGATGGAAGAGAAAAGGCTTACCTAATACTTTTACAATGCAATGAAAATTTTCAACTTCGAGAGCTTAAGCTCGGAAAACTGATGTCAAAATATAGTTTTGCCTTTTACGTTTGTCTCCGTGCTCTAGTGCTTAAACTATTTAAGCAAAGAATCTGATATTTTATATCTGGGCATTATTCGGAAGAGTTTGGTCGATTTTAGTTGGAATCAGTCAACGGGAAGTAATATTATACAAGTTCTTTCAGATATTTCGAAAATTATACGGTTTTGAGGAAACTATAATGAGCAATATATGTTAAATAAAATCTCGATTATAGTTTGTATCTTATTGTCTGAATTTCCCCGAATTTCTTGCTATATTGGACCTGTTTCTTTTTAAATCTTTACTATAGATCGAGAATTACAGGGATAAGCAAAAATTAAAGAAAATTTTCAAAATTAGCCAAAACCGATTTTGTAAATATGAATATTTACAAAATTAATATAAAAAGAATCTACTGATTTCAACTTCAACTCTTACCTTGTTAAAGATTTAGGCTGTAGCGGATAAAGCTATGACACGCGACGCTCTGGATATTTGCCCTAGTCAGAAATTTTCAACAAAAACCATTTGTGAGACACCCATTTTAAACAGAAAACTGCTCTCTACAACTTTTGTTTAAAACTTTTTTGGCTACGATGCATTGTTTTTGCATTATCAGGATAATTAGCATTCACACCCTACATTTACTAACTGATATTGTTCAACTAATAATTTAATATGAGGTATCTCGTGAACTCATTATACATTTTTATTGAATTGAAAGGTTCTCAAGTTATCGTGGCTATTGACTAACTGACAGACGGAGGACATTAATGACACTTCTTTGATTAGTAAGGTCTATATAAAGGTATATTTCGTAAAAACCTAAACATCAGTTTTACTACGATTGCATTTAGTAAACATGAGGAATATCTGGTACAAATACTTAGAAAATGTATATCAAAAATGTTCCACTTAATGTTGGTATATATACACACAGTATCTAGTTTGATTGTGAGGTTCATATACCTCAGAAATTTTGATTTTTATTTAAGAAATAGTATTTAGTATAGCAATATATTTAAATAATTAAAAGTATAGATGCCATTCATGTTTTGATTTTTAATTTACCTTCTGTAGGAGCTCCCTCTTCGCTTTCTGTAGGAGGTGCAGCTTCTGCAGCTGCTTCGCCTTCGCCCGCCTCGCCTGTTGGTTCAGCGCCCACTTCTCCTCCTTCTTCTGCAGGTTCTGCCGGAGCCTCTGCTTTGGCTTCACCCTCTTCAGGGAGTACTTCAGAAGGTTCAGAAGGTGGAACCTCGGTAAGGCTAGGAGCAGCTGCACCTTCCACAGGACTTACGACCTTTATTGTTACTTCATCGTCTGCAGGAGACGGTGGCGGTGGCATTTCTTCCTCTAACTTGTCTTCTGGTTTTTTGACAGGTTCCTGTGCTGGAATGTATAAATAATAATTATATTAATCTATGTTAAAAAGTTTTAACGTTTTGTGCTTCTTTACTCATAAAACACAAATTCTGCAAGAAACAAATTGTCACAACTTAAATGAACATGTTGGTACAAACATTAACTACAATGACTTAAGCTGCATAATACACAAATAATAAGACGTTATTTCACATAAAAGAAAAGTATATATGATCTCCAGTTTCAACGGAAATGATAAAAACTTTCTAATTTTTATCATGACTCCCTGTGCAACTTTACATATTTGGATTGAGCATTGATTTCTGAGTTCAGCAATGTGACATACGTCAGTGTTTGGCTTTTGTTTTTCATTATTATTAGCGATTTATTAAGTGCAAAAAACGCAGTATGCTTATAAAAATTTGAAATGTACGTGTCAAATGATGTTCTATTGTTTCTTTACATGACTAGTACGCTTACTATAATGTTAGTATAGCCACTATTTACTTGATAACTATTCTGGACTTCACTAAGGCTTTTGATTGTGTATCACATTAAATTCTCCTAAATAAATTGTTTCTATAGGTTTACAGAAGATAGTATCATCCTTATGCAGGCATACCTCAGTAATAGACAACAATATGTCATCTACAATAATATTAAGTCAGCAAGACTGAATCTGAACATTGGAGTTCCTCAAGGTTCAATACTTGGCCCAATTCTATTTTTAATTTATATTAACGATCTACCTCTATCAGTAGACAGTTCAACGTCTACCATTCTATTTGCTGATGATACTAACTCTACTAAAAAATATCAACCTAGATGATTTATTGAGTGAAATGATTCAAACAGAATGCAAGATTCAAAACTGGTTCCTTTCGAATCAACTAAACCTCAATATCATCAAGACTGAGACTATGGTCTTTACCCTCACAAATTTAGATCAAATAAACAATTCAAAGTCTGTTAAGTTTTCTTGGTGTTTATTTAAACTATACAATGCTATGGGAAAGTCACACTGACTATGTTTGTCAAAAAAATACATATATCTACTTCGCAGTCTAGCTCATCAGGTATTTCAGATAACTCTTCTAACAACCTATCACAGCCTCATTTATTCAGTGATATCTTATGCTATCATTGTATGGGGTCATGCGAGTTCCACTGCAAATGTGTTCTCCGTGCAAAGACGAGCAATAAGAGTAATTGCGGGACTCAAATACAGAGAAGACTGTAAAATAAAATCTATCTAATTAAAAATCATGACAGTGCTCTGTACGTATATTTTTCAATGCTTATTATACATCAGAAATAATCTTGACATATACACAACGCGTGATGAAATTCATCTATATCAATCAAGAAACTGTAACAATCTGGTTAATAATTATCATAGACTAAGCAAAACTAGAGATGGTACTGCATAATGGGGTATCAAGTTCTATAATGCTCTACCTCAAAAGATTAAACTTCTTTCGATATTATGTTTTAAATGGATTAAGCAATTTCCGATAAATAATGCTTTTTATATTTCTGAATATTTAAATAGTGATTTGACTACAATATAACATTAATATAAATCTGAGGATGAACATGTGTTACATAACTTCTTTTAATCTAATTAGTCTATTGTTTATAACTCTTTTAATATTTTTTAGATATATGCACTTACATGTTTTAATATGTATTCCATTTTAGATTCCATTTTATCAAATAGTATAATTTAAATTGTATTTTGACCTCATGTATTGTCTTGTTTTATTTATGACCTGTGTAAATACTCTTGTATTTGTAGCACCAATAAATTATCTATCTGTCTATCCTATTTATTTTTACAGCTATTTTAAACAAATAACTTTTTTGAGGTAATTGATTTCACAAACATTACTTTGTGTATCGGGTTTTGTGTATTACATTACAATACCTATTTATTTAGAAGAACTTTGATTTTCTATTGTGAATTCTTATGGCAATGCTATGTTATGGGTATCACTGCAATAGTAAAAAGATGTATTTTCTAAATATCGTGATGAGCCACCACTTTAAGGTTTGACAAGAATCCACTTTTTAGAAAAACCGATTTTCTCACTTTTGAAGGCTCCTAAGAGAGTATTTATTATAAAATAGTAATTCAATTTTTGCAATAGTAAGAAACTCCGTCAGAAATATTTTTTGTAAACAAAAAGTTAAAATTTTCGTGAAAAAAAGAAATAAATAAAAAATCAAATAAGTCTACTGTTGTAATCAGAATTCATCACAGATTCCAAAAAATATAATAATATACAAGGTATTCCATATGAAATAAGAAAGTTGGGGTAACTTCCGGCGAAACCAGAAGTGCATAAAAACTGAATATATTCACTTCTAATGCAGTTTTACGTGTATAACAGTACATTAAAATTTCATCAATTTATCTCTATAAAGAATGAAAATGAAGGTGAGTTAGGTTTCATTTACACCGGGTATATAGAGTTTCGCGGTGGCTTATCTGAGCACAGTTCAGTTGTTGATTAAATTTATTTCTGATTTCACGAACAACTATATGCCAACAAAGATTGTAACCTACGCAAGAGACCTCACAACATGTTCTAAGAATTTGATTTCCTAATATTTTTTGTTTTCTCTTCAGTTTCAGCTATTTATAAAGCTAACGATGCTACATCAAAAGACGATATTTTAAGCAACAGAATGATTATTGTGTAAAAATCATGCCTGTGTAAGATACCATTGAACTGATAACTGATAATTTTAGCAGTTGTTCATTCTCCATTTCTTCTGCACAGCTTCTTTTTGAGTATAGAAATTCGATATGATGGATACAGTAAATTTTACATCCTTTCATTTTGATCATGTATAATGTTACAGCTTTTACGTCATCTAGGAGATATTTGACAAGAAACCGTCCTTATGCCGGTGTTACGATCATTGATTCAATAAGGCGACATTAAACTAGCACAAAATATTGGAGATCTTTGGCATATCGTTCAACAAGCTATTTCGAGAAAATGGAAAAATTTTGAATTACCTGTGACTATATTATGTTATCATAGCAAATGGATGGACAAGTACTTAATAATAATATTAGCAGACGTAGCCTACAAACTACACTCAAAAGCATTAAATCACGACTATGATCTCAATGAAACGAAGAACGACTGAAACAGTTGTAAAAGCAACCGATAGAAAAGCAATACTCTTTTAGTGTGACGTCACATAATTATTTAACTTACGTACTACTCTCAGACATACCGGTTGCCTATACATCACACTGGAACTTGACCCCTAATACAAATGTCTATAAAGGCGACATTTTGGCGGGTTAGACACAGCGTATAGTTTTATTTTATTTCTCTCTTATAAGAAATATTTGAGAACTTCCAGTTCCCATTTACCATGCACAAAGCATGTGAAAATATATCCAATTATAACGCATTACAGAAATTTTTATTATATTAATACAATTAATTAATACTCCAATGGGAATAAAATCAAAAGTCAATAGCTGCTAACTTCATCATCCGTTAAACTTGTTTGTGTCACGTTTTATAACCTAACTTTCGTATATTCAAGTTCAAGTGTTATATTATCGAGTATATTATCGATATAAGTAGATGTTATTGTATTTACTTTGAACTATGGGTTTATAATTTGCTTCAGAGTGTGATTAATGGTCATTAAAGCTGCAAATAGTTTCTGTGTATCATGGTAGTAGAGCACAGATGTACTTACTGTCGCCGGCATTCACCTTGACTGCGAAACTCTTTTTCCAGTCCAGTCTATTATTAGCTTTCGAGTTGTGTACACGTTAAGTCACTTGGGCGTATTGCATATTGTTTTTGTGTTTTTACTTTATTTGTTGTACTGTATTGCTGATATTAATTTAATAATAAAGCATGGCAGACGTACGCAGGGGTAGAAAACGAACATATTCTGACAAAGTGAATAAATTCATAGGTGAATTCTCGAATTTATTCTATGATGGTGCTAAAATAGTTTGCAAAGTGTGCGAGAAAGATTTGATGTGCTGAGATAAGCGTGATTGTGGACTTCACGTAAATCCACCATAAAAATAAAAAAATGGCGTGCCTTCGACAACACAGTTTATGTTTGATTTACTATTAATACTGATTGCCTGTGATGTTCCGCTGCACATACTCGATAAACAACCATTTAGAGCAAAAGACTAAGTCAGTGTACTAGTCGAAACAATTACCAGGGTGGTGCTGGAGACGTTGGAAAAATTTGAACTGTCAAGAAGTCAAGTGTTGATGTTTGTGACTGATGGCGCCGTGACAATGCGTTCGGTAGGCCGTTCTTTGCAAGAACAAGGTTGTACGTTATACATGTTACGTGTAAAGTGCATGCTTTACATCTTGTGGCAGAAACTATTCGAAAAGGTTTTCCAGAGGTGGATGCATTAATAGCAAGTACAAAAAAAGTGTTTCTTAAATCTCCTAAACGTCTCCGTGCATTTCATAGCAAGTGTTCCAGTATTCCTGAACTACCACAGCCGATTCTTACACGTTGGGGAACATGGTTGCAGGCAGCTTTTTTATGTTGAATATTTCCAACAAATAAAAGCTGTGATACTACAATTCAATCCAGATGAGGCTGCAGCTATTAAGAAAAGCCAGACAAAATTCTAAGATATTTCCGTTAAAACAGCTTTAAAAAATATTGCGAGGAACTATAAACCATTACATAAAAGCATAAACAAATTAGAAAACATTGCGTTGTCGTTAGCGGAGTCACTGAAAATATTGGACGAAGTAAATCTACTGCTACACGATATAGGTCACGAAACAAATGAGCGCGTTAAAGAAAAGTTCGCAAGTGTGTTAAATAAAGACACCGGCTTTACCAAATTAAGACAAATATGTGATGGTGTAGCCTCAGATCTGTTAAGTGCGTTCAAAGACTATTTTACGTATGCGTGTATTACATCAGTAGATGTCGAACGGTCGTTTTCTAAATATAAGAATATATTTTCACCAAAGCGAACATCACTCATGGAGACACCTATAGAAACATACCTGATGCTACAAAATGGCTACACATCTTCAGTTTATGATAAGCAAGCTAGTTCATTAAGCTAGTTAAGAGGCTAAGTTTTACATACATTGTTATAAATTGTAACAGTTTATTGTTTCTCATAGTTAATTTTGCGTACGCCACTGTCCCATGGAACATTTTTGACAGCCCTACTGATCATACTAATAAAACTGGATGTGAAAAGTTTAATTTTCAAAAAATGCCAAATTAAAAGAAAATTTTCTCCCTTCCGTATGATTTTACATTCCTTGCAGAAATCATACAACCTGTTTTTACATTTTATTTTACAGCTACATATATTGAAAAACTGATAAAGTAGTGAACTAGAAATATTTTAAATCAAAAAACCGTTAAGGCTAACAATTTTCTTAATTACCTATCTGTAGAATATTATATTCCTACAATCCAACCACAATCAAAGTTATCATATTCTGTGTGTGTAAAGTAGTTACTGAAAGTTGTTAAATATTTCCTCTAAGGGAGAAATAAAATAAAATTCTACACTGCGTAAGACCTCGAAAATGTCGACTTGATAAACATTTACATAAAGGGTCAAGTTCCAGTAGTACTTAAACCTTCGAGGAGTGAACAAGCAGATTGCAGAGCTTAAGGTCCTTAAAATTTTAAAATAAAGTAAGAAAAGAATGTAGAAGAATATAATAAACTCAATAAACAGTTATAGTGCTGGAAAAACCAAAATTATTCCATGATCAGTTCCACCGACAAAGGACAAAGTGTTTTATTGTTATTGTGTAGTGACTCAAAAGGTATCAACATCCTGTCAGTCAATAACGAAATTCGGCAATAAACATTGTCGAGTGCCATAATATAATACTGACGGCACGAAGTACAAGATCGAAGTTGGAAACAACGACGGCATGTGAATGTGTGGGAATTAAAGAGATTTTGAATGATTTTAAATCAAATTTAGAGGTGTGTTACAATGTTATTTTGCAGCAAAATATTGTTACGCCACTGGACTGTGTAGACTGGTTAGATGAGACTGGAATTGTATGGGAACGGCCGGGAATAATATTCTGGAGTGCTCTAGACCGGGTGAATGGATGTATAAATAAGACGCACGGTGGGCCGAGACTTAATCTTAAGTCGAACGTGAACGAGTAAAGACGAAATAAGAAAGAGACTTATAAGTGTTCAGTTGTGATTATAGTTAAGACATTAATTAATCTATTGCTGTTAATTGTTAATTAGTAAATAAAGTAGTGAGTAAGTGTTACCTGGACTTTCAATCAACGAATCTACGAGTAGAGGTGTTTGTGTGGATAGCAAACACGTAACAATATAATGATAAATGAAATGCGAGAGAAAATAAAGGAAGTAAAAGAAAATACATCAGCAGCACCATCTAAAAACATCCAACCAACGTACGCTGAAATTCTTGGTAAACAGGAACATGTTTTAGTCGTTAAACCCAAAATAGAAAAAGAAACAAATGAAATTAAAAACGATTTAAGAAGTAATATAAATCCAGAGGACTTCAAGTGGGTTCAAATATCCATAGAAGTACACGCAGTGGAGGAGTAATTTTAAAGTGTTCAAATGCTGAAGTCCTCGATACTGTAAAGGAGAACAATAAAACGAAACTGGGAAATAATTATGAAATTAATGTTCCAAAAACATTAAAGCCAAGGGTTATCATTACTGGTATTGCGGAGGAAGAATTAGCAAATAAAGTAGATGATAAGAAGTTGATTGAGCAGGTTCTTATTCAAAATAAAATACCTCAAGAAGTTGACACTTTTAGGTTTGAAAGTATTTATAAAACAAAAGTGCGACGAGGAGTATTTAATTAGATTGTAGAGGTCGATACTGAAACATTTAGACATCTAATGAATAAGGAAGAGCAAGTATTACACGTTGGATGGAATAACTGCAATATATATGAATATTTCTGGGTAAAAAAGGTGTTTTAAATGTGGAGGATACAATCACGAGGCTCAAAACTGTAAAGAAAAGGTTTCATGTACACTATGTCCAGAAGAACACCACAGTAGTGCTTCCAGAAGTGAAAATAAAAAGTGTGTGAATTGTGTTAGAGCAAATGAAAAACTAAATCTTAACTTGAATATCCAGCATGCTGAATTTGATAGGAAATGTGAGTGTTACTTAAAAATTGTTGATTCAATAAAGAAGAAGATAGCGTATAACGAATAGCAACCACAGGATGATAGTGCGCTATTTCTGTCTTGCATGAACGCTGAAAGTTATTATAAAAATAAAGACAAAATATTAGAGTACGTATTTAAATATAAACCCTTGATTCTGTGTCTCACTGAACCATGTATTACTGAAAATTTTATTGACAGTGAATTAGAATTAAAAGGGTATAACACCGTTCGTTGCGACTCGAGCAGCCGTCACACAGGTGGGGTATTAATATTCATTAAAAAGGGCATAAAATTTGACAATGTAAAAACATTAATTCTAGATGTAAATTTTTGGTTATTATTTGTTGATATAAAAGTTAAAAATGCCCTATATAGTGTGACTGTAGTTTATAGATCGCCTAGCGGTAATATAACACTTTTCCTTAATAGGTTTTTCCAGTGGCTAGATGATTATGTTGACAAAAATAATACAGATAGTATAATCCTCACAGGTGATTTTAATATTGATTTTTCCAAAAATGATTATGTAAAAAGAAGGTTTAAAGAAAGTATTGAGAATTATGGTATGAAACAGTTTATACAAAATTTTACTAGAGTAAGAAGTAATTCTAGTTGCATAATTGATCTTGTTGTCAGTAATGATTATACAATAAATGCGTATGTAGAGTAAGATTATATCATAACAGACCATTCAATAATTCTAGTAAAGGTAGAAAACGGTAGTGATTTATCAAAATATCAAACAAAGGAAATTAGATCTCGGATCAATTTTGATGAAATGACAAATTTGTTAATTGAAAAGGAATGGGAGTATTCTTGCACAGATGTAAATATTGTTAGTCAGACATTTGTAAATAACATATTAGATAATATACTAAACATAGTAGCACCAAAAAAAATTATAAAAGTAAAGGTAGCTGAAAATAGATGGTTAGATGATAAGTGTAGGGAAGCTATTGCAAATAGAAATAGGGTTTACAAAAGATTTGTTTTTCCACGCGAGGATGAGGATTGGAATTACTACAAGCAGACAAGAAACAATACTGTAAAAGTTATCAAGGAAGCGAAAACAATATTTTATGATAGAAATATAGGTAATAATCAGTTAAATACAAAATTAATGTGGAAAAGCTTAAAACAGTTAGTTGGGAGAAAAAGCGAGGAACACGTTGTGCAAAGTTTGAACTGTAATGGAGTAATAAATAATAACAACTTGGTGGATGTATTGAATCAGTATTATGTAGGTAGTATTGAGAGTATTTTCATAGGCATATGAACAGATGATGGATGTCGATATTGATATAATTAATGAATCTATACATGCATGGTGTAAATTCTAGCATGACATCATTTAATGATATAACCCTAAAAGATCTAAATAAAATTGTGACAAAACAAAGAAAGAACTGTAGCACTGATGAAGTCGGACGTGATATCATAAAAAATCTTTTTTCACATAATAGGGTATCCTTTCTTAAATTTGATTAATTTGAGCCTGGAAAAGGGTGTTATGCCTGAATGTTTTAAAACATCTGTAGTGGTACCTATACCAAAAATACCCAACACGAATCTGGCCGAACAGTTAAGACCAGTAAATATGTTGCCTTTTTGTGAAAAAATCTTAGAATTAATAGTTTATGAGCAAGTACTCAAGTACATAAATTCAAATAATATTCTATGCACATAATAATCGGGATTTCGTAGTAAACATGCATGTGAAACCGCTTTGCAATTAGTAATTTCAGATTGGAAGCAGTTGTTGGACAGAGCAGGAGTTGGGATTTGCGCAGTTTTCATTGATCTTAAGCGTGCTTTTGAAACAATTGACAGTAATATACTACTATTAAAACTAAAGAGATATAAATTTGAGAACACCGTTATAGACTGGATTACAAGTTATATAACAAATAGGTATCAAGTAACAAAAATGAATGGGAATTTATCAGAAGCCAAGTTAAACAACTTTGGGGTTCCTCAAGGCAGTGTACTGGGTCCATTATTATTTATTCTTTATATTAATGACCTTGGCAATGTGTTGCAAAGATGTAAAATCCATCTTTTTGCTGTTGACACTCTTATTTACTATGAGAGTACAAATTTTGAGGAAATGGCAAGTACTGTTAATTTAGAACTAAAATTATTGACAGACAAATTTAAGATCAATAAACTAAAAGTAAATGAATTAAAATCCAAATTTATGTTCGTGAGTAATAATTATCTATATAAACAGTTTGCTGGTCTAAATCTTGGTATCGAGTTAAATAATAAAAAAAGTTGAAATTGTTCAGGAAATAAAGTATCTAGGCCTAATAATTGATCGTTAACTGAAATTTAACAAACATATAGAATATATCAAAGAAAATCGGCAAAAAGATCGGATTTTTTAGCAGAGTGGCTCCATTTATATTAACTACTACTAAAGTAACTGTGTATAATACCTTAATACTACCTCATTTTCTCTATTGCTGTTCTGTGTTGTATACAAGTTGTACAAATTTTAGTAGGCAATGAGAATAATACTAAGATGCAACCGCTTCACTAGCAGTCAGCTAATGCTTAATACAGTAAAATGGGTTAACATTAAACAGTTCCTTTTCTTCCAAACTGACATTTATTTTCAAAATGATTAATAACACTTTACCGGAATATCTCACACGACAATTGTTACCTGTTACAGACGTACACATGTGTAACACACGAACGGCTAGTGCAAATAACTATTATGTTAAAAGAACTTCTAGGAGTAGTACAATGAGAAGTCTGTTCCACAAAGAAGTTGTACAATTCAATATTCTTCCTCACGTAATTAAGACTAGAAATACCGTTAACCAAATTAAGAGTCAACTTTTATGTTTTATAAAAGATAATGCATATCAGCCAAATTGATGTTGCTTGAGTTTATTTTTTCTATATATTATATGTCTATATTATTTAAACTAGTACTAGTTTGTAATTATTATTTTTATGTCTATTATTTTTTTTTATGTACATACTATCTATTATCTATCTATGGATAAATAAAGAATATTATATATATATATATATATATATATATATATATATATATATATATATATATATATATATATATATATATATATATATATATATATATATATATATACGTAACCGGTGTGTCATGACAATAGTACGTAGCTTGCATCATTATGTCATTATCTAGTGTATAGAGTCAACGATAGGTGGTTTCTATAATTGTACAAATAGTGTTTGGTGAAAAAGGTAATAATTAAGATAAAAAAAGTGTCAAAAATATGGATTTACCCAATTCCTTCGAGGACCTAGCCTCTACCCCCTCTTCTTTGTAGGTGCGAACAATTTAAACTCATTAGGCATATCTTCGTCGCTGTACAACGTATCTGAAAAGTATATTCGACGGACACGAACATTTGCATGTAACTGTACTCTTGTTGTTTCCATGTACGTTGAACCTGAAAATAAAGTACTACTGAATCTTAAATATTCTTAATGCAAAGTTAATTGTTCATACCATATGCTCTTTTTGTAAAATCAGCTAAGTTGAATTGGACTTGGTTCCAGCCCTCGCTGAGTCCAATAGGCATGGTGGTACAGAATGGTTTAACTTTAGTTGTAGATTGGAAATTGGATACACGAAATCTGCGGTGCATGTCTTTATCATCTAAATGAAATAAATATTTTGAAATGTGTAGATCTTAGTTTTGGGAATAGGCAGTGTTAATTCGAGTGAAAAACAATATTTTAAATTTTTGTATGATAGGCTCCACATTCATTTTTGGTTTCTTTGTAAGTGTCATTAATAAATTATTTAAGTTTTACACATTTTTAATTCCACTTTTCGTTCTTTCTTTATTTTAAAAAATGAACTATGCTAAACAATTGAAAATCACATAGTCCAAAAAACATATAATACTAATAATAATAATAATAATAATAAAAATAAACGTCGCGACACTCCATCAATTGCAGACTTCGAGGCTCTGTGTCACAGACATCTTGAAGAGCCAGAAGAAGTGTGCCCGGCAATCAGTACGGAGGAAGTCCAACAAGCACTTGTTGGTACCAAGAACTTCGCTGCCCCGGGCCCAGACGGCATTAACAACTGGTGGTGGAAGAAATTTCCTTCCACTCACCGCCGTCTGGCGCGAGTTTTCAACTCATGGTTGAACGAGGGGCAGCAGATTCCGGACTGGTTCGTCGAGGGACGTACTGTGCTTATCCCCAAAAAGGGGATCTTTCCGACCCGAGGAATTATAGGCCGATCACTTGCCTTAACTCCTGCTACAAGATATTTACACGTATCTTGTATGCTAGGATGCCGAGGTCTGTTGATCCGGTCTTCCAGCAGATACACGAACAGCGTGGTGCCAAGAAGGGCATGGCAGGTTGCAAGGACAGCCTGCTGATAGACCGCTGTATTACACAGGATTCTGTGCAATACAAGCGGAATCTATCGATGGCCTGGATTAATTACCGCAAGGCATTTGATACAACATCGCATGAGCTATTGTTGTACTTGCTCGAATGTCTTGCGGTACCAGCACCACTAGTGAGATGCATAGAACAGCTGCTGCCGCTCTGGAAGACCCGCTTCACCATAACATCAGGTGCACAGCGGGTCACGACAGAGCAGGTGGCATTTAGGAGAGGAGTTTTCCAGGGTGACTCCCTGAGTCCTCTCCTCTTCTGCATCTCACTGCTGCCGTTGTCTGTTGGGCTCCGCCAAACCAGCGGATATCAATGTGCGCCACCCAGCGACCGGAGGCATAAGGTCACCCATCTATTTTATATGGATGACCTTAAACTTTATGCCTCCGGAGAGCGTGAACTACAAAACGCTCTTAGGGTGGTCGAAGAATATACGCGGGCAATTGGTATGGAGTTCGGGTTGGACAAATGTGCAGTCGTCCACCTCAAGAGAGGACGATGCGGGGAATTTCCTGAACATGCGCAGCTCGCAGACGAAAGCATCCTAAGACATCTGGATGCCGGAGAGACCTATACATATCTGGGTGTGCAACAAAGGCACATCCAGGATGTATCACAAATAAAAGATTCTCTCCGCGGCAAGTACAGACACCACCTCCGAAAGATTTGGTCTTCCGAATTTTCGGGGAAGAACAAGATGTTTGCAACTAATATGCTTGCCGTTCCGATTCTGCTCTACTCCTTCGGAGTAGTAAAGTGGAGGGTAGATGAGCTGCGTCAATTAGACAGAGATACCCGCAAGATGATGAATATTCACAGAAGTATTCATCCTAGATCGTCCGTTCCTCGTGTGTACCTCCCACGTCAACGGGGGGCCGAGGACTCTTGAGCCTGGAATGTACACATGGCAGAGTAGTACTGAGTATGGCATGTAACATACTCAGGAGCTCAGATCCCCTCTTGCGGTTCGTAAAACATCACGAAACTGTAGGAGTGGGAGCAGGATTGTTCAAGGCAGCAAAAAGAGCCGCAGATGAACTCGGTTTCGCATTTGACATCAGGCGAGGAGGCCGGCGAGGTGCTGATGTTGAGTCAGTCACCGAACTTCAGCCAAATCGTCTGAAAGCCCGAATTAGAGCTGCCGAACAGGAAAATCTGTTTCGGCAGCACGTCGATAAACCCTAGCATGGTGTCTTCTATAAGAACATCGAAACACTGGGTTTATCGACCGGGCTGACCTTCGCCTTTCTAAGGTCAGCAGGGCTTAAGTCGGAGACCGAGGGATTCATTATGGCCTGCCTAGATGGTGTTATCAACACCTTGGTCTACCGTAGCCACGTGTGGCGTGTAGAGGTTCCTGATATCAACTGGAGGACCTGCCAGCAGGCGCCGGAATCGCTCATGCATTTACTTTCTGCATGCCCCATATATGCGATTTCGGCCTACATCCACCGACATAACGCGGCCTTACGAGTGCTATACTACCATCTAAGGCACTCGTACAGGGTAGACCAGACACCAGTGCTGCCTTACATCCCCGGAGATATTGAGTCCGTTGTCGAGAACGAGAAATGCCGGATTTACTGGAACTACTCGTTCCCGACTGTCAGGCTAATCCAAGCCAATAAGCCTGACATAGTCCTCGTCGACCATCAACTCAAGGTGATGTATGTCATCGAGTTTTCGGCACCTGCGGAGAAAAACATCACCTTGAAGGAGGAGGAGAAACGGACTAAATATCACGATCTCCGGTACGAGCTCCAAGTGCTGTACCCAAGCTACTCGGTAAAAATGGTCGTCCTAATAATCGGTGTACCCGGAGGGATAAAGCCTATGCTGCTCTCGGAACTGAAAATAATACCGGCCTGCCAAAAATCAGCCAAGTGGCTGGCAAGCCAAATGCAGAAGGCGGTGATTCTGGGTTCTCTCCGTCTGCTTAGGGCACACGATTCTGATATCTACAGTCACTAATCCTGCGGGATGTGGAGTGGCTGTAGTTAATGCGCCGGCGCGACTCCGATGAGGCGTCGGAGGCTACGGGAGGACTGTCCGGCAACGGATATTCCGAAAAAAGAAAATAAATAAACGTCTTTGTTCAAATATAAATGTATATACATTTACATCTAAATGGGACGAAGTTTAACTCATAGGTTACTCTCATTATTAAAATTATATGTCATGTAAGTGTACATAACACATAATACCAAACTAATAATACATATGTTATAATAAAAAGTGAAAAAGTAGAAATCGATAAGCCACAAAATATATTTTAATTTGATTTGTTTACCTAAAACATTTGATTGAATAACTCATTTTTTATTTTTTTTCGAAAGGTATAAACTGCATAACATTTAAAATAATTGTTTATAGCATTATACAAACGAACAGAAATATACGTAAACGATCTTTTGTACAATGTTGTTTTATATGGTGGCATAGTTAAGGTGTCCGTATATCTAATATTTAAATTGTGTATCTGGTTACGGGTTATTAATTTGTTTCGTAGAAATTTTGGTGTTGATGTAATTAACAAGTGATGTATAAAAACAGAAAGGTGAAGTTTCCATATTGAATCCATCTGTAACTAGTGAAGTTCTTTAAATTTATCAGCAGCATGGTCAAATTTTCTTAAATTATAAATAAAACGACATTACGTATTTTGTGCTTTTTGCAAGTGATTTTTCGTAGCAACATCTAGGGAGGGATAATAAACAATATTACAGTAATAAAAATTGGTAGAACAATTGATTGCCATAACTTTTCCTCAAATGAATGTTTAATAATTTTTTGTTCGTGAAAAGCAGTTTTAGCGATAAATAAGATTTTTAAATTAAGTTATTAACGTGTGGTATGAATCGTAAATGTATGTCAAAGAGAACCCCTAAGTTTCTTGCTTGTTCGATGAAATCTGTTACTTCATTTCCAATTTCATTATTGAGTTCCTCGTATTTATATTTAGAACAAAACAGCATAACCTTAGATTTTCTGGATTTAGCTTTAACACATGGCATCACAATATTTATTAGGTAACTCTAAGTCATCATTAATTAGTTGACTTATCTGCTGGTAACTTTCCGGGTCAAAACTAAGTCTTGTCTTAAAATTTCTCGAATAAAATTCGAGAGAATTTTTTTTAGAAGTGCAATTAGGAATTAAATGTTTTCAAAAAAATTCTATGGAGAAATTTAGATTTTTTTAGTGGTAATGCCTCCCAGCATTTCCGTCATTGGTTATTGTATTTGCATACAAATTAAACGGATTATTACCTTTAATTAGTTAAATCACTAGCCCAAGTATAATTAATTTGTCAAACATCTTCCGAGATATTTGAGTAAATGCGATATTTTTCAGAAACTTTAATACCCTGTGTCTCGGAAACCAGTGGCTTTAGAACCTTAGTTTATTTTATTTTGGGCCTAAAATGATCCAAGGAGTAATATCCTGAAATTATGACATGGATTGGAAAACACCCTGCATATTGATGTTATGGTGATTGTTTATTTGACCATGGATAATAAAAGTAATAATATATTATTATTCGTGAAATGATATAATTTAAAACGTCGTTTTCATCAGTAGCCAATATAAATCTGGCAATTTTTCTTTCGACGTTAAGAAAAAGACAAAAACTAATTTCTGTTTTGTATGAAACATGTATTTAATATGTTTTATTTAGCGAGTTCACGAAGGTTACTTTTCGCACAAAAGTAGGCACTAGTTCTTGCTGTAATTTCACCTACCAAACATGTGTTTTATTTAAAATGAGATTTATTTTTGTTTTAGGCAAACCTGAACAAAGCACCCTGTAAGTGCTTTAAGTTTGTTTTAAAAGTATATATGATCATATATATCGTTGATAAAACGAGAAATAGAATAGAATAAAATTTATTGCTGTAGATCTTACAAAAGAAATACATTAGCATTTTCAAAGTTTAGAGAATTATACACGTATTAGAAATTTACACAAGAAAAAAGCACAGTAGAATGGTATAAAATTATAAAATATATAAAAGTATATAAAAGTTATGATTTATGAAACAGGAGAATAGAGACACACTTAAAATAAATCTAAATCTAATAAGTTAAAAACAGTAAGCAATTTACTACAAACATTATTATTGTTGTTTTTTTCTTAAATCTTTTAATGGATTTAAAAAATCATTGAAAGAATAGAATAGAATGTTTTCAATTAAATATGTCTTAAGATATTTTTTTAAATAAATTAATTTGATTTATAGATTTTAATTCTGCAGGCAGGGTATTTATTGTAGGCTTTAATATCATTGTAATATGACCCTTTTTCATAAAAACTATGATGATGAATTGGTACTCTGTCTCGTTGTCATCGTCACATATATCACTGCTTGTTGTGAATTCACTAGGATTTTTTTTTTACAAATAATACAATTTATAAATATAAAGGGATGAAGAGGGTTATGATTGCATCCTCGAGGAACCTCAGAACTTGTGCCAAAGGCATCTGACTTAACACACTCATATTCTATAAAGAGCTGCCGATTAGTTAAATAGGAGCCCAACAATCGTAAAATTTTGTTAGAAACACCATCCCTTTTAATTTTTAAAACAATTTCTCACGTAACACGCGATAAAATATTTTGCTAATATCTGTGTATATAGCATCGGTTGAAAATTAGAAATTATCGTGTAAATGAACAAATGAAACCTTTTGCGCTTTCACAAAACCATGCTGCTAATTTCTTAATATCGATAGATGAAAGCAATATGTAATTTCATTTTTAAATAATAATTTTCAAATTTTAAGTAATTTAAAAATGTTAAGAAAAATGTATAGAAAACTCTAAATTCATAATTATGCGAAATTTTTTTAGCAAATAATATTAAAAAAATTATATGATTTGCATCATGCATCATGAGAAATATAAACTATTTGTAATTATACAATAAATAAACTAAGCAACAATTTTGCGACTTGCGACTACATGTATACAGATATTATCGTTGTATTAGATGCAGAATATCGCCACGGCAACTGTTTGGGACTAAAGTAAAATAGACAGATTTTAAGAACGTCTGGCCACAGAATCAGTTATAATGTGGTCTGGTCGACTTCAATACACGATTGTGAACGCTAGTGTAAGGTTTTGGGTTTATTATTGATTTTGCGGAAACGTCATTATAAAACTGAATTATCAACGTACAGATTAGAGTCATTCTTTAACGTTTTATAGACGATGTATCATGGCGTGATGCATGCATAATAAAGAGAGTAGAGGAAGGAAAAGAACTAAAACAACGTAACTTACAAATGTTTAGTAGTGGTGAGAGGTATGTGAAACTTCTCATATGGTCCACATGCTAATATCCGACCGACATCATAGATGTCTCTGTGGCGGATGGCGACTTGCGAAGCAAGTACCGAGAGCGGCGACCACTAGTCCAGATGGACTAAACTGCTTCTCATACGGTTCAAATGCTACTATCCGACCGACATCATAGTTGTCTCTGTGGCGGATAGCGACATGCGAGCAAGTACCGAGAGCGGCGACCTCTAGCTAGAGGTCGCCGATCTCGGTACTTGCTTGGCAAGTCGCTATCCGCCATAGAGACATCTATGATGTCGGTCGGATAGTAGCATTTGGACCATATGAGAAGTTTCACATACTTCTCACCACTACTCAATTTACCTTAGTCAATATATGACCAGCAGGTTGGCCACTATCATTTGTCTGTTCCATAATCTACGGCATACTGAGGAGAACTAACAAGTTCGAAACCGGTCTATGTCTGGTTAGGAATTGACAAATGATATTGGCTACCGATCTATCCTGATTTGAAGGTATAATCCAATGCAGGTCGGGGTATTTGCCCGCTGAGTAGTTGTTTCGTTCAAATCATATTTAACTTACAACTGTTTGTTATGTTATTCTACTATCCTCCTGATTTTCTTTGTAGGGTTCTCTTTTTAGTATCAATAGAGAGAGACAGGTCATTAAAATATTCAACAACTTTTTACAACGAAGCAGTTCTGTATGGTGCATATTTTAGAAGTATTCATACGTAAAAACGACCGATACCCAACCCCGCCATTTTTTCAAGTTTAGCTCCAGGACGAACGTATCAACATCACAACGGTTAACAAACATAGTGATGTTGACAAATAAAGTGAAATATAAATTTGATACTTTGTTTAAAATCAGTAAGTAATCATTAACCATTTTCATTACATTATATGTTGACAGTTAAATCACTCAAATTTATGCATCCAAGAAGCCAACTTGTTTTAACTCATCAGATTAGGGGTGCGTTTGATTTTTAGACTTACAGTATCAATTTTTTACCATAAACGTTACCAACGTTAATACGACGTCGTTGGTCATCACTCATCACTGTCAGACGAATGTCGAAGCTGTAGCCACCCTGATTTTATTCATCGAATTGGTACAAACGCGGGCCAGATAATAACTCTTACGATATCATCCAGCAACGTCCAGGATACGTCGGGTATTAAAATGCTGAGAATGTAGATCTTAATAAATATGGCAAATTTGTATTGCTTATTACCGAAATTCTATTAAAGCTCATAGATGATCAGGTTTGATAACAGAAATTTTGGGTCCAATACACTGGCTATTTTTATTTATTTATTTTTTGGAGTATCCGATGTCGGACAGTCCTTCCGTGGCGTTCAACGCCTCACGGAAATTGCGCCGACGCATTAATTATAGCCACCCCCATATACAGCAGGGTTAGTAACTGTAGATACCAGAATCGTGTGCCCTAAGCAGACGGAGAAAACCCAGAATGACTCCATCTGCATTTGGCCTGCCAGCCACTTCGCTGATTTTAGCAGGCCGGTACATTCTTCAGTTCCGAGAGCAGCGTAGGCTTTATCCCTCCGAGTACACCGTTTATTAGGATGACCATTATTACTAAGTAGCTTGCGTACAGTACTTGAAGCTCATACTCCTCCTTCAAAGTGATGTTTTTCTCCGCAGGTACCGAGAACTTGACGACATATATCACGTTGAGTTGATGGTACACGGCTTGGATTAGCCTGACAGTCGTGAACGAGTAGTTCCAGTAAATCTGACATTTCTCATTCTCGACAACGAACTCAATATCTTCGGGGACGTAAGGCAACACTGGTGTCTGGTCTACCCCATACGAGTGCCTTAGATGGTAGTATAGCACTCGTAACGCCACGTTATGTCGATATCGCGTATACGGGGAATGCAGATAATATGTGCATGAGCGATTCCGGCGCCTGACGGCAGGTCCTGCAGTTGATGTCTGTAACCTCTACACGCCAAACGCGTTTGCGGTAGACCAAGGTGTTGATAATACCGCCTTGGCAGGCCATAATGAATCTCTCGGTATCCGTCTTAAGACCAGCTGACCCGAGAAAAGCGAATATCAGCCTGGTCGATAAACCCAGTGTTTCAATGTTCTTATTGAAGAGACCATGCTGGGGCTTATCGACGTGCTACCTAAACAGATTTTCCTGTTCGGCGGCTTTAATTCGGGCTTTCAGGCGATTTGGCTAAAGTTCAGTCACTGACTCTACATCAGTGAATATTCATTATCTGGCGGGTATCTCTGTCTAATTGGCGCAGCTTGTCTACTGTCCACTTAACAACTCCAAAGGAGTAGATCAAGACAGGAACGGCAAGCGTGTTAGTTGCAGGCACCATGTTCTTCCCCGATAGTTCGGAAGGCCAAATCTTTCGGAGACGGTGTCTGTACTTTCCGCAGAGAGAATCCATTATTTGTTTTACATCCTGGATGTGCCTTTGTTGCACACCCAGATATATATAGGTCTCTCCGGAATCCAGATGTCTAAGGATGCTTCCGTCTGGGAGCTGCGCATCTTCAGAAAATTCCTCGCATCCTTCTCTTTTCAGGTGGACGTCTACACATTTGTCCAACCGAACTCCATACCAATGGCCCGCGTGTATTCTTCGACCACCTTAAGAGCGTTTTGTAGTTCGCGCTCTCCGGAGGCACAAAGTTTGAGGTCGTCCATATAAAATAGATGGGTGACCTTATGCCTCCGATCGCTGAGTGGTCCACATTGATATCCTCGGGTTTGGCGGAGCCCAACAGACAACGAAAGCAGTGAGATACAGAAGAGGTGAGGACTCAGGGAGTCACCCTGGAAAACTCCTCTCCTAAATGCCACCTGCTCTGTAGTAACCCGCTGTGTACCTGATGTTACGGTGAAGCGAGTCTTCCAGAGTGGCAGCAGCTGTTCTATGCCTCTCATTAGTGGTTACTAGTACCGCAAGACATTTGAGCAAGTGCAACAATAGCTCATGCGATGTTGTATCAAATGCCTTGCGGTAATCAATCCAGGCCATCGATAGATTCCGCTTGTATTGCACAGAATCCTGTGTAATACAGCGGTCTATCAGCAGGCTGTCCTTGCAACCTGCCATACCCTTCTTAGCATCACGCTGTTCATGTATCTGCTAGATTATTATTATTATTATTCTAATCATGTTTACTCCGTACATAACACCAGTATCGCCAATATCAAGAAAATAAAATTCTCTAGTTATATTTCAGAATTCCCGCTTCCGGTTCATGTAAAGCATAATGATTGCTGGACACTAATTTAATATTGAGTCAATAAGATTCATTGTATTATAAAAAAATATTGGACCAATGTTAATAAATATTGATTTTGAAATATTGGTTATGATATGTTGGCGCTATATTGCTTTTACTTATGCAGACAGAAAATATTATTAAATATCTATCAACATTAATTTTACCATATTGAAACGATCTATATTGACCTTATATTTGCGATGACCTTTCTAAACTCTACTGTTTAACGAATATCTATCCATCCAAATACATATGAATATTCTGTATTTACGTAGTTACTATAACATTAGTTGTCAATATCGTACAATATATAATCGATTCATAATAGGGAATATTGGTTTTAAAATATTGAAAGACACATATTTATGTTTGTCTTTTTGATTTAATCTATACTTGTGCTTATATAGGACACCAAATCTTATTTCATTGAGTAAGGCACATTTATTTTAAAAAGACTGACAAGAAATCAAAATCTCCTATATAAATACCACAGTATAATCATTGCGCCATAAACTTACTTGCTACAACCATGATATCTGCATCGCTATGAAGGGCTCGTGAGCGAGCCATATTTTCAAACTGTGGCATAGTAGACAAATACGTTGGAAATTTTTTTCTGTGGTTTAAGATAAATGTTTACCAAAATCCATCCTATTGTAATTGTTTCTTTCGTTCTTCTAAATTTGGTCTATACGACCGGTCTATATAAATACAACTTCCCATTTCAGTAAAATTTAATGGAGCAGTTGAATGAATTTACTGTTAATATGCGCACAAAAAAAGTGGCAAATTGTTTTGCTGGATATTTAACCTAGAGGCTTTTTTACAACGTTTGAACACAGCAGACTGATGAATTTCAATCAAAAGTCAATATTTGTTTTCAACTTTTACCAGGTATTATAACTGAAAAGTATATTGTGAATTTACAAGCAACGAGTATGGCTGTCACACATATTTATAAAGCATTGACGCTGTCTAAAAGCAATCGTAAATAGAGAAATATTCGTGCAATCATAGTTTTTCGGTTATTTTGTTATTTTAATTGTTTGGAACATTATTTACCAGAACGAGTAGAATAATACGAAAAATTCCGGGCTATTATTTAAGCTTTTTAAAAGAGTGCGACTTACTATTTGACTAAGATAATAATGACAGAGACTACCACAACACGAGTGGGGAAATCTTTCAAAAATAAATAAAAAATATCTGATGTGGCCAGCACATAACTTTCTTATACTAGTATATATCATCCTGATGTAAAAAAATCATTCCATTTAATTCTTCACTTACCTCAATTAAATTTTAATAGCGTACCTTGAAATATTGCATTAATATTTTCAAATAATTAATTATCAGCGTCAATCGATACTGTCAATAATAATTCATGTCATATATTTTAATAATCTCTTCTTATTGATATTGATATTTTTGTAACTAAATTAGACATTTTAAGTGTCAAGCTGTTAAATTAATCCTAACCCCATTTTATGAGGTGAAATGTGTACAAAATTTCAGTTTACATCAGCTTTATTTAAGTACTTGGAAAATATATTTTATTGGTTTGATATAGTAGACATAGGTTATAATCTTTCATCAAGAATACATTTTTCTGTAAAAACAAACACACAAATTTGGGTCCCGTAGACCTTCTTTCAGCTGACCAATTTTGCTCATCGCCGAATTTTTCGTTGTCTTTGGCATTTAGAACATGTGTACCAAATTTGAAAGCTTTACCTCAAAAACTGTGGCTGCTACCACGATATTACAGATATGCGGACAGATTTTTTTTTCATAAAGTTATGTTTTTTCATTATAATTCGCCGATATTCGTCCAGAAATGCAATAAAAATTTTAAATTATTTTCTCGAAATTGTACCTTTTTTTCATCCATTCAATACGTCTCTTTTGTTGGTACTACATTCACCAAATTTAATGTGTCACCTAAAATATTGTTCAAAATCTTATCAGCCAGGCGCACGCGCAGATGCACGCACTGACGCAGACGCAGAGACAGAGACACACACACAGACAGATAGACACGGACACGAACACGGACAAGCACGCACGCACGCTCACACGCACACACAAAAATCACGATTACTATACTTCCTTATATTAGGTATAAGAAAGTAAAAATTACCTATATACACAAACAAATATAAACATTTTAAAAACACACCATTAAAACATTAAACAGAATAAGCTTTCCTGTGTTTAAGATGCTAAATCACTTAAATTGTCTGCATCTAAACTATTAACGATGTCTCTTTTAATTGCCAAGATGGAGTGGATAATTTTGTGTTCTTGGGGATATAATGCTTCCTAAATAATTGTTTAATTTTTTCAGCACAGAAAATTGACAAAAAAAATCTTAAAATAATGTCCATGTTAGGAAAAGTAGCACGTAATTGTTTCTTTCTAATAAGTTTCAAAACATCAGCAAGATTTAATTTATTTGTCGAGTCCCGATATAATGATTTAAGAAGATATTTAAATTGAACATATGTATCTTTCGGGAAAACGGTTATCCAGATCATTTTTATAAAAAGTTTTAAGCGCCTTAGACATTTCTTGTGTCAGCATCGGGCATAATTAATCATTTTCTCAGAACTCGAACTTGCACCCAAATTTTGTGTGCGATTATTTTCTTCGAATTAGTTCTGAATAATAATATCATACATGCTTTGTCTTATTAATAATAATAATGCACTACATAAATAAACGATAAAATGACCGTTCCCAATTCACGCACGATCGTACAAACGCAGTTTTCGACAGGTAATAGATGCGCTCTAATTTAGTACAATGAATAAAGTAACTACAACATTTTATCATTTTACATTACTTAAAACAAAGGTCACGCCGTTTGGAAATAAAAAGAAAACACTCCCCTCTATTTGGAGAAAATTTCGACGGTTTGCATTTTATTTTCCTTTTCACCAATAACTCCTGTAACGACAGTAACATTATAAAAATTATCATAGTAATTCTTTCGGCGTATTAATTTGAATATCTATTCGCCGACTTTTTTTATTTTCGTACAAATTTTCAATTTGCGCCCCTAGACAATTGCCCCTCTTGCGCCAGAACCTCTGTATAAAAATTAAAAAATTAGGTACGATGTGACTATTTTCTAAGGAAAACACAAAATTTCATATTAAGTTAACTTTACCAGTATTCTTTAATTGTCAATTATTTGGTAGGATTATTAGGTATGTATTATGACTACATACTTTTCCCTAAAATAGAAGAGAATATTTAAAATACATTTCTTATTATTTATTCATTTATTTATTTATTTATTTATTTATTTATTCATTTATTCATTTATTCATTTATTCATTTATTCATTTATTCATTTATTCATTTATTCATTTATTCATTTATTCATTTATTCATTTATTCATTTATTCATTTATTCATTTATTCATTTATTCATTTAATCATTTATTCATTTATTCATTTATTCATTTATTCATTTATTCATTTATTAATTTATTCATTTATTCATTTATTCATTTATTCATTTATTCATTTATTCATTTATTCATTTATTCATTTATTCATTTATTCATTTATTCATTTATTCATTTATTCATTTATTCATTTATCATTTATTCATTTATTCATTTATTCATTTATTCATTTATTCATTTATTCATTTATTCATTTATTCATTTATTCATTTATTTATTTATTTATTTATTTATTACACTATTCAACAGGTAAAATACAAAATTACACAATAAAAACATACAAAAAAAAACATAATAATACAAGACAAAATTAACCAAATTGTACACAAATAGATTTACAATGTATATCTACACGTATGCATCTTATATACTCAAACATATAAACATATGTATACATACACAGATATGTATACATATAAAAATTATTAAAAAGAAAAAGGAAAGATGAAACAGAAATTTTCTTTTTTTTTTGTCAATAATAAAACAAAAAGAATTCAGTTGAATTGTAAGTTTTCTATGTTACAAGATTACAACTGAGAATATCCAACGATGGATCTAACTTATTATAACATACTTATATTACACATTGGCTGATAAGGAGAGAACTTTTTTATGTTGGTTTTTAGTATTGACAAGTCAAATAATTGCTGTGCCTAAATGCAGTCCTGAGAGTTTGAAAGTTAAATATGGTTAAAATATTTCCACAATCAATGTGATGTCGCAAAATTTTATACAGAAAAATTTAGTATGATTTATGCCTGCAATTTTCAAGACTATTCATCGATAACACATTATGAAGATCACAATATAAGTAGCCAATGGCAGAATAAGTCCCTTCTACTTTAAACTTAGCGTATTTTAAAAACCGCCGTTGAATTCGCTCCAGATTTTGAGTATGTGCATCGTAATTAAGGGACCAAATTATTGAGGCACATTCAAGATGCGATCTAACATACTAGTAACAATGTAATAGTAATTTGCGGTTATAGTGTAGGCAAGTTGTCGGAATTTAGGTTCAACTTCGGAAAAAATTATATACAAATGTTTATCAGTGGGAACATACGGAGAATATAGCCCCAAATGACATACTAAAAGTCCCGTAGATTCTGACAATGGCAAGTTGCAAAAAAGTGGTCGCCATTTCGATTTTTTTTAAGTTATTGCATGTATCTCAAAAACTACTAGGTTTTCGAATAATTTTCAAGTGATATTATTTTCTAAATGAAAAAATACGTTCAGTAACACATTTTTGATAGACTTGTTTCAATTATTTTTAAATGCACCAATAAATAAAAAATTAACAGAAAATTGAAGATTTTCACGGTTTTTAGTAAAAAATAAAAAAATATATTTTGTAATATTGTAGTGTACTATTAGTTAAAGAAAGACGTCATGGACGTGGGTTCACTAATTCATCTTTAGCCAGATGGATAGTTGGTATGTCAGTTTGTATGCCTGTTTCAACAGCTATGGAAGATTTTTTGTGATGTCAATCTCTTCAGAACAACACATAGAGTAAAGTCGCTCACGCCAACAACGTGACGGAACTGATTTGAGAAAAATTTTAGATTGGCTAGAAGAATACATTTAAATGCAAGGAGTTCACTTCCCTTTTTTCTGGACGAATAGCTAAACCCGACATAAATTGCGATTTAGCAGATGAAATTGGAAGTAAAGTACTAAGCAGAAATATAGGCAAATTATTCACAGATATTAAGTGCAAGCGAACAGATCGAATCAAAATTTTTCACAACTGGGCAATAATATTAAAATTAATAACACTTCTGTTAATGTGTCCCCTATGCAATTATTTAATAGAATTATTTGTTCTAACAAAACTGCAGAACAAATAAGGGACTGTTTTAGGTTTGAATTATCTCCATATCCGTTGTCTCTGTTTAAGGATGGTGTTTTGAGAAAAGGAACAAAAAGCCTTCTCTTTAAAGAATTTGACACTTTAGCTACACCCACTTCATCCACAGATGAAAATCCAATATATATAGTTGATGGCGGTTTTCTACTACACAAGGTTTTATGGTAGAAGCCTGCAACGTTGCACCAAATTTGCGATCAATATATTAATTATGCTAAACATGTTTATGGTCAGGACTGTGTAGTGGTTTTCGATGGATACAATTCAAATCGTTTTTCAACAAAGGATGCTTTGCAACAGGTCAGATCAGAAAATGCTTTAGACATATCAGTAAAATTGGAAAATACAATTGTTATGCCACAAGAACAATTTTTACGGAATAATAAAAATAAACAGAAACTGATAGAGCTTTTAAAATTTGGATTTGAAAAAACAGGTTTAAAAGTAATACAGGCTGAAAGCGATGCAGACTATTTAATTGTTAAAACTGCAGTAGAACTTTCAAGTTCTGGTAGAAAAATGGTAATTGTATCTGAAGACACAGATGTTGCCGTTCTGTTGATCATCATTCAGAGTATGAAAAAATGTTTCTGCTTCGGCCCGGAGAAGGTGCCAAAGCTGGTAAAGTTACGAACATATTAGAACTTCAACAAAAACTGAAGCATATTAAACCAAACATATTATTCCTTCATGCTATATCCGGTTACGACACAACCTCGTTCATTTTAAAAAAAAGCAAGAAATTCTGTTTACAGCTGCTGAAAAATGACAGTGCTTTATGCCAGAGTGTTCAAATATTTTACCAAAAAATTCCAGATAAAAACCAGTTAATAGAAGTAGGCGTAACATTCATTACCAAGTCGTACAGGCCCAAGAATAGCAAAGAAGATATTGATACGTTAAGATTCACTTTATACAATCGAATAATATCTCGTCAAGGTCTATCTGCAAACTTTAATTTGGCACCGCTTCATCCAACCAAAGACGCGGGTGTACAACATGTTCTTAGAGTCTATTATCAGGTGCGCTTTCTAATTATTAATAATTATTACTTAGTCGAAATAACAAAGTTGTATGTTTTTAGGTACAAGACTGGATGGGATACAAGTTAGATCCATTTGTCTACGGATGGCAACGAGATAACGAGGGACATCTTGTACCTATAACCGTAACAAAAGAAATTGCTCCGCCTGATATACTAAAAATGGTGTTCTGTAATTGCAAGGAAGGGTCGTGTGGCAAATCATGCTCCTGCAGAAAACTAGGATTACGCTGTTTCTCCAAGTGTGGTCAATGCTTCGGAATTACTTGCTGCAATTCCTGCATCGTACATGAAAATGACGAAGAGGAAGAATCTGTTTTCAATTGCACATAATAATATTCGTAATTTTGTTAAACTGGAAAAAAATCAAATATTTAAATATATCATTTTGATATATCACACCTAATGCAGTTGAATTTTACATAAAAAAGATCTTTTCACGTTTTTCCATAAACCCCATAGTTTTTGAGATATTTGCAATAAAATGACAAAAACAAATTGGCGGCCGTTTTTTCCCAACTTGCCATAGACATATTCGATGGGACTTTTACTATATTGTTTAGGACGTTATTCCTCGAGCATTTTCGTTGAGAAATGCTTGTATAGAATTTTTTCCATCTTAACCTCTAACTTGCCTACACTATTATATTCTTGACTCAGTCATTTAGTGTCATTCATATCAATAAGAATAAGATTTTCCTCATAGTATGATCGTTAAGATTGGGCATTTTTAGATGCAAGCAATGTAATAATGCGTTTCTTTAGATTAATAATTTGGACTACATTCTTCGTAAACTATATGGATATCATTTGAAAATTATAAGCTAAATTCAAAATTCGAATAAAATAACTTCAGTAAACCTTATTGTACTATGTACTGCGACGCTACTGTGCGGTCAGGCTGAATTGGTTACTGCTAGGCTCCGTCGCGGTCGCCCGCACGGATGCAAAATTAGGTGTGTGATTTTTGACAGACGAACGTTAGAACAAGGCAGGTCATCGAGTGAGCAAGATTAAAGTCGTTGTGTGTAAAATGCTGATGATCTCAGATGGTGTTTTTGGAAAGGTGATGCTGATTTATGAAAACGGTCAATGTGGTTGAAGTGTTGTAAGGCCAAGGCTATAAGCTGAGCTCAAGGGGAATGAGTACGAATGTTTCATTATGTTGACGTCTCGACGACAAAAGAGATACATAAATTCTGCAAAATTAACTTCAAATCTCTAGTTACCTAGGCATTACTCATTAACTTGTCAGACTTTGAGTGCTTCACGAGTGAACAATGAATTTTTGCCTTTAAACTGAATTCGTTTAACGTACTTTACATGCATTTGTGGTTAATTATCATTGATTATTTAAATAACTACCTACTTTCCATCTTTTAATGGTAGCCAGTTATTTGTTGGTTACGGAGAATTATTGTAGATTTTAAACTTAAAGAAAAAAGAGATGGTCGTGTCCAATAACAACTATTAAGTTGGTTTGATATTTTTGTATGATTTGAATTAGCGATGGCCGTATATGCCTGTTTTTTGATTCATTTAGTCTTAAGTTTTTTTTGATTTATCTGGTTAACTACTCTGCTTCCCCGCCCAGAAAGTCATAAATCTTGCTTATTTTGAATAAATGTATTTTGCTGATAGATTTTTGTTTCATTCAATAAAATTTGATTTAACTATTTTAATGATAGGGTGAACCCCCTTATAGCAAACGGTTTGATGCATGCATTGTTGGGATCATTCTTTTCTCATTGAGACTTGTAGTTCGCAAATACTGTGGAGAGTCGATGTATTGTTGGTTGATTGCCTACAAGACGCCGTTTTATGTCGCCGCAAGGCGCGAACTGATGTATGGGGTTGATTTTTTTTATTTTGACTTTTGTCCTTAAAGACGAAGCATTGGATCTACTCCATGCCATTGGCCCTTGATTATCATTTTGCTCTTTTTAGACAAAAGTTAGACTTCTTACCCCATTTTTGCTTTAACAGTCCGCTATATAGGAAAAGGTCTCAAATGAAAGTTGTAGAGCATCATACTTATCGTCGATTATGTACTGCGACGTATCTATAACAATCAGAGGCGAAATAGCACGGTCGTATTAACAGGAGTGCACACACCGGGCCCGACGTTGGGCCTCGCCCCTCGGAGTTTGCTCGGGGACAGATCGTATTTTCTTTTTCAACAAAATTACTAATGAAACTATAACCGTAAGTTATTTAGTTCTCTTTTGCACAATCATATAACATATACACGTTGTATCAGCCACTTTTAAATATGTGGTAATAGACTCCTCCCACTTTACACCTCTAAGAATGGCTAGGTTATAGAGTCAAGGATCCTCAGACAACTGACTAAGATGAACTGAGTCTCTCCACAGAATATCGATGCTGTTTCTGCCAAGAATAAATGAATGTGCTACCTCTGTCACTCCTTAAGCCATATTTAAATGTAGCTGATATGACGTGTATAAACATATAAACACCATAAAAATTAGACAACCCCCGAATCTAAAGCCGAAGCTGCACGGGTGATGATTACACTTAAGAAAAAATGCGGACACAACCATTTTCACCGACATTGCCAGTTCCGGTGGCGGAATTCGAACCCGCGCGACGATGAAGAGATTATCTAGTCACACTTGCTATCGCGTACTCTAGCCAACTATTTCACTGAGACTGGCCACTACCAAACAAACACGTCGCTGCACTTCATGTTTTTTTAGCCCTCTTCAGTCTTATGTCACCCCCAGCTGGTGGGACAGGGAAGATCCTACTACAATTTGAAGGATTGTCCTCAAACATGACACCTCTGATATATGGAGCGCAGTGGATGTTGCTCTATGGTATCTACAATCGGAGAATTGCTTTCGATTTTTCGGTACTTCTTTGTGAATAACATTTTCCAGCACTCGTTCACAGACGACCTAAGAAATAAAGAAGTGGTGGATGGAAAAAGGAATAAAGAAGTGTTGGTTGGAGAAGTGCTTTTGTGTTGAGAAAGATCGGTTTGCAATTCATTGCTTTCAACAATATATTTCGCCTCAGCCCTCTTCAATTTTGAGTTATTGCACTTCAGCACGATTTGTTCTATGACACCTTGTTTCGCATCATAGTGTTTCTCCTCCCTGCTACATCATCATGAAAAATGGCCAACGGAGTGGTTCCCTCCAGATGACAAAAATAAAAAGAGCCATGTCAATATTCTTCATATTTTCTTATAACACCTACTAGGTCTGAGCTTCATGGAACCATAAATTAACAGCAATTATAAAATTGCCTTTTTAGCAATCGGAAGTTAATGCATCTAACAAAATGGCCGCCTTATCTATAACTCACGCTAGCACAACTTAATTGTTCTTCTTTAATTCTTTATTCTTTCTCAGAAATTGGGTGTTTGTGGCAAGTGTTTTACAAATGAAGATTCAGGGGCAATGTATGTATAACATTTATAATAAATACATGCACCTATTACTAGATTATTATAGTTGTAGTGTGAGTGCTACAACATGCGGTTTTTTATGTATTTTTAATGTATTTTTTTAAATATAATGTACAGTATCATTTAAAATAAAAAAGTTAAAGTAATTGTGAAAAATATGAATGTGATACGCATTTATGATCAGTGGATTACCCATATGTTCATTTCAGCATTAACATACAGGATGTTAATTTTTGTATTTTTTTAGTTTTTTTGTCCATAACTTTTCTATTTGACATTCAGTTGTTTTTCCTTTTCGAATTGAGATTCCTCAGAAAAAAAATACATAAGTACAGTTATTTAATTTTTTGCCTGGATGACAAATAAAGCAAGGAAATCGCGCTAGTCACATAACATGATTACCTTGTTCAACGCAAATGATGTCACAGTAAGCTTGACAATTTTACACAACTGTAAATTACTTGGGCATCTGTCATATCACGGAAACTTCAGATAAGAACATTGTATCGACGTTTAAAATCATATAGATGCAGAGATACAGTTACGAAAGCATTGCAAGTGAAGCAAATTCGATTAGAACGAGTATAGTTTCTGAATTAAACCTCATAAAAATGGAATATCGCATAGTCATTAATTAATAATTAGTGTGTGATCATATAATTGCTGAAAGGACTATTGTAGTCTTCTATTCTAACACTATCAAATGTAAAAGATGGCTCCTGTAAAATTGTATCTTGTCACTTACAATGTTCTTAATTACGTGAATCGATTTATAGGTAGTATTAGTTTTACATATTTCATTCTGAACTTTTATTTTCAATATCCTGTCCATGTCTTTATTATGTTCTCTCTCATGTTGTCGCCTCTGCACATTATATTAACTTCTGCTGCTTGTACTGTTGCCGCCGGTATTCCTTTTTCTTTTAATAGGAAAAGTTTCTTAAATATTCTAGAGAAAAAAATTAGAAATCGTTTTAATTAATTACAATTTTGCGAAAAATTCTTCTGCTAAAATCTTCAGAAAACTGAAATGGACTTTGGAGGGAAACAATTCTTCTTTTTCAAAATTCTGTCAACACTGCTACGAGTCAAATACGCACTCCGTATTTGGACAAAACAAAATTAAGTAAATGAAGTTTATTTCACCTCCAATTATTATTAACACCATTTTTGTTACCACCCTGTATATAAATAAGGCGGCTGGAATTTTTTTTTATTGATTATTGAAAAATTGAAGATATTTCAATTATTTGAAATTAAAAATCATAGACGAAAATTTTAAAATTTTTTGTTTAGCTCAAACAGTTTACCAAATCATGAACTATGATCATGAAAATATGTCTTCGTGTCTAGAAGGATAATTTCCACAATCCTATAAAGCCGGTAAAGCAACCTGAATACGACATGCAGCTAAACAAGTAAAATGTTCTTTGCCACAGTCTATAACCAAGTTAGTTTCCAATTTAAACTCTTAACAGAAAATGTCAGTGTCTAATCAAATTACACCTATCTGAACCACAAATTTTGCAAATAGTGTTAAGTCTACTCGGAAACTGCTAATTCAGTATATAAAACGATTCACTTTTATTAAACAGTATAAAGTTGCAGTTTATTTCCTTTTTAAAAGTTTTGAGTTATTATGGACACTGCCTTTGGATTTCTATGAGTATGTTGATTTATATCTGACCAAAAGCTATAATGAATTTATCTCCAAGAAAAATTAATATGAACAAAATTGGTATTCACTGAATCATACCGTAATGGACTCGTACAAATGCAAGCGGTCTATGTTGATCATCCTGTAAACATTTTCAATAAGTTGTATTGTCTAATATTGATTTATACTTCCTTCCTCCGAGAGCTTCATCATTAGAGTTGGCAAAAATGCGCCGAGGACATAAGTGTACGCACCATAATAAGTGTAAGAAAAGAAATTAACTAGTAAAAAAAAACCAATAAACTGTTACAATTTATAATAATGTATGCACAAGTTACCCTCTTAACTAGCTTGGTTATCACAAACTGGAAAAGATGTGTAAAAACTTTGCAGCATCATGTATGTTTCTATGGTTGTCTCCGAAAGTAAGTAATGTCCGACGCACAGTGGACGGAAACGCCGAAAAGCTGGCCAAAATATAAAGGCATTGAGCTATTTTACTGAAACTGTGCATACAGGGTTTTCTTGTGTCGCTAATCAAGAATCCGAAGTTGAATTTTGAAAAAAACAAAATGGCGGCCATGAAATCCCCCCAAAACATACCAAAAATTGCTAATTATCGCTGCATTTTTACAAAACTTTGTATACAGTTTTTTTGGGTCGCTGATGAAGAATCCCATATAGAATTTCAAAAAAAATTAAGGTTAAAAATATATACATAGTTCAAAAATTATTATTGAATTGAAGCGAATTCATGTGTTTCATTTGTTTCGGGAAAATTAGGATCTGGGGAATGGAATAAAAATGTGTAATGTGAAAATTAATTTTATTCAATTACTATCTGAATTACATTCATCGTCGCATTCAAAAGGAGCCCACCTTATGGTGCACGAATGTGCATGCATCCGTGCATTCGCGCACAATTTGGTCAATATCTCGCAAAGATGCAAAAAAGATGCAGCTAATTCTTTATACACTTTCGAAAAAATGTTCATTGAACACATTCCAATAAGTTTCAAGATCAACCATCACCAACCGCGTAACTTATGGCTTTTTTTGTGGAGTTTATGAATCGTTGCATGTACAAAAATGCACTCCACTTCGATAATTATTTACTAATTACCATATAAATAAACTGATCTGATACTGAGATATTTTAATTGTACTTACTTTTTGATGCAGAATCTATTTTTATGAGACAGAAAACTGCACTTTGAGAATTTTTACGCTGCAGACAAAATTTATCGATTTTTGAAGCGTTGCGAGCTGCCGAAGAGACGCGCTGCACGGTCGCACAATAAGTAATTTCCTTGCTCAGGTAGTAAACCCGGACCGGTATTAACGGTCGTTTCTAATGCTAGGGGTACCACTACAACGATTTAAAACATTTCCATTTCAAAAAAAGAATCTTAATTTTTTTAATTTTGGCCAGCTTTTTGGCGTTTTCATCCATGTCGCGACGTGGTGAAAATTTCTACCGTTCGACATCTATTGATGTAATATAAGCATACTTAAAATAGTCTTTGAACTCACTTAACGGATATGCAGATGCACCATTAGTACTATCACAAATTTGTCTTAATCTGGTAAAACAGGTGTCTTGCTTTAACACATGTGCGAACTTTTCTTCAACGGGCTCATTTTTGCGTCACCTATAGAGGCGATTTACTTCGTCCACTAATTGCAGTGACTCCGCTAATGACAACGCACTGTTTTGTAAGTTTTGTGGCGTCATGTAATCCTTTATAGTTCTTGTGAATAGTTTTTAAAGCTGTTTCAAAAGAAACATCTTCGAATTTTGTCTGGCTTTCCTTAATTGCTGCAACCTCGTCTGGATTGAATTGTAGTATCACAGCTTTTATTTGTTGTAAATATTCAGCATAATAATATGCTGCCTCCAACCGTGTTCCCCAACGTGTAAGAATCAGCTGTGGTGGTTCGGGAATATCGGGACACTTGCTATGAAATGTTTAGGAGATTTAAGAAATACGTTTTTAGTACTTGCATATTAATACATCTACCTCTGGAAAACCTTGTCGAATAGTTTCTCCCACAAGGTGTAATATGTACTAACCTACAACCGGGTTCTTGAAGAGAACGGCCTACTAAACGCATTGTAGCGACACCATCGGTCACAAACATCAACACTGAACTTTTTGACAGGTAAAATTTTTCTAACGTCTCCAACACTACCCGCGTAATTGTTTAGTCAGTACACCCAATTAGTCTGTTGCTAGCTAGGAACAGTGGTAATGTTGGTTTAAGAGGCCCTGTACACGTAATACAATATTTACAGTAGATTTTTTTTTACAACCTGTTGTCTCATCAACACATAACCACAGCCGTGTATTTTTTAGTACACATTTGATCTTATTTCCAATGTAACGTCACCTTGGGATTGTATTTATTCCAGAACTCCTGAAATGGTTGTTTATCGAGTAAGTACAGCGGAACATCATAGGCAATCAGCATTAAGAGTAAATCGAAGATAAACTGTGTTGTCGAAGGCATGCCATTTTTTTAGTTTTATGTTGCACAGAATTTAAGTAACGTTTACTATCACGTTTGTCCCAGCACATCAGGTCAGTCTCGCACACCTTACAAATTATTTTGTGGTCTGTTATTTAACATTACGTACATGAGAATTTCTGGTCTTGGTAAGTCATTAAAATTAATTATTATAGCACCATTGTAGAATAAATCTGGGAATTCACCTATGAATTTATTCACTTTGTCAGTGTATCGCGTTTTTTTCCCCTTGGGCAGGTCTGACTGACTTTATTACTAAATTAATATCAAGAATAAAATACAATAAAGAAAATTATCAACAATTCAATGGAGAGAAATAAATTACGTTATTGACATCTCGACGCATAACAGTAGACTAAAATAGTAAACAAGTCTCACTTACGTACTTGGGTAATTCTCTACCTGGCACCGCCCATAATTTGCGGATCGAAATGCCAACTCTATTCATCACAATTACTTACGCCTTAGAAAATTATAATAACATACAGTCTATTTTCAAATTATGCATTTTGAAAATTATTTGAAGTTGGCTAAAATGTGTTTTTGATTTACCAAGACCAGAAATTCTCATGTACGTAATATTAAATAACAGACCACATTATCTGTATATTTTAATTAGTTTATTTAATTTTAGTAGTTAATTATTTTTCTGGTATAATTACTTTGATTATATAATTTTTATAAACATTTTTATTTCAACCGCGCGATGATAAAATGCTAGCAATGATTCGTCGTGCGGCTTAACACTGACCACAAAGAATGAACATTTTCCACAAATTTGTTTATTTGCTTATTCGATGGCATTTAAAAATCTTTGAAGTTTTAAATTTTAGTCTGCCCGGCGCATCCACCAAACATAATATTGTGAATATCCAAGCTGTAAAGTAGACATGCAATAAAACACAATAGTGGATTACGGATTTCAATACATAAATTCAGAGAATACCAAACAAACCATACTTACACGAAATTCATAACACTACAACACAATAAGAACTTTGAATTAAACCTACCATGCCAACTTGCCTGGGAAGGAGATGTGCTTCAGTTCTCTACATTGGAGCAGCCCCAAAAATTAACTAACTGCCTTCTTCTCCTTGATAATCCCATGTTCTATCCTGGTCTCAAAAAACACTTATTCGGCATAACAATTACGATATTTCAGGTGGTCTCAATATTTCCAATTAGAACGCTGATTCGGCACTCCCTGAAGTCCAGTTCTAGGCCGCTATCAAGGTTGTTTATGTTTTTATTATGTGGGTTTTTAAATAATAAACTATATCAATGTGTAATAATGACGTGTTATTTGATTTTTATTTTTTTATTTTAGATAGACATGCGCAACACAATTTACATTCCATTTATAAGACGAAAAATTGAGTACTAACAAGATGTACGTATATACAGGGTGGACCATTAAAAGGATAGATTCTTTGGACCAAAATATGAGGATATAAACAAATATGCTTTGGTAAAATGTTGCTGTGGAAAAAGTTAAAATTATTTTTTTGTTTTTTTTTTGCAATAACTCAAGAACCTCTTGACCGATCTTCACCAAATTTGGTAAAGGAACATTTTTTAACCTAAGAAACAATAATTTATGTATCACATCATGATAGATCATAGAGGGCGCTACAGGAGTTGTATCTGATGATACATTTTTTTCATATATTTTTTTTGACGCAACGTTGTGGTACTTCTGACTAGAAAATCTGATGAGGGCGGCATTTCCACACAAAGTAGGTACAGTTGGAAGAGCTTGATAACTCCTACCATTTTCGAGGAAACTGCCGTTAAACATTTCAGTAATTTTTTTGAAAGACAAATTCAAATTTAATAAAACAAATTGTATTTATTGAACAGTGTGCTTTGGTTATGTCTTAGTTCTGCCATGTACGTCATTTAGTCATTTCATTTTCTTCTTGTGTTCCTCGTGTTAATTTATTAAGTTTTTTTAACTTCTTCATTTAAAATGTCTCGACATAATAATTTTTCAAATAAAGAAATGAGGGATATGATATTATTGGGGCCATTTAATTTTATTTTATGAACTACGCCTGTGCAGCGTTGACGCCACTGCCTTGACAGCTTGTGGACGAGGCCTGGAGGAGGAGTTGTTGTTGTGGAGACGTGCCGGTGACATATTGACTTTCACGAAAAAAGGTGTGATTTACAGATGAACCAGCTACATTTATTGTTATAAGTACTTAATAAACACGATAGTAATAAACAAGTCGCTTTATTAAGAAACAGATATGTTTACGCACAAAATAATTTTAGCGGGCGTACTTCAGCTAGGAGATACTTAGTGCAATATCCTAATAGAAGCCAGCCAAATCATAAGATTTTCCAATATCCGTTTCATTGTTTGGAAGAAACGGGTTCATTTTGCTATAAAAATGATGTAGGACGACCGAAACGAATTACTCCAGACCAAGAATTAGAAATTTTAGTTCATGTGGATGCCGAAAAGAATTAGTCCAGATCAAGAATTAGAAATTTTAGTTCGTGTGGATGAAGATCCTCAAGTCAGTTCAAGTCGTTTATCAGCAACAACAAGAGTGAGCAAATAATCTGTTCTCAGAGTCTTACGCAAAGAACGCTTCTATCCATATCACTTCACTCCAAAATTTACTTCCAAAGGATCTTCCACGAAGGTTAGAATTTTGCCAATTTCTTCTCAATAAACACAACAGAGATCGAAATGTTGTTAAGAACTTTTTATTTACCGATGAAGCAACTTTTACTCGTCACGGCGTTTTTAACTGGAGACATAGCCATTACTGGGAAATAGAAAATCTTCATGCCGTTAAAGAAAGGTATTTTCAGCACGAATTTAAGATTATCGTTTGGTGTGGTATTATCGGCGGTATTGGGGTCGTTTTTCCTTTCTCTAAATTTAAATGGGCTGTAACTTCGAAATATTCTTGCTGATATATTAGATGATTTCATGTTAGACATAAGGGGCAAATCGTGGTTTATACAGGATCGAACTTCCCCTCATTTCTCCATGGTAGTCAGAAATCATTTTATTGTGACTTTCCCTCACAGATGCATCGGTCGAGGAAGTGAATTTGCATGGCCATCAAGGAGTCCTGATTATAATCCTTTAGATTTTTATTATTATTATTATTTTTTTTTTTCGGTTTCCCGATGCCGGTCAGTCCTCCCGTGGCCTCCGACGCCTCACGGGAGTCGCGCCGGCGCATCAACTATAGCCACTCCCCACATCCCGCAGGGTTAGTGACTGTAGATACCAGAATCGTGTGCCCTAAGCAGACGAAGAGAACCCAGAATGACCGCCTTCTGCACTTGGCTGATATTATTATTATTATGAATATTATTATGAATATATGAATGGAGTGCAATATGTACTGCTCTTGGGCATATAGAATCAGAGGAATGTTTTCGATTTGCCGGTCCTTCTTTATGAATAACATTTTCCAACACTTGCTCACAGACAGGGTCATGTTCTAACCAAGGAATGCAGAAGTGGTGGTTGGAAAAGTACTCTATATCGAGAAAATTCAAGCTTTGTAGTTACTTTCAGCAATGGCAGAGTGTTCTTTACCTCTCATACAATGTCACTACATACTTTTCTGGGTACTATATGGCTTTTTCTATCGCCGTGACCGCGACGGTAAAGCCAATGTTTCGGGGTAGGTCTTTCAGGCTTCAAACGCCGACTTCTTACTCTTGCTACCGAAGAAGGACACCGCGTTGCACCTCTATAACACGTGAATCATGGAGATAGCGCGGTACCTGTCAGGACCTGAGAAAAATACTTCATAATCAGTGACTTGCATAAAAACCACACGTACCAAATATTAATATCTCTAATTTGTTACTGCGATTAGTTGAGATACTGTGAGCAGAAAGACTGGTGATTCTTTCCCGTGCCAATTTGTATCAACAATTCCGTTAGTCCGTCAATTTGTTGGGCACGGGGTCCGCTACGTGTATTGACATCTGAATGTCCGCCTTCTCGTAGTCACATGAGAAAAGACAATAAACAAACTTTCTTTACTTTTGGATGTGTAAATATCTCATGGTAAAATTGACTGCAGTGCCTCAATTGTCACACTGGTAAAATAAACTTTATTACCTTCTTGCATATAATAGAAAAATCACTCTCCAAAGATACACAGTGTCCCAAGGTTTAAGAATTTCACATACGTTAATTATATAAAAACTCAGAACGGGACCTGTTTCCGAGCAAATTCCGAGGGGTGAGGCGCAACGTTGGGCCCGGTGTGCACACTCCTGTTAATACGACCGTGCTATTTGGCCTCTGATTGTCACAGATACATCGCAGTATATGTGATCGATGGTAAATTTGACGCTCTACAACTTTCATTTGAACTTTTTCCTCTATTGCGGAATGTTGAAGCAAAAATGCGATAAAAAGAAGAACTTTCTAAAAAACAACAAAGTGATATTCAAGGGCCAATAGTCACCTGATATCATGCATTTAGAATCAAATTCTTCATGTTTAAGAATAAAATAGAAAAACAAATCAGCCATATAATGTAAGGTCCATTAGTTCGCGTTCTACGGCGCTTGATTAAAAGGCGCCTTAAGAGCCATGGACCCGCAATACAAGGACTATTCATGGTATTTAAGGGTAGCTCTAGGTCTCAATAGGATGGAAATAGTCCCAGCAATTGCTTGCATCAAAAAATACAATGTGGGTATGAATTTAATTCCTCAACGTCTGGACTATAAAAATAAATACCTAATTAAACGCCTCGAATGTGTCTCGATGTAATAAAGCAAACTTTATTTATTAGCTCTTCACTTGAAGAAGCATATATTTATTTATTTATGTATTTATTTATTCATTTATTCATTTATTCATTTATTCATTTATTCATTTATTCATTTATTCATTTATTCATTTATTCATTTATTCATTTATTCATTTATTCATTTATTCATTTATTCATTTATTCATTTATTCATTTATTCATTTATTCATTTATTCATTTATTCATTTATTCATTTATTCATTTATTCATTTATTCATTTATTCATTTATTCATTTATTCATTTATTCATTTATTCATTTATTCATTTATTCATTTATTCATTTATTCATTTATTCATTTATTCATTTATTCATTTTCATTATCTTATCATTTATTATTTATTTATTTATTTATTTATTTATTTATTTATTTATTTATTTATTTATTTACATATTTATTTATTTATTTATTTATAGTTACAATTACCCAACAGAAGAATCCAATTAGAGGGCAGGAAATTATAAAACATATTCGATACTATTTAACTTAATAAAATAACTTAAATATTAATATAGTCTACAGAAAGCATATGATTTTGTGTAACCTAATATTATAATTAAAAATATCAATGTTTTCTTGAATCAACGTATAGTTTGACATATGGTGTACAAATTGAATAAGACTTATAGGAAACAACTACTCAGCGGACAAAAGCCCCGACCTGCATTAAATTAAACCTGCAAGCTTTTTTTGGTAGCTAAAATCATTTGTCAATTCTTCATTAGACATAGACCGGCTTCGAACTTGTTATGTTCTCGTCAGTATGTCGTAAGTAATGAAAAAGACAAATAATAATAGCAAACCAGGCTAGCCTAAAGCAGACTAAGCAAGACGAACATAGTGAGTGACAAGTATATCCCTCTGGTGGTCAGTGCTACAGACATCATTGATATCTTAGCGACTAATAGCGACCTGCAAAGCAGGTATCAAGAGCTGTAACCTCTAACCCTGGTGGGCTAAACTATATACAGAATAAGACTTATAGGAAATAACTACTCAGCGGGCAAAAACCCCGACCTACATTACATTAAACCTGCAAGTCTTGTTTGCTTTGCAGGTCGTTATCAGTCACTAAGACATCAATGATGTCTGATGGGTAGTTGCACTGACCATCAGAGGGATATACCTATCACTCACTATGTCTGTCTTGCTTAGTCTGCTTTATGCTAACCTGGTTTGCTGTCACTACTTGTCTTTTCCATAACTTATGGTATACTGACGAGAACATAACAAGTTCGAAACCGGTCTATGTCTAGTGAGAAATTGACAAATCACTTTAGCTACCAAACAAGACTTTCATGTTTAATTCAATGCAGGTCCGGGTTTTTGTCCGCTGAGTAGTTGTTTCCTATAAGTCTTATTCAGTATATAGTTTAGCCCACTAGGGTTAGAGGTCAAAGCTCTTGGTACCTGCTTTGCAGGTCACTATCAGTCACTAAGACATCAATGACGTCTGACGGGTAGTAGCACTGACGACCACCAGAGGGATATACTTATCACTCACTATGTATGGTGTGTGAATATTTTAACAGATTTGTTCTGGTAACTGGCAAATAAAATAAACTACTAGAACAAGTTTTGAAAAGCTGGAACATGGGGATGGAAACAATTAAGTAATTCTGGACAGTAAATTTGGTTATTTAAAATTTTATATAAGGTTACTATTGAATAATATTTCTGTCGAGTATTCAAGTCATTCTTGTGAAATCTTTGTAATAGCATTTTGTTGAAAATGCCTTGAGGGGGATAAACACCATTCGACTTATAGAAACTTTACAAATTTCCTCTGTATTTTCTCAATATGAAATTTATGAATTTCATACCCCCGATTCCAGACTGGGCAAACATATTCTAATTTAAATCTAACGAAAGCATTAAAGAGTAACTCCACTGTAGCAGTTTCCACAAGGTGCTTGTTGTTTCTTATTATAAAACCAAGATTTCTATAAGCACCTACTACCATATCATTAATGTGGTCAATAAAAGTTAGTCTGCAGATTACTCCCAAATATCAAAGCTTATAATTTCTAGTTACACTAGCCTCGTTAATTGATTAGGTGAGTTCCTGTAAAACTCATGCAATTGCACTTACTAATATTGAGAGGTAATAAGTTTCTTTCGCACCAAATATTCAAGTTATTTACATCTTTCTGCAAATTAATACAATCCTCAAAGTTGGAAATCGATGAATGTAGTTTTAGATCATCTGCATATAATAGCGCATTACAATTAAGTTTACAGACGATGTTATTTATGAAAATAAAGAACAAGAGAGGCCCTATAACGGAACCTTGGGGAACTCCATTTCAACTGACTTAAAACTCTGGTAGTGCACATATGGGCTTCTATTGTTTAAACAGGAATTAAAAAAACTTGAGGAATCCATCACTAAGTCCTACATCGCATAGTTTATGCAGCAATTATCCATGGTCAAGTCTGTCAAATGCCTTTGAAACGTCCATATAAATTACATCACCCCACCCTCCCTGATCTAAAGTCTCAGCTAGAAATTGTGTGACGCTTATTAAACTTATGGTAGTAAATCTACCCTGTAGAAATCCTTGCTGGTTAGAGCAAATTTGAGCTATTAAATGGCTAAATAATATTTCATAAAAAATTACCACGAAACATATCTTTTTATGTTTAAAACATTTCTTTTATAAATAATTCTGCAACTTCTTCATTGCAATGTTAGGTATAACTATGCCATCAAGTGTTTGATTATAAACGTGTCCATCAAGACGTGGATAGCTTGAGAAAATACATGTTCAAACATTCACTTATCTGTAATTATGCAAAATTTGATCGATGTGGACAAATCAATTTACACTGTAATCACCCTACTGACCAAAATTAATGCCTGTGATAAATAATTTAATGTTTGAGTTTGTTACAGAACGAAAATACGAAAATATTAAATTGTATTTTGAGACACCAACAGTTAATTACCTATTAGAAGTTTTTTTCGTTTGGAGATAATATATCTTTCACATAATTGAATCAATAAATTTCCTAATCTCCGCCGCAATTTACACAAAATGAAATTTAACGATAAGATTTAGTAGAATATCTGCAATCGGAGTTTTAATTAAGAAATTTTATTAAACTTTTCTATCCATCTGAACCCTGTGAAAAATGTTTTAATAAACTATTTTCAATGCTGTTGTTATTCGTTACTGAAAATCTATTAATAAAGATAAAAACATAAGGAAACTTGCTGCCCTTTCCTCGTTCACTCCCATGAAATTTCTTTAGAGTTATTTTCAAATTGGAAAAATGTACAGCCCCACCATCAAAGCTAGATTTGTCGTAACTAAACTAGTGTGTATATGCTACATTGTAAATATAAAATGAAAAATCATCATTATATTCAATTTGACATGAAATAAATAAATGATTTCAATTAAAAATAGTATTGCCGTTTATTTTATTTATTTATATAAAATAATTAAAATGAACAAAATAAACAAAATAAACTAAATTAAATAAATGAAACAATTAAAGTAAATAAGATAAAGATAAATGTGATGAATAAAATGTGTTGAAAATGACATAAATGAGACAGACGAAACAAATGAGACAAATGGGACAAACGAAATAAAATAAACGAAATTTATTTTTCACTAATTTCAAATTGGATAGGTATGATGAGAAAGTACTGCCGAGACAGTTTTTCTCAGTAACGTTAATCTGATGAGAATTTTTCAAGCGTTCTTTTCGACACATTTTCATATTCTGAACAATTTTAATTTCGAGAAAATCATAAAACAATAATGTTCAGCGATACGTAGACATATACACCTACAGACATATTAACTCACAGACACACAGACATATAGACATACAAACGTCCATTTTCGTCATAATCTGAAACTTGATTTTTTTTCATGACGCCAATATCTATAGATACATGAAAAAGTAAAAACACTATTCTATGTAAATATTAAGTGGGTTGTGGTGTAGCATTTCTGGTTTTAACTCACATATACATAGAGCTATTTTTAATGATATTTAGATTTAAAACAATATTAATAAATATTTATCTAGTTTCCTTAAGAATTATGATAATGGAAACGAAAATGAAAGCGAAAACGTTGTGGAAACAAAAACGGAAATGAACACGCAAACAAACGAAAACGAAGACGAAGACAAAGACGAAGAAGAAGTAAAAAGCGAAGGAGACGACGAAAGCAAAGATGAAAATGAATACGAAATTGAAAATATTTTTGTTATTCAACAGAAATAAGTCCATTTACAAGACAACTTGTAGGTAAATAAATTACATAGTAAGTAAATTATAAAGTAAATAATACGACAATCTTCTAGTAGTACTTAAAGTAGAAGTAAAAGTAATAATTGGATCATTCTACAATAAGAGGTAATGTGTACGGCAATCATCATAAAATAGCTTTTTTATTCTACGTATTGTCATTTTATGCAATAAATCACCGCATCTTAATGTATCTTATAAAGAGCATTATGATTAAATGCCCAAATAAAGTACATTTTTCTGAAATTCCATATTTAAGTCTGAAAAAGTCTCTACCCTGGCCTGTCTCCTTGACGTTTTTAGTTAAACATGCGGACAGTAATTACCTTTTTGTCGCAGTTGCCAAATTAAAGTATATTTAGCATGAGTTTAAACAAGTATACCTAAGTATTATAAAGGTAAAATACAACAATATTTGTTTATTTTCAATAATTTTCGAACTTCATTTTTGTCCCGCTTTTTTTGCGTATCTACCCTGGCGAATTTTGGTCCGTTAATACAAATAGAAATATTAGACGACCATATTCAAAATAGTGTACAAGGACGCGTATCAACGTGAAGTTAGTAGTACTAAACACACGAGCCGTTAAATCGCTGTCATTTGCTAGTTGGCGCTACGCGACAGTGTGGTGCAATGGTTTTGTAAGGTTATTGTGTCTCTCCACTGGTAAGTCGTAAAATCTATAAAATTCACTTAATTTATTTGCATTTACTGCCTTAATTCAACAATACTATAATAGTTGAGGTGTGATATATTATTAACCCAATATTAACTTATGTCAGTTAAAAATTTTAAATTTGTCACGAAAACGTCTCTCCTCTGCCGTATTTCCACTGGCAAGATAACTACCAGGGGATATACTCACTGACTAGGGGGAGATAATGTGGATCATAAGATGTTTGTGCAAACTAATTCAGATATAGCTAACTTCTATCAACGTTCTCAAGAAGCGTTTTAAATGATTATGGTAAAAGAAAAGGAGTATGGTAAAAAAATAAAGGAGGTTCTCGGTTAATTTTTTTTTATATGTGTTCGCGGATAATTTCTTTGTTTATGATCCGATTTTAATGATTTTTTTTATTTAAAGATCATGGCACCACGGAAAAAGTTAACACGTGAAGAACGATTAGAGAAGAAACGTCAAGCAGAGCTATTACGATATCAAAGGATTAAAAATGATCCAGAAAAGTATGAATGGCAAAAACAAAAAAGATAAGGAAAAATATTTAAAAAAGAAGGAGAAAGGAATAATAAAAACTGTCGACCAAATGACTCCCAGAGAGCAACGTACGGCACGAAAGAAATGGAAAAAGAAAGCAAGAGATCGTAGGCAACGACTTGCCCTTCAAAATGTTACTAATGTCCCGGTAACACCATCTATTTCGGATGATGATGCTCAAATACCACAAGGGACTTTTAATAGAAGAGTTATAGCTGCTAAAATTAAATCAGACCAAGCTAGAAGACAAAGATATTTAATTAATAAAAAAAAGATGAAACAATAAATAATCTAAAGACTAAATTAGCGCATTACAGAAAAAGATTACAAAGATTACAAAAGCCTGAAAAACTTACACCTAACAGCAAAGTAGAAAGAATTATAAGTGGGAAATTGGTAAATAAATATGGCATACTACAGAACGAAAAAAATATGAATCCTTTGAGACAATTTGGAAAAGTACGATTGATGGAAACTAAACGAAAAGTCGAAGCAAGCTATGAAATAATGAAGAGGAAAATTATAAATTTTTTTGAAGATGATTCTAATACGAGGTTATGTGCCGGTAAAAGAGACTATGTGACGAAGAAAGGAGACCGCAAACAAAAGAGAGTTCTTTTGGATACTTTAAACAATCTCCACAAATCTTTCATGAAGAAGTGCAATATTACGATCTCATATTCTGACTTCTGTCGCCTAAAGCCATTTTGGATAGTACAACCGAATTGCGACAAACGTGACACTTGCCTGTGGGTTACTCACGCTAATATGGATCTGATTCTTACAGCTCTATTCCAAGTCAAAGTTATATCTATATCAAAGTATCAAAGCCTGCTTAATACAATTTGTTGCAATAGGTATAACGAGCAGTGTCTTTTACGAAAATGTGCAACTTGCAAAAATAAAGGACTTGTATACAAAGAATTTGATAATAGTGTTCAAATTGTCTACAAAAAGTGGGAATCCGTCTCCGAGAACATACATCCGAAAACGCATAAGGCAAGAAAGGTGACAAAATATTTGAAAAAGTCAATTCAGATTAATCCTCGCGATTTGATCATGCAGTTGAAATATAACTTGGAGTATTTTCTTCACCATGAACTGAACATAGTGCACCAGCATTCTGCTTTTAAGATTAAAAAGACGACTTTGACAGAAAAAGAAGCTGTGATTCACATGGACTTCAGTGAGAATTACTTAACTAAATATACAGAAGAGATTCAGGCATTCCATTCCAGAGGTTCGCGTCAACAGGTAAGTCTGCACACGGTTGTAACTTACACAAAAGAAGAGGCATCAGGTGAAGTAAAGACTACATGCTATTGTTCTATGTCACAAAATTTGTTACATGCACCTCCATCTATATGGGCTCACTAACAACCAATTTTGAACAGCTTATCACCCGAAGTGGAAATCCTGCATTTTTGGAGCGATGGACCCGTAACACAATACCGCAACAAATATATGTTTTACTTTCTTGGCACTCATTTAACAGAATTTTACCCAAATCTAATACACTTTACTTGGAATTACCATGAAGCCGGACACGGTAAGGGGGCTCCTGATAGTGTCTGTGCTGTCTGTAAGAGATCAGCAGACCGATTGGTGGCTAGTGACATTGACATAGCATTTCTGAGCGAATTGTCAGATGCTATCCAGAAAAACTGTTCTAGCATCAATGTTTACCTTGTTGACGACAAAAATATCCTAGAGAAAGAGGCTTTGCTTGTTAGTGCCAAAGAACACATAAAGACATTCCTTGGTACTTTGCGTGTCCATCAGGTGACATGGAACATTGAGGATCCAAAACAGTCGAAAATGAATTCTTTAAGCTGCTTTTGCAAGAAAAATATAAATTGTGATCACTTCAATCTTGGTGTCATGATATACTCATCTCATAACACATTTCGTCTCCGAGTTGAGGATGTTTACGGACCGGATTCAGAGTCCGAGAATGAGAACAAGAAACCACCTGACAGTGAACAAATCATTACACCAAAAGGTGGCAGGCATCAGACAGAAGATGGCCGTCGACATCCAAGAAAACATTGAACAACGGCGACTTCATTCTAGTCAAACTACCATCAATAAAAACAAATTACCATTACGTGGCTATGTGTACGGGTTTGGAAGAAGATGACGAGATCCAGGTAGTTTTCTGTAAAATAGGGGACAAAACTGGAAAATTATTTAAAGTTGATGAACAAGATATTTCATTTGTCTCAAAGGACCAGATTGTCGAGACACTCTCTACACCAAATCTTATTTTGAAAGGGCAGACGATGTTCTACTCCTTCAAAAAATCGGTGGATGTGTTTGAGAAAGCTTAAGCATATTTTTTTTGTTCATGTTGGCAAGAGAATGCCTTTTAATTTGTTATGTTATTTTTTTTATTTTATGTCATAAGTAAAACTTGTTGATTTAATGAAAGGTATAGTATAATTATAGGTAATATGAAAATTATTCTGATTATCACAAGTCTGATTATCACTGAAAAGGCGCTAGTCTACTTAATTAGTATTGATCAAAGAATACTTTATTATTTGTTGAAGGTACGATGTCATGATAATTTACTGATATTTTTTGTCACAGACACTAAAGAAGCTCTAGTTTTAGATTTAAAGAAAAGCTGTAATACAAAAATGATACTCTGATTATAAGTTAAGTACAATGTTTAATAAAAGTTGATTTTATTCATTGTTTTATTACGTCAAAGTCTCTCCCCTGGTCAAAAAAGTATCTACCCTGATCTTCATGTCTCTACCCTGTCCGATGTATTTACCCTGGCCTTCTAAAAAGTAACTAAATATGTATAAAGTGACTTGCCCTTACGTGAATGTGTACATAAAAGGGACTAAAATCGTAATATATGTGTTTAATAAAAACACTCCAACTTTTCCCCCTGGCCGCATCCTCTGTGGACTCAAAACCTCTTATTGTAGAATGACCCAATTAGAAATAAGAACTATCAATACTAGAAAATAGTTATTTGATATTCTTCATAGCTCATATAGACTACAGTTAGATCACAGTTATTAATATCAAATAGATTACAGTTATTAAAATTATCAAATATGTATACATGGTTACATAAGAGCAAGAAAGTTTTGTAGGAGCTTACATAAAAATATGAAGCTTACTGTAATTCTGCGGTTCTCTAGTAATTGAACATTACATCTTGTTAATTAATAAAAATGCATGCTCATATCCTCGCCTTGGATAAGTACCATCAGATTTAAAAGCTATGTAAGATAAAAAAGAACGTTTTTTAAATGCTTTTTGTGTACAAAGTAGTGTGGATATCAAATTAAAGTAACATATTCGTGTTTATAGTGTACCGATTAACACAAAATTTAAATTTTTATACTTATCACATGTTAGAAAAATATTTACAGTTTCTAATAACGAGGCCCAGCATCTTCACGAAGATGAAGTAATTTTTTCTTTATAATTTATTATCAAATATGATACCAACATACCTAATTGAGCTGCATCGCGGTGGTATTATTAAATTTGTATATAAAAAAAGGCTTGAACACGAGTATGTGAAAACGTCTTTATTTACGAGACACCAGCCTTCAATAACACTTAGTTATACTATCTGCAGTTATCGAGTGTGGAAATAGATAAACAAGTGTTTAAATCATATTATCACAATTTAATTTTTCCTTTGTCGATAACGTTTAGAGTAAATATGAGTGGGCTCAAGTTTGAACCTTGCGACACTCAAAAGGTTGCAATATGAGTTCTGGATTTAAAACCATCGTAGCCAACAAAATGCCTTCTATTCTACAATGAATAAGAGGACTATGGACTTACTAAAACCATATTTCGGCAACTTATATTATAAGATAACATGATCAATTTTGTGGAAGACTTTTAAATTCGACATACGAGTAGGTGATCAACAATCTGGACTGGTAGAATATTTAAATATTAGGTTATACAGTTTATGTAATAGTATTGCCAATATTTAAGTCTTTCATAACAAAATTTGGAATGAGAATATGAACTGTAGTTTATTTGAAACATTTTAATTGCGTTTAGTAACTGAATTTCCGTGATGTGATTCACAATTATGCAACTATAGTCATTAAATTGCTACTAGAGTATGATTATTCCCATGACAGGAATTTAGTGTGTAAACTACGAATACATTCAGTAAATAAAAAATAATATATGTTTACGTTATTCTTACCTAATATCTGAATTTCAAATGTAAAGTACTTCTTCATATTCTTGATAACCATAACCAGGAATGGCAATTTTATTCCGAGAGAGGCTCTGGGTTTTATAGGACAAGTGATGTATGCTGTGGCTACGTTGGTGCCCGATATTTCTAGAACTAGCGATTTAACTTCATCATCGACTACTCTGCGAATGTGACCATTCTTCACCTTTGAGTTTTAATACAAAAAAAGGGTTAAATTTATTATTTGATATGAGAATATACAGGATATTAGATTTTTTGGGGTAAATTTGGATAGCGACAGAACATTAAAAAAATTTCAGTTTTCTTTACAAACTTTACTTTGAAAGGGCATTGCTTTCGAATTACAGGGTGTTCATATTGACACTTTTCAAAATATTTGTTTTAAAATAACTTTCAGTTGGATGAGAATATTAAAATTATTTGATGTGGTAAAGTATCTCGTGCAGAAGTAACAGTTTCCTGTTATCAGTGTTGCAGATTACCTATATATTGTGGTAGTGACATATTTTTCGAAACAAAACTTCTACGCTAGATCTATTTAAATAAAAAAATGTTTTAAATAAAATAAAACACATTTAAATACTTGTTTTATATTTAGAGTCCGGATCCGAATATTAGATTACAGGAACGAATGTACTTGCAACATGAATTATGGCGTATTTTAATACAAAATAAAGCGGTATAAATTTTAGTCAATCAATTTAACTTTTATGTTCTCATAAAACGAATCCACTCTTTTTACACGGTAAAAACTAAATAAAGTAGTCCCTAATACAACAAAGTAAACAAATAGCAGATGAAAAGAAATAATTTTAGCCATATACAATTCATTAGGCGTCTACAGTATATCTACGTAAGTGGTCACCTCCTAATCTCTACATTAAAGCACAAAACAATATCAACTTAAAAATAAACAGATGTAGAAAATAAAAGAGGATATTTTTATCTAGGTCAAGTTGAGAGTGTGTCTCCACCAAATATCCATCTTAAATCTGTAAATAGCTGTTAGCAGTTTAGAGATTTTGGATTAATATCTTTAAAGACGATACTTGCAATTTGCGAATAATTAGGTAAGGTAATTAGGTAAGATATTTTTCTGCCAACATTGTATACTTTTCAAATTGTAGAATATTGTCGAGGAACATTTTGAAAATGTCACGTTCACCTCCCCTTCGAAGAGTTGTTATAGAACGATGGATAAAGGATTTCCCAGAGTTAAAGTTTAATGGAACAGAACTTCGATGCAATATTTGTGAGAAAATAATGTTATGGACAGTAAAAACATAGGTTTTTCAGCATGTTGCAAATGAAAATCATAAAACACGTGTGAGCGTATGAGTGCTACCTGAGAGACAAAAACAATTTAATTTAGCACTGACGTAGTTTTCCATGAAACACCAAAACACTATATACTGCGCTCGACGCGCGTTTCGCCAACCAAGTTGGCATCATCTGGAGATGAATAAAACTAAACTTATGCTAACAATCTACCCTATTTATACCTAAACTATTGTCACAGTTCACCGAACCGTGACCCACTAACCAATAAAGCGGGCTATTTGGGATAGGCCCTCTGTCACTATTCATACTATTTTTACACTTTATGATTTCCAAGCTTTCAAATGCATCCAGCTGTCTAGTATTTGTTACATTCCTAATTAATCTTAAATTGCTAGTATCTATTTTATGGTTGTCCTCAAACGCAAGTTGGGCTACACTAGACTTATCTGTTCCACCATATTTGAGATGGGCCATATGCTCTTTGATTCTAGTTTGAATTGATCGTCTAGTCTGTCCAACATACTTTTGATTACAGTCCTTACAGCTGATTTCGTAAATCTCCGACATTTTGTTTGTTTCAATTTCGTCTCTTGGATTGCTAAAAGTTGTTGTAGTTTGTTTCCCGATGAATGAACCACTGTCATACATCTTTAAAAATTTTACCAATACCACAGGTGAATCGAAGATCGAATGAAATCAATACAAATTTCGGATTTTCTCTTTCATTCTGAAAGATGGAGGAGTTTCGACGCGTCTCTTTAAAATTTCGTTTTCTAATTATTTTATCAAATAAACTTACAGAATATCTATTAGTCGCAGCTATATCCTTAATCAATGTCTTTTCTTTTTCAAACCGTTCCTTATTTAGGGGGAAGCTTGATAGACGATGGACTAGAAAATTAAAATTCGCCATTTTGTGTTGAGCACAATGTCGAAAATCCTTATCTCAGAAAATAAAACTCTCTCGGAATGAGGCCGAATAAGCTGAATTTTTCATAGACCTTCGTTTTGATGTTCTAATAAAATACAAAAAAATCTCATATGCCTACCCTTGTGCGTCTTGAATATCGAAGGTCAAAGGTCATTAAAATCTTTTTCCGAAAATCTCCTTCCGGTCATCTGACTCATAAGAACTCATACAAAACTTACGTAAAATAGTATTCTCTACAAATTTTCATATACATTTTTTTCTACGATCACCGTTTTCGAGATGCATGATAAAGCGGAGCCGCATTAGTAATAAGGTAATACTGTATTATACTCAGAGCTATAAATATAAAAGCACTTTTCTTAATCTGTTAGACTGGAAAATTAAATTCCCATTATTAAAGCCGTTAAAAATTTGTTTATTTATAAAAAAAATATATAATAAATAATTAATAACAAAAAATACATCTTTTCACACCAGCTTTTCCTTCCTTCCTCCTCTCTTTGGTTCCATCCCTCTCACACTTTTATCTTCCTCTTCTGTTCTCTGTCTTGCAAACCTCTTATAGGTCATAGTCTTCGTGTTTTCATTTTTGACGGGTTAGGCATGCTTCCGTGAATACCAATTTGCACCCCCTTTCTACCATCCACCACACCTTTTTACAATTACAAATATTGTATTTAATATTCTCTGGAAGGTGAGTAGTGTTGTTTTCGGCTGTAATATGTCGTTTGTTCCACCCCTCTTGGGTATCCTCTTTGGTTCCCGTAAAATTTTTTAGTGGAGGGATGACAATTTAAGGTTTGTGTGTTTTTGGGTGTATTTGTTTTTATAATAAACTTTTAATATTTATTGTTAAAAGAGTAAAATGGGATTAGTGGTCGTACGAAAAAAATGTATATAACATTTTAGAATTTTTGTAGTTTATGTTTGAATTTTTATTTTTTTATTAGAAAGGGTAGCTAAATTTTTGTGTTTTGACAAAAAGTTAATTTTTTTTTTTCCTTTTTGTATTAGGGATATACCTTAGAGTACTGGTATCTTTTCTGTATATGTCAAATTCTAACTTATTTGCACTATTTCTAATTATTAATACAACTAAAAATGGTAGTTGTCCAGAGTTTTCAATTTCATATGTGAATTTATCTGACGCGAAACGACTGTTTAATTTAGATACAAAGTTATCAATATCAGCGAGTTTTGTATCGAAAACTGCAAAAATATCATCCACATACCTAAGCCAAACCCTGGGGAAATACTTGAATTCTTCTTTTGCTTCCATCTCGAATCTGTTCATGAAGAGACTGGCAATGAATGGTGACAAAGAGTTACCCATTGCTGTTCCTTCATGGTGTTCGAAGAAATTATCGTTGAATCGAAAACAATTTTGTTTCATGCAAAGTTTAGTGAGTTTAAGATAATCGTTTACTACATCTTGACTGAGATTGTTTAATTCGAGTAGATCCTTAAGGTAGTCCAAGGTCTGTGGTATTGGAACACTTGGAAACAGTGAACAAACGTCAAAGGAGATCAAAATTTCACTTTCGTGCAACTGAACATTTTTCACCTTATTGACGAAGTCGTTGGAATTAATCATAGAGAAACTAGGTGGTGCAAAGGTAAACTTTCAAACTCTTCTGTTACCCATTTTGATAGGTGGTAAGTCGGCGATCCGATTGCTGAAACAATAGGACGTACCGATTTTCCTGGTTTATGTATCTTAACCAAGCAGTACAATCTAAGTACACTTGGGTTAGATACATGTACCTTCCTATTTAAAGCTGGAGTAATAAGGTTGTTGCAGGATTTAAGTAGATTTCTTACTTCAGTAACCATTTTTGGTAATGGATTTCTAGAAAGTTTTTTATAAGGACCATTACTAATTAGATTGTATATCCTTTCATAATAGTCCTCTTTATCTAAAATAACAACCTCATTGCCGTTATCAGCTTATAAATAAAAACAATCTTTTTCACGCAACCGTTTGATAATTTTTCTGTCTCTTGTAGATTTTGACTTTTTATTAACTTTAAGGACCATGTTTGTCGAGATTTGATTTCTGAAAGCTTCTCTGATAAATCCTTTACAGGAATCAGGAAGATATTGAATTGAACTTTTAACACTTGCAACAATCTCATCTAAAATGCCTTCAGAGGCAGGTAAAGCAAAATTTAATCCCTTGTTAAGGAGACCAATTTCTTCTTTATCAAACGACTGTGAGGAATGATTTTCTATAATGCTGAGAACTTTTTTGAGGAACACTTTCTTTTGACGTACTATCGATTAATCTTTTGAGTTTTTTATTTTGTGACATTTTCTTAAAAAAATTTCGCGTTAATTGATATAAACATGTTCCTCTGAAACGCGCGTCGAGTGCAGTATACTTATATTTTTCACTTTTTTCGGCCACTATTTTATTTGACGTTCAATTGTTTTTTTTTTCGAAATTGGATTACTTAGAAAAAATACATTAGTATAATTTTGAAATTTTTTCTAGATAAAAAATAAAGCACCTGAAACCTAGCGAGAAATTTAAAATGATCACCCTGTACAAGAACACAAGGCAAATTACAAATAACCTAAGAGCGCTGCTATCTCTATTAGTGTTCACAAAAAATAATTTGAATTACACCTGTTTTCAAGTGCTCTAGGTTAAGTAAAACATAAATTCTCTCTAGTATAATATGGTGCTGAAAATGAGGAGCCCATTTTATCGCTTAGTACGCTGCAACGTGATATTTCTATTTATATTATTATATTCTGTCTTCAGCATCCATGAAATTCTATGCATCTTACGCCAAGTTTTAGCTTGAAATATGGGTGTTAAAAAGATATGTGTATATTATTATACTATCAAGTTCTTAACAGTAGCATGAAATGTAAATAATATTCACACAATATGGCACAAAGCGTTTGTGAACACACATGCACAATTGCAAAATTATTTCGCCTAACCGGGGGTTAGTGATTTCCGAAAAATGACCACTTAAAGTTAATGTGAAGAGAGTATCGTTAAAAATGGGTACATTTTTTTGTATATATGAAAAAGTCTTCGTAACATTTCAATCTAAGTTATTAAAATTTCAGTGAATGGTTTACAATAGGCACATAATGAACATATAATTTTTTCAATTTTTTCTCCTCCATTTTTGAGATATTCGCGGTTAAAGTGAGGGCTCGATACATTTGAATCATACAGTATGTACAGGGTTATTCATTATAAATTACCCACCCCTTATCATCGTTATTGCTGCCTATAAAAAAAATAAATAAAAGTTGTGTGGTTATGACTGAATTTTGTTAAAATGCTATCAAAATTACAGTAGCGTGCAGATTTCAGTGGATACAAAAAAAATAATATATTTTTTAAATAGGATACCCTGTATATTATTAAATTTTTGGAATGATCCTTTGTTCCTGATTTAAAAAAATATACCATATGTTACCCCTACCATATACCGTTTTTGAGTTATTAAACGTCGAATATCTTAGTTCAACTAATTACTTAAATATCTAAAAGTTAACATTATTAAAGTGAGCTATGAAAATGACAACTATTATGTTTGATAAGTGACATTTCTTTAATGAAATAATTAAAATGGTTTACAGTAAGGAAGAAAAAAACAAAATATTTAAACAAAATAGATAACAAAAATTTATTTTTAGGAAATTTAAATATAAATAAATGAGAACTCATAAAACTCATGTTCAATGTGTCCACCATTATTGTCAATCCATAATTGATGTCTTCTTATGTTTATAATTGCACCGAAAATGGCTTCATTATTTACATTCAGATTGTTTATTTCAAGTCGAATCCTTTCCTTAATGACTTGAATACTATTATTGTTATTATTATTATTGACAATGTCTTTTAGAAATCCCTAAAAAAAATTAATCCATAGGGGTTAAATTCGAACCTTTAGGTGGTCATTTAATAGTTTAATAGGTCCATTATTTCCTATCCATATTGGGAATACATTATTCAAATGATGTCGAACGGGTAGGACACTATGCGGAGTTGCCCCATCCTGCATCCAAATCATATCAAGTTCGGCTTCCGGAAAATTCTGCAAAAGAATATTTTCTGCTTCTAGGATAATTATTTCCAGATAGGTAACTTCAGTTAAAGTATAATCATAAAATATAGGCCCAACAATTTTGTTTCTGAAAATTCCACACCAAACGCTAACAGTTTTTCTCCCTGATTTTTTGATTTGTTTTACCAATCTTTTTCCGTTGTGCTTATTTTCCCACTACCTTCGATTTTTCCTATTAAAAACTCCTGCCATAGAAAAGGATGATTCATCAGTCCATAGTATTGTTACGCCACTGGACTGTGTAGACCGGTTAAGTGGGACTTGAATTGTACACACCAGCCGGGAATATTCTGAAATGCCCTAGACCGTGTGAACGGATGTATAAATAAGACACGCGGTGGACCGAGCCTCAATCTTAAATTGAACGTGAACGAGTAAAGAAGAAATAAGAGAGAGACTTATAAGTGTTCAAGTGTGATTATAGTTAAGACAGTAATTAATCTATTGTTGTTAATTGTTAATTAGTAAATAAAGTAGTGAGTTAGTGCTACCTGGGGGGGATGAGGTATGGACATCCGTTTAATTTCCGATATTCGATCAGTGAAGTTAAGCAGCACTGATCGAGTCCGGCAATTGGATGGATGAACAATAGCTCATCTAACAGTCAGTAGGCTGTCAACAGACAATCCCGGGATGGCCTCTAGCCTGATGCAGGCGGAGAGGCAAGCCCAGGTGGCGAGTCGAAGAGACCTACCCAGGAGGTTTGCCACTCTGCTAGCGGTGCAGGCGGGCAGGCCCAGGCGGTGGGTTAGTTGACAGTCGAGGACCGTGGTTCGGAGTCCACGCTAAACTGTAGGTCCCTAGGTAAAAAGGGCCCATTGTGGCCTACTTGCCTAGTAAAATAAGTAGCTACTACTACTAGTGCTACCTGGACTTTCAATCAACGAATCTAGGAGTAGAGGTGTTTGTGTGGATAGCAAACACGTAACAATATTTTAGTAAAAAAATGGGGATCTTCATCTAACTTTTGAATCATCTGGCGGCAAAAGTCCAGCCTTTTCTTTTTATGAGCCTGTTGTACGGATAAAATTTTATTTTATATGGTCTGTAGCTCTTATTTTTTAACGTACGTTGGTTTTGAAATAACTTTTACCTAATTGATCGACTGCATTATTTATACTACAGAATTTTCTAAAAAATAATACAGTTTCAAAAAAATTCTATTCGTGAATAAATATTGATGGGCTTACCTTCGAAATGAAGCAGTATATCTAGCTGTTCTTCTTGATTTACTTGAACTACACGCTTTTTTCTACTAAAACTGGAAGTATTATTCACCTTTTGGTAAATATGTTTGAATGTATTTTCTAATGGTGTGGGCGATTTGGATACAACACCCTATATGCTCTTTTTGCTGCACATTTATTTTTGTTATTTTGTATATAACAAGTAAATATTTCGACTTCTTCTTCCTCACTGTAAACCATTCTGATTATTTCATTAAAGATATGTCACTTATCAAATATAATAATTGTCATTTTCATAGCTCACTTTAATAATATTAACTTTTCCATATTTACAGTAACTAGTTTAACTAAGATATTCGACGTTTAATAACTCAAAAACGGTATATGGTAGGGGTAACATGTGGTATATTTTTGAAATCAGGAAGGGATCATTCCAAAAATTTAATAATATACAGGGTATCCCATTTAAAAAAAAAAAGATTATTTTTTGTATCCCCTGAAATCTACACGCTTCTGTACTTTTGATAGCATTTTAACGAAACTCAGTCATAACCACACAATTTTTATTTAAAACTTTTTTCCTATAGGCAATAATAACGATGATAAGGGGTGGGTAGTTTATAATGAATAATCCTGTACCTAGTTTACGTATTAGCATTTTAAATTGAAATAAAATTCACTTCATCGTGGTGTATATATATTTCTGGTTTTCTGTTTGGGAATGTTTCAGTAGGTATTTACAATATAATATTATGTCTGCATAAATATCGCAGACTAGAGACTACCAAATCATTTTATGAAACAACCAGACATACATAGTTAATGCATGAAGTGTACCGTTCACCACCAGGAAAAATTGTAGCTTTTGACGTCGTGCTAATCGGACAGCGTTCTCAGACACGCCTCTAGCATCTGATATTCCCGGAAGTGCAATTAGTAATTTAAGCATTTTCCAGGTAGAAATTCTTAAAACAGATTTGATAATTGCCAATGTTTAATAAGACTATATTAGAATACATGAATTAATTTAAAAAATCCGGCAAGTGCATGTTTATTTCCTTTTTTTCTTTAATTTAATATGTTGAGAAATTACCATTGAGGTGCATCTAGCCGAAACAAGTTTATTGATAATTTACGATGCCATATGTTCCAGTTAATAATCAACAATATTATTAGTTCTTTTAATCATTTGAGTTTAGTCTTCCGTCCCTTCAAAGCTTTTAGCGCATCATTATTTAATATATTTGCTAATTATCAACACCACTTTGCATATTTTGAATCTGCCGCTGCTGTTGATGTATTAAATTCGAGTTTAATTACAATTAATCAATTAACTTTTATTTTTATTACATCGTCAACTTTCTAAATTTAATTTTCTTTGTTAAATATCCAACATTTAGGAAGCTAAAAATTATAATTGCATAAAATTACAGTGATTGTAAAATTCTCTAGTAGAATGTTAAAGAACTCGTTAAAAAATGTTAAAGAGAACGGCTTAAGTTGAAATTTAATAACTGGGAATAAGTTATAAAACGTACTGATGAAGAACTCCGGAAGGGTTTTCTTTTACGTAAAATTGATTTCTGAAGTGAAATCTTTCACCTATACACACACTCTTGAAATATTTGCTTATAAAAGTTGGAAATTCATCACGCTTATAGCATAGATATAATGAATTTCCAATACTCTGACACTTATTCTTTAAATTTTTAAAACCAATAAAATAACAAAACAAATTTATTCGTATGTGAAACATAAAATTTTTTTGTTAATTATCTAATATAAACATTTTATTAATAAATATTTTCCTTATAGTCAGTTAGAGGGATTTAAAAATAAACTTGAATAAATAAATGATGCACTTATATCCAAAGAAGAAACGATACGAAGCTATGGACACTGGTGTTTCGAAATTATCGTCTCTCATCAGTATAGCATAGCTTAAACAATGGCATATGGAATGGAAAATATTGAGAATAACTAAACCAAAGCTGTCAATTATAGTACACAGTACTCTATTTTCGTCTTTGTGTCACACTAATATACATAGGGTGTAACTGAAATGAGTGGCATGATTGAGCCGTAGATTCCTCATTAAAAATAAAGACTATTTTTCTATAAAAGCAGTCGACTTTGACTAAGAGTACATCATTTATGTATTATTGTCTGTAGATTCCCAATCCCCTATTGATTTGATGAAATTTCTATCGGAGAAAAAATTATTGATAAAAAATCGTCAAGAACCTCCCAAACGAGACGCCTCTGTTTATTTTACATAAACCAAAGTACAATGTAATAAAAGGTATTTGGTGAAACAATCAAATGGTTTCCTCCCCACTAATCCTTTATTGGGGTGTAGCTCCCTTAGGAAGCGAATCGGAGTATAAGTTTAGAAAATTCTGCCTAAAATAACTTTTTTCTACAACCTCCTAAAGTCCTGGGATTAAAAACTGGAACACCCTATATACTTAAACGTTTTTTTTATATAAAAAAATTACCTTTGTTAGATATGTGTATGAATTTTATATACACACTGTATGTATGCACTTTTAGAAAAATATTTTTGGACGTCCCTTTATCATTTTCAAATAAAAACTGTGTTTGCGATTGATATCAATTTAAACAGTAACATTTACTAAAAAGTAGTCTCACCCAAATGGGATAATTGACTACCTACTTTGTATCTGATGATTTTCAGTAGCGCCCAATAGGCTCACACAAAACCTACGATAAAAAATTTCTTCGTTAATGCCCCAAAATAACAAAAAAAAATGAGAAAAGTCGTTCGAAACCCAGGATCCCTGTTGTTACCGTGCCATATACTTTACATATATTTTATGTAGCCTTTGCATATTTATTTTTAGCATTATTTTTTTTAATTACTCACATCAAAAAGGTCCACGCATGAAAAAATGCAACTTGTTTTCGAAAACTGCTTTGGATCCCGTTTAACTACACTTTTCTACGTTTTTTTTTCTTGGAACTTGGACAGAAACTTTTTCTGGCGTTATTATTGAAGTATTGCATTTCATCAATACGATACACCAGTAATGTGATCATTATAACTATTTCACTTAAAAGTTCACAAATAACACTTGTTTATATTTAACAACCTGATTTGTATCCTTTCTGCGCGGCCGACAGTAATTATGCGCGTAATAGACCAATGCAAACTTTATTGTTGAATAACTTTTGTAAAAAAAAAATCCTTTACACACTGGTTTTTGTATTATATAAAGATTCCAAAATTGCAAAAATTATATTTTGTGCAGAGGCCTACTTTTATTAAAAATATTAATTTAATTTTATTTACTATTATTTAATTTTGATCGAACGATAAACTAATTTTAGCATTATTTTCTCAGTAACGGTTAATCTGAAATCTTTAGGGGCATCTTCTCGACACAATTCCCCATTATGAAAAAATTTTATATGGAAGAGTTATCGATTTAATGTAAACCAGTTTCACTAATATTCAATGGGATTCTATCCTTGACTTCTCAAATATTATAAGTAAAGCTTCAGGTTTCCACGCTGAGCCGTATTCGAGAAAAATATAGCAGACACAAGCCACAGACACACAGACCGATATGCAGGCACGACATGCCGATTTTGAATAATTTGTTATTTTCGGGTCTCAAATCGTCTATTTTCATCAATCATCATAATCCAGAACTTAATATTTTTTACAACGTTAATAAAAGTAGATGAGAAAGTGAAACGGTTGACACAAATTTTAAGTTTAGTAAAAATTTTAATTCGGATTACAATTAAAAAATAAAACTACAAAATGTAGCAGTTGAGAAGATGAAACTTGCCATCCCCTCGTCACTTTAAAAAATTAATAAAATAAAAATAATTTTACTGTTTTTTTATTTCGAAATTATGATTAAACTATCCGATTATTAAACAACTCTAGTTGCTACCAGTTGTACATGGTAGTTATTTTAAGTGACTAAATACATTTCCAGGATTTATTTTTGAGCAAGGAAAAATACTGAAAAATGCAGGAAAACAGTTATCTTTGAAGGATTGAAAGAATTAATTTATCCACGACTATTAAATAATGTAGCTATTATGTATGTTTCTTCAAGGATAATGCTAGGAAAATTTATTAGTGAATAATGATTTTAATATTAGCTGGTTCTCAAATATTTTATTAAAATTTCCTTGAATTGACATATCATGTCAGTCAAAGCGCGGAATTGCTATTTGATTTTAAACGTCAAAGTCAAACGTCAGAATTTTTATCAGGATACTTTACCAAAAATTGTTAATATTTAATATGGGCATAGTAGCCGAGTGAGTAAAGCGCTTATAGCTATTTACTCGGTATAGTTCTTTGTGGGTTTAAACCAAACTGCTATGACGCGACAAAAATGACATACCAGTATTAATGACTAACGGACAGACTGCACTATCGGACAAAGATAAAGCCAACGTAATAGCTCGACACTTACACCAGACATACAGTACTAAAAACATTATTACTGAACAACAAAACAATATAGACAGACAAATACAACACATCCTTACCCAGACCCCGATCCCCTCCCCCTCCCCCAGAAAATTAACTAAAATAATAACCTCACCCATAGAAATTAAAAATATTCTAAAAAACCTTCCCAACCTAAAAGCCCCCAAACCAGACAACATACCAAATGTACTATACAAAAGTCTCCCCAAAAAATCACTGAGCCAAATGACATACATTATTAACTCGGCGATTCGGTTGCAATATTTTCAACAGCGTGGAAAATTACAAATATTGTTCCCTTTTTGAAACCGGGGAAAGACCCTACGTCACCCAATAATACTGGCCTATTTCCCTGTTAAACTCTCTGGGAAAAATAGCAGAGAAAAACATTCTCAAAAATTTAAACAAATTTATTAATAAAAAAAGAACCCTTCCCAAATATTCAATTTGGTTTCATAGGGAGACACAATACCACGCTGGCACTATACAAGGTGGTGTATGGCGTCATCGATGGCTTTAACCGAAGCAAAACACCAAAATGTTAGAAAAAGCATTCAACACTGTTTGGCATGGGGGTCTCCTGCACAAGCTAACATAAGTTTCCAGACTACTATATTACACTAATTAAATTCTACCTATATAATAAAAATTTTTGTGTCAAAATAAATAACACTAAATCTGAAAGACATGATATCATGGCGGGCGTGCCGCTGGGGACGGTACTTTCACCCACGCTATTTAACCTCTATCTCGCTGACACCCCCCTTACACAGACTATGATGTACGCCGATGATTCGATAATTTACGCAAAATTCTTTTACGCACAGACAGCTATAAAATACGATATCACCTGGACAAATTACTGCGCTATTACACAGACTGGAAAATAACAATAAAAGAGAACAAGACGTGACATTCACTTTTATCAAAAATGTACAAATATACGTACTTTTACGCCACTCACTATTAACAACATGATAATAGACAAAAAGAAAACAAAATTAAATTACCTCGGACTGTCATTTGACCAACAACGCTTTTAGTTTAAACCACATATTACAGAGACTATTAACAAGGCGTACATGAACTTACTAAGAAGACATACATGAACTTACACAGACTACACCCACTAATTAACCGACGCGACGTTCAGTACTAAACACCGAAAACAAATTATTACTATATAAGACCATACTTCGACAAATGCTGACATACGGCTGCGTTGCCTGTAACTGGATGTTCGACACACAATACAGACGCCTCCAGGTAACGCAGAACAAACTACTGAGACTAATGACAAATTCTAACAAATACATACGGATAGACGACCTACACAGACACGTTAAAATACCACTCATGCAAGATTATATAACAAATACGGCTTAAAAGTTCCTTGAAAAAGGATTTCACGTCTCAAACCTAACACCACATATTACTGACTACGTGGACACCACCAGTATAGACAAACTTTTATAAGAAAACTTACCCCTGTTCTACGACGCTAACGTAGATAGAACACCCATAATGATAGATAAACGCACTACAACACACATACACATACTCGGCAATATCCACACACCCTATTTCTGTATGTATTTATAGAAATATAGATGAAATATATTAAGTAGCTTTCAAATAGATTTGTACCAAAATAGGAAATAAAGAAATTTGAATTTGAAAAAAAAATTACTCGGTACCAAATATCGATTGTTCGAATCCATTCTGGAGCAAGTTATAAATTTTATTAGTACTTTGTTTCAGATTAAGATGGGAGAGAACTGTCTATTTCCTAGATGTGGTTCGGACTCCACAATAAACTGTAGTCTCTCTTTACCCAACACAAAATCCTAAGATTTTCTGAGAGTTACTTCGGTGACTTGAGAGGTGGTTATGAAAACTTTTTTTTAATAGTCCTGTATAAAGTATAGTTATACCACATGCATGTAATGGCTATTATTCATTAGGGTGATTTACGACACTCGCCAACGGCTCGTATCGTAAATTTCAACCTCGTGAATAACGGCAGAGTTGTGCTAATCCGATTGGAAATAATAAGTGATTACTAATCTCTGATTATTTGGTTAATCAGTAATCATAATCAGTCAGCAATTCAAACAGTTAATCATTAATTTTAATCAGTCAGGCTAGCACATTTAATCCTTAATCAAAGATTACTTTTTATTAAATCAGTGATTGCTTTTCAATGAGTGATTGCTTCTTAGATTAATCGGTGATTAAAATCGGCAAATGCCTAATACTATTACTATAAGAACGGCCCGATACCAAGTACGTGTCTGCCTAGCTGACTTTGCCTCTAATCTTGTAGATATTTTGTTCACCGTACGACTGTAGTATTTTCATTTTGTTTTCTTTTGTTTAACTGTGGTGGTGGTGCCAGCGTGCTGTTTGTTTATTCCGTTATCGAAGTTAAGCATCTTGTGAGACAAGGAGAACTTTCCCTTAATTTAAGTTCCATTGTGATTAATATAAAATAGAGAATTTCAGTTTTTTTAAAATCTAATTACTGATTAATATAATCATTAATCAATGAATTTTTCCAATTTATGAATTATTCATTAGTCAGTTAATATATTATCCAAGTCATGGGTTAATCATTAATAAATGATTATTGCCACTGTATGGATTAATCTTTGAATGAACACACTGATTAATCATTAATCCTCAATCAAACCCTGTTTCTCGTTAATCAGCACAATTTGAATAATAGCCATCATTACATTCTCGTTGAATAATATACTATTTTCCACAATCAGGAGTAGAAATCAGTTTATATAGTGTCAAAATTGTGACAGCATTAAAAGATTTCATCCCTAAAGTAGAAAATGCAAGAAATTCTCTAGGGAGTTTCCTTTTCATGCTTAATAATGAAACGATTATTACATAATTTTCATCCAATAAAATCGATAATAAATATTAGATTTTCAAAACTTCAAATTAATCGAAAAAAATTCAATAAATGAAACAGATTTATAGTTTTTTGGATCTTAGTTGCACCTTGTAGTGCTTAATTTGCTATATTTATTTTATATTGCATTGAATTTTCAATATAACGGACAGCAATTGTCCTCGACTTCCACCCTCCATGATGCTTTATAGTCGTAATATGAGAATCTGCTCCTTCATTCGCTAATAGAGTTGCTGAGGATCTATGTAGACAATGGCCGGTATAGGAGGTTGGATTTGTAAGCCTAGGTAGGTAGTTGTTATACTTGGTATTTTTCCAAATGTGTTTTTGACGACTAACTATGAAGTACATTTTTCTGCCTTATAAAATAAAAAAAAAATCGGAAATGACTGGTCGATATATGTCCCATAATTAAGCACCTTCCTTCAAGGTGCTGATAAAACTAGAAAAAACAAGTTGAGTTTTCTATATAAACACTTGCTTTAAATCAGTTCATAAGGGAGCTACAACTCTTTAAAAGGGTAAATCCAACATAGTTATTTGCCAATAAATTCGAAACGTCGTAAGTTGTAAAAATTAAATTTGGTCCATTTATTAATTTCATGTTACATATTTTGTCAAATTTTTATCTAAATATCATGATTTTTTAGGGTAGTTACAGATGGGTGAGGAAGAATTTTTGCTATAATTTCTTTGTCTTATTTTGTTTTAAACGTTTAAAACGGAAAGGCACTAGTGTTAAAAACCATATAAAAAGATGCTTTTACTAAATTTCGACAGGAGCTATCGTTTTGGAGTTATTTGTTTTTAATATTGCAATACAGGATAGTTATGCAAAAACGGAAGGTAATTACATACCTCTACAAAAATACTTCCACAATATTTTCAACTATTACTTTGTAGAGCAATTTAAATTATAGATTTACACATGAAGCATGCAAATTAGGGACAAAAAAAAAATTTTTACAATAATTTTCTAATTACTATTATTTTAATTATGTCTTAAGTTCAGAATATGATCAAGAGTTAAAAAATAAATAGGTTATTTATAAACATTTCTTAAATTAATATAAAACAAAAAAAATATAGCGAACATTCACCATCACGCCCCTGTAACTACCCCAACAAATCACGTTATTGGTAAAAAAATTTGACGATATGTAACATTATGAAATTAGTAAAGGGTTCAAATTTAATTTTTGTAACTTTAACAACTTCCGTTATGATTTGATTTAAGGCAAATGTTTATATATAAAATTCAACTCATTTATTTTCGTTCTATAACCCACTTGAAGGAAGGTAATTAAATATGGGACACCCCGTAGATCAGAGTAAATTTGTATTTCCTTAATTTTTGGTGATCACGAAGAATCGAAGTATTTTAGCGGTAGTAGTGGAATTATTGTTATTATTAAGTATGATCCTACATCTTCAATCCCATCAACTTTTAGGTTTGTTAATTCGTCTCCTCGGCATACGCCTGTAATTCCGAAGATCAACGCAATCTACAAAGTAAAAATAAACTACATAATCATAGTTATATAAATAACTCAATTAGTCTTACCTTCATCACTAAATATTCATCGTCACTTCCTAGCGACAAAAAACTATCAATTTGTTCCCTTATCAACATTTTTTTGTTTGATATCCATCAAGATAGTCTTTTAAAAATATCACAAGCTTCGAATATTTACTTACATCTATATTGTCATTCACTATCATACAGGATTTTAACAGAATCTTTTGCCCATAGAGTGAAAGACTTGTATTCTTTAGTTTTTCATTAAGTAGGTCAGTGTAACATTTTCCGTGTACATTTATGCCTTCTTTTTCTTGCAATTCTCTTAATTTTACGGGTAATAAGATTAAAACTACACCACTGGCATCTTCAACGATTTCTTGCGGTTCTTCTAGATTTTCCATGTCGAAACTTAACTTTTGACCACAAATTTGTTTGTAAACAAATTGAAGCAGCTCAAAGGCTACGAAATATTACAATATAGTTCCGACTTTTTACAATTTTATTTGTGAAATTATGTGTCTCTACTTCCAGTTAAGGAAAAAAATATTATATACACTTTGGGAGAGAACGCAATTTTCTCTCGATGTATTTGTAGCCCTCAGACTTCGTCTTCGGGCTTCAAGTCGCACGAGGACATCGTAATTGTGTGGGAGAAAAATCCACTATCCAGTGAAACGTTGTTACATATTGTCAGATATATCAAGTTACGAAATCTACCACTAGGAAAAAGGTGGACTTGGTCACTCCTCATGATCTGGAACACATTACAACAACCGAGTCCTTTTCTCCACAAAATCTGTAAACCCAAATTTCATATAATTGCATTAATGGTTCCAAGACATCATGTGGGTGTATAAAAGTCGGGCTAAAATGCTTGTGTGGCCGTTATTCCAGAATTTCCTGTTTTAATTCCCCGAATTTTCCATATAAAAGGAAATGGACGAGGATGACGATGAAACGAGTTATTTATTGGTCAAGATGATGAATAAGTTCAACTTCTTATGTAATTCGAGTTAATAACGAAAAATTATTTAATATTGATTCTATTATTATATTATTCTACTAAATGTTTTATATATTTTTTGAGAGCTATGCTATTAGCAATACTTCTCGAAACCTTGATGTAACGCCAATAAAGTACGACTCACCCGAACTCTACATTTTGTTTGGAGCGGTATATCTCGAAATAGGCTGTAGATACTGAGCTTTGGTATTCAGAATTTAATAAACTTTCAGTTTTATAATAAATTTCATTTTGATAAATTCAATAGTTCCCGGGAAATTTGCGAAAAACTGTAAAAATGAGTATATTTTTCAAGATGGTGACGTTTCTTTTGAGTTCTGAAAGTTTTTACTTTTACCAAGTACTCGAATATACATGTGTAAACATGTATATTCATGAACAAACATGTATATACATGTGTAAACATATTATACATGTGTAAACATGTATATTCGGCGTTTATTTCTATCCGTTCGATAATGACCCTGAATTTTTCTAGGGTGACTGGGCTATATATTTAAATGCTCCAATAATATCACCAAAATTATAACTTCCTATAAAGGGAGTTACTGCCTTCTGATTAATATTTAATATCTTTTATCAAAATTATATAAAGAGAGCTAGTTTTCCTGTTAAAATGTAGTTAAAACCCGTTTTCTATTAGATAATTAAAACTAGAGTAGCTTAACTAATCTAATTATCCTTAAATTCTCTAATCGACTCACTTGTTTATCCCACAGTGATAAAGGATTACTTCCAACGCTGTAAAATATTGAAAGAAATCCACTTTGATATGCATTTGCAAACATTTCTTGTGGAAACTGTCAGCGCTAATTTTATTTTGAAGTTTTGTTGACATGTTGACAATAATAATGATATATTATTTTCTGTTTACAACTTTGTAGATGGGGCTCTTTGTTCAGGTTTCTTTACTACTTGAAAATTTAAAATCTGTCATATTAAGGAATGAAACGGAGAAGTAGGAAATTATTTCCTTTATATTCTGAAGAAATTTTGTTCTTATTGAAGTATGAATATATTGGAAAATGTGAATAATATGTACTGTGCCTTAAGAAGGATGATTACTAATAAAATTATACAAATACATTTCAACAATGAAAAAGAAAGTTTTTTTACCAAATGGAATTTTGAGGGTCCATAATATGAGTGCTAATAAAAAACATATTTCTATAAAATGATCGCCTCGCTATCTTAACCCAAATTTAACATTAACAGCTTCTTCCGATCATCAGATGCTTCAGTTCCTACGCCTTGGCTAATAAATGGTAATTACGAATTTAAGCCTTCACGTTGTCCTCTGGTGGCTAATAATCGCACTGACGAAATGAGTATATTATTATTTTTGTTTACATTTGCTTGATCACATTTGTATAGTTCCCCTTTTTTTATTTCATCAACATCTATTCCACAATATGCCGAAGAAAACAGTACCTAATACGAATTGTTGTGTGTACAATTGTCACTTAAGGAAAAATGTGGATAGGACAATCCACTGCTACTATTTTGTCAACAAAGACGCGGGATTTGCTTATATCACCAACTAGACCGGTACGGCTTTCCGGGCCATTTAACACAACTGATACACTTTTATTTGCACGGCTGAATACTGTGAGTGAGAGTGAACAAAACTATATCAACACTGAGGGACATTAAAGCAGGCGTTCCACAGGGGTCGGTTCTTGTGCCAAAATTATATAACGGATACGTGTTCGATTTCCGCAGTTCCCGAACACCAAGCTTGCGATGTGCGCCGACGATACTGCCATATACTGCCACAGTCACCATGCTCAGGCCGCTGGGTAGCTGATAAAGGCGCACATGGTACGGGTGTCGAAGTACTATGCCAAGTGAAAGGTGAAGGTTAGGTTAGGTTAGGTTTGTTGTGATTGGGTCTCAGTAGACCCTCCACTGCGGCCATCAGCAGGCCTATTGGGGCTCAAGGTGAAGGTTAACGTCGCCAAGTCGGAGGTTATTGTTTTCACTAGAAAAAGAATATATAATAATATAATTACACTTATTTCGATGGGGGGGCAGTCAAATTGAGACGAAACAAGACGTAAAATATTTATGCGTAACTTTGGATAAAGGAATTTATTTTGGAAAACACGTTAACGAGACAATACGTAAAGTCTATTCTCTGTCCAGGAGTGTATACCCCTTGATGGCGGGGAATAGCAGACCAAACAGGGATAATAAAAAATTAATTGATAGTGAGACCGGCCTTAGTATTTGCTGCGCCGGCCTGGTGTTCTGCGAGTGCGACGACGTTACACAAATTGCAGGTACTGGAAAATAAATTCCTTCGTCTCATAAGTAACTCAACAAGATATACCCCCATATGGGAAGTACTACAACTTTGCAACGACATTGTACCCATAGTGGATTATATCAGAGATATCTTTACAACATCTTTAGATTACGCTCTTCCCACAAAATGGGAGGACACTCCCACATTATAAAAGGGGCACCAAAATTCCTAATTTTGTTCTCACTTTTCTCTTCCTTTCTTTTTGTTCGTTTTTGTTATCAAAATTACCCACAAAATTTATTCCATATTATAAGCTAACCATCAGTAAATTGCTGCACAATTATCATATACACGAAATATCATTAAATACCCAAAAATAGGCGGAGGTGGACATTCCCGCTTCCCAATTCAGTATTGTTTAGAGACGAGCTTTTTACTGTGACAGTTTGGCTCGTCGAAGCATCGTCAAATTCGAAATTTTTATACACAAATTTATACAATTTTATATATTCTTTTTGCATTGTTTTAATGTTTTTTATCAACGGCGCATGCGTTTGCTTGCGTCTTTGATTTCTCGTTTTCGGCGTTATTATACAATTTAAAATTTTTTTTTAGGTGTTGTATTTGTACTTAATGTTTTACTTTTAAGTCCAGACCCGCCCCGCTTCGCCCGACCTGACAATTGCCTCGTCGCCACATTACGCGATGATAGGTCGGTCGGACCGGATGACCGGCGAGGGCCATATGCATTGTCTTCTTTGTTAATAAAATTGTTTTGATTTGATTTGATTTGATTTCTTTATATCACCAATAAAAAACAAATAGGAAAGGGAAAAGATAAACAGAAAAGTATGGGAGAAAGCATAATGATGGAAAAAGTATTAATTTCGGCAATGCACGTTTCTTTACCTAAGAAAGGACTGAAAAAAGCGAATAAAACGAATGTAAACCAACCAAGGATCAGCTGTTTTTATTTGTCTGATCACAGTGCCAAATGGACAAAGGAAAAGTATGATTTCCTGTACTTATGGTTTACTTACGTGAGTAACCCGAATTGAAGATGTGACATACAGTTGAACTTACGCCTAATATGTATTCTATAAGGGAAATTTGTAAAGAAAACTATATAAATAACAGGTTTGTTAACATATGTCGTGTAATATTAGTTTTAAAATCGAAGAGTTGCAATATAAGGAAGCAAAATACATTTCAGAGATAAGTTTTAATAGCTACGTTTATCAAGCGGTCCAGACTCGTTTCGTTTACAGGTCATCTCCAACCTCAAGTTCTCCTAGCAATAAACTTTTGTCATCCAGTTACAAAGAAGTCCAAGATTTTTCAACATTTAATCTATACTTTTAAAACGTTTAGACAATTAGATCTCTTTTGTCGCATCTTGTTAAATTTTAAATATATTAACAAAAAAATATTGATTGATGTACTCGCAGTGTTCTTGTTTCAATATATAATTAAAATTCCAGTATGTATTTATTCACGATGACAGATTCACAAGTTGTTAATTAGTCATTCAAGGTGTCCTACAAATTTGTTAATTTTCGTGTATTAGTTATGACCATATAATTCACTTGTTAGTCGAGTCAGTGAAGAACTCACAAGAACTGAACCGATTTTGATGAAACTTTTTTTAAAATGATTGTTGTACTATATTATTTAAAATCATAAACACTCCGGAGTAAATAAGTAACAAAATGTTCATTAAAAATGTTAATCTTCAACTATTTAAATAATTTGTTTAACAAATTAGCGTTGATATTTGTACACAAAAATATGTAAATATGTATACATATGTTTTCATTCAACAAAATAATTCTGAAAGTTTTAGTTCAATATTTTCAATTCTGCAGCAGCTTATTCTCGAGATTTTTCATGCATCTGCTGCACCTTTGTCACAAAGATAGTTTGCCATTTTAAAAATATATATTCTACCTTGACTAAATTTTGTACGCCTATTTGAGACGTATTGACCTAAGGATTCTGAATGTTTTAGCCCTTTAAATTCAATATTTTTATTTCTAGAGCAGTTTATTCCTCGGATTTTTCGTGCGTCAGCGGCAGGTTTGTCATAAAGATCGTTTACTGCATTAAAGATATTTATTCCAATAATTACAAAACTGCTGTTCTGCTGGAAGACATTTACTTAAAACTGAAACCCTTAGTCACTGTTAAAACTATATTTACCATTACAACAAGCTATGACTGATTTGAACTTAAATTACATTAATATTCTGTTTTCAAAATATTCTCTATTTTCATTAACTGAGACCTGGTAACTTTAATAATTTCATGGGATGCCGGTTTCCTCGTTGCTTTGCAGAATTCTCTGTGGATTTTAGCACCATCTAGGGCTTTCCTTTGTAAAAGTTCGTGGATCTTAATTTCTTTTATGAACTGTGCTCTTTGTTTCTGTCCTTCTCGTCGATATCTCTGCCGACAAACAACTCTGCTGTAAATTATTAAAGAAAAAAATTAATAAAAGAAAAGTCAGAAAGTATATTAAATTGGGAGATGCATGAAATCTATCTAAGTTTATGTGAACTAATGTAATATGTATATAATTATATTTTTATAGAATATCGAAGACAAGAAATAATTAAATTTAAATTATAAGCTATTTCATTTTAATTGAGTATTTAGGTCAGGACTGACACTGAAACATGTTGAGATCATGCATCGACTCCCCGGTTTCATGATGCAAGTTGCAGTGAGTATAGACTGGCATCGGCGGCGTATCGATGTAATGTAGGGGCGAACTGAACTGATGTAAATTTCATGAAACCTAGGAGTCGATACATGCATTGCAGCATGTTTCAGTGTGTGTAGGCCGCTTTAGTTAAAAACTTTGAAAAAATTAGAGGTCACAAGCTGTGCTTGATTTTGTGGAAAATTTGGAACAATAATATATAGAGTGATTCGTGAACAATGTGCCATAGCTTAATGACAGATAGAGCACTCCAAGGAAAGTCTAGATCTACAAGGAAACAATTTTTTTATCACTGGTTAAAAAGATACAGGGTGTTTTATGCATTTGGTCTGACAATTCAAAGAGCTATTCTCTGCAACGGATTAGATGTAATCGAATGAAATTTAGCAGTAACATTCCTCACCTGGGACGTGTCAGAATGGCCTACTTGGTTTTGGAAAATCTAGGGCCGGTCTCGCTTGTTTTTGACAAAAAAGTACATTTTTCTATCGCATTTCTGGAAAAATACTAGCGGATTCGAGAAGTTGAGAAAAAATACTATAAGAATAGTGATTCCATTTTGACGGCACACCTAAACCGTTTCGGCAAAAAAATCACAAAACAATTTTGCGCATCCCAACTAACACTTTGACCGGGCATTAATTATGGAACAGTTTGAGACAGTCTGTTCAAATGCTTCAGATCTATATTCCTTTTGACACAGCAAAAAAACATAACAAAAAGCATAGCAAGAAAAAGACAGGATCGCTCTTGTGAAATTTTAAAGGTATATAGAATGTTAAAATCTGAATGGATTATGACTATAATCTACATAGAAAAAGCATGCACACAAAAACGTGATAACCCTATTAATAAACAATAGGTAATTCTTCACAAACTTAACATCATAATAGGAATAACATCAAATATTAGATAAGGAATGCTTCAATTCAAACTAGATCAGGTTCTCAAAATGTCCTCCCCAACTTCGATGCATTTCCTGCACTGCATCAATAAATGTCGTGTGGTCATCCCAACAGCTTGTCTGTGGTTCTTCATGTAATTAGACGCTGCCACTATCTGCTGCCGTAGTTCCTCTCTAGTATTGACTTCCGTGCTGTACACCGATTGTGTCATGTGGCCCCAAACATAATAATTGAGAACAGTTAGGTCAGGAGACCAAGTTGGCTAAGCTTGAGGATCTCCGCGACTAATCCAGCGTACAGTGGGGTATTGAGACCTAAAACCTGGCCATAAATCGGTTTTGCAAATTTGAGAATTTTCCATGCTTAATCATTTTTAGGAATTCTTAGGTATTCGCTCGAATGATCCCTATCATTTATACCTTAAATTGAGATATAGGTAGTGACGGGTCATTGGTTGTTTCTAAGCTTTTGCATTGTGGTGTTGTGCGTTGGTGAAATTGATTGATATTAAATTAGATATTTTATAAGTTTTCCTCACTTATATTTTTTGAATGGATTTGGAATTATGGCTTCAACATCTAAGGGTATGTATTAATTTAAATATTTTCTAATGTTAGAATATAATAACGACTACGCCGCTATTTTTCAATTTAAATTTTATGATTTCTTTCATTATGACTTTTAAAACAAAAGTTAAATTCTTAATGGATTTTGTTATTCTTCCAAAGTCTTCCAACTCCCATATTTAGTTTCCGTTTTTAGTTTATTATGTTCACAATTAAATGCTACAAAAACATTTTTGGGAAATTGGCGGTTTCAGATTTTATAATTTTTTTAAAAATTTTTTGGCAATAATAAAAATAATAAAACATACATTTTTCGTATTCTTTTTTTCAGACGGGAGATACTAACCTATGGAAGCAAATTTATTTTAGAAGCACTTCTTCCTATCAGCCAACTGTCAAAAGAAGTTTCAGAGGCCTGAAATAAGTATTTTAGGCGTTTAGATTAAAGTTCTCCAGAAAATGTAGTCGGCAAGCATGTAACACAGATGTTTTAAACAGATTTTTTTGACTTCACGCCAAAACTTAAAAAAAACTTTTTTTACATGATTTTATCTCCGGATTATTCAGTAGACCCTGAACAGTTCTCAGAGGAAGATATTGGTTACAATGACTGAGTGTTATAGACTTATAATTATTTGTGTTTTATAAAACTCTTTTTAAATAAATAAATTCGATTAAGAATCTTTATGTGTGTATAATTTTTCCTTTAAATTGTAAGTATTAAGTATTCAATCAAGCTAAATTATTAATCAATTCAAAAAATACACACCATACATTAAGGGATCTATTCTGGACAACGACGTGAGAATTGGTGTGACCCCAAAGGTGTGAATTGGGCCTAGTCCGTGAAAATAATTCTGGATGGTGCATTATCCGACGGCAGAATGTAAGACGTGCGACTTCATCACCTGGTTCGAGACGCTGGTTTTCTTCGGCCGGTTTAACTGCTCGTTCTACATTTCCGTGAGTTCCAGGAAATTTTCCCTGTTCCCGAGAGAACTGGAAAACTTTGCTGAAAGTGTGGCGCGACGGTAATCGTCGACCAGGAAATCTTCGCTGGATTTCCCTAACGGCAGCTCTTGCATTGCCATCGCAAAACCCATACACATAAATGATATTAGCGAAATCAGCATTAGGCATCTTTGAAACACGAAGAAATCCCGAAAGAGCACAAAATAGACAAAATAATAATGTCAAGGTACTGACAAATACATAGGTGACTATTCTATTCAATTTCAAAATAAAACTCTATATATTTTTCTTACAGTATCATTTTTGCTCTTCCTATCGACTAGGTAGGAATGTTTTTTGCTATGTCTCAGAAGGGATATGGACCTGAAACGCTTGAATAGGCTCTTATCAAACTGTTTCATAATTAATGTCCGGTTAAAGTGTTAGTTGTTATGAGCTAAATTGTTTTGTGATTTTTTTTGGTGAAACGGTTTAATTGTGCCGTCAAATTGATTCGCCATTCTGATAGCATTTTTTTCTGAACTTTCCGAATCAGCTAATAATTTTCCAGAAATGCGATAGAAAAATGTACTTTTTTGTCAAAAACCAGAAAGAAAGATTTTTACCGCGTCCGGCCCTGGATTTTTCAAAATCAAGTAGGCCATTCTGACGACAAGTCCTAGGTGAGAAATGTTACTGGTAAATTTCATTCGATTACATCCAATCCGTTGCAGAGAATAGCTCTTTGAATTGTCAGCCCAAATGCATAAAACATGTTGTATCTTCTTAACCAGTGGTCAAAAACTGTTTGCAGATTTGGATATGCCTTGAAGTGCTCTATCTGCCATTAGGCTATGGCATATCATCGCGAATCACCCTGTATAAGCTAAGCAAAAATTTCACATTGAAAAGGTCCGGGAATTAAGAAAAAAGTGCGACGAAATCTTTCATGAGAAACGCCAGGTAAATCATAAAAGACACGACAAAAATGTATAGAAACAAAGTAGTAGAAAATGACATTCTCTATAAAAATTTCTAAACGATAGATATACCTCTATCATTGAGATGTTTTCAAACCTTCGTGTCAAAAATGTTCGCATGCGCACTGTCATTGTTAGTCGTTGAATTGGTTTTAGACAACTAATAAATATAGTTTAAAAAAACTAAAAAACACGCTTTTAAAGCACATTAAACTAAAAAGTGAAAAATAATTATTAATGTAAACCGAAAACAATAATGAACGAAAAATACTAGTATTATTGTGAAAAAAGCGTGGGTTGCTCGATATACGAAAAATATGGCATAAAGCGCCCCACGCTTTTTTTCACAATAATACTAGTATTTTTCGTTCATTATTGTTTTCAGTTTATATTAATAATTATTTTTCACTTTTTTAGTTTGATGTGCTATGAAAGCGTGTTTTTTTTAGTTTTTTTAAACTATATTTATATTGCTTATTGATGCTGATATAATAATATTACGATCCAACAGATACTTCTGAAAAAAAAATATATTTTTTTTCAGCCATAGACGGGATTTGAACTCACGCCCGAGGAGTCGGTCGTTTCGCGTCGACTAAGACTTGCGCCTTAGCCCGCTCGGCCAACGAACGAACTGAGAATCACGGAATGTACTAACAGTAATAAGCCACTTGCTCTCACGCAGAGGATACGTGAGGAAATTAATTATTTAATTTTGGCGATCCTGATCAGGATAATGATATAAATTATTGTATTGTTACCGGTTCTTCGTAAGCGTACAAAGTTTCAATTAAATCTGTCCGTTTAAAGTGGGTCAAAATCGAGTCCAAAGAGTCGGTTACAAACAAACAAACATAGAGGTGAAGCTAATAAAAGCTTGTTAAAAATTAATGAATACATTTTAAAAAATTCAATAAGTAAAAATTTTAATTCTTTTATAATATAGCTTATATCACAGAATCACAGAATCAATTATATATGTGCTTATATACATCCAATACAATACATAGGAAACTTTTATTATACAGGGTGTTCCATAATAAATTACCTTCCTTCAAGGAGGTGACAGAACTAGAAAAATTAAAATCAGTTTGTATTTAAACATTTGCCTTAAATCAGTTCATAAGGGAGCTACAACCCTTTAAGTACAACATAGTTATTTGCCCATAAATTCGAAATGGCTTCAGTTGCAAAAATTAAAACTGCCTATTATGAAATGCCAGAAATGGTGTCTAAGGTAATTTGGCGCATCCCGATCTAAAAAAAATCATTCTGTTTAATTCTTCACTTACCTCAATTACACTTTAAAAACGTACCTTGAATATTTCATAATAAATTAATTATCAGCGTCCTTCGATACTATCAATAATAATTTATGCCATATATTTTAAAAATTTCTTCTTATTGACATTGACATTTTTGTAACTAAATTAGATATTTCAAATACCAAACTGCCAGATTTATCCTAACCCCATATCTTGAGGTTAAATACGTACAAAACTTCAGTTTACATCAGCTTTATTTAAGTACTTCGAAAATATATTTTATTCGCTTGATATAGTAGATATGATTTATAATCTTTAATCAAGAATATGTTTTTTGTAAAGTCAAATACAAAAGAGTTTCAGCTGGCCAATTTTGCTCATTACCGAGTTTTTCATTGTCTTTGGCCTTTAGAACAAGTGTACCAAATTTGAAAGCTTTATCTCAAAAACTGTGGTTGCTATCGCGATACTACAGACATGCAGACAGATCTTTTTTCCATAAAGTTATGTCTTTTCATTATAATTCATCGAGATTCGTCCAGAAATGCAATAAAAATTTCTAATTTTTTTTCCCGAAATTGTAATTTTTTTCTTCTTTCACTCATTTTGTCTCTTCTGGTAGTACCATATTTACCAAATTTAATGTGTCACCTAAAATTTTGTTAACAATCTTAACTGCCAAATTTGAGAAGTCTCCCACACACACACACGCACGCACGCACACACGCACACAGGGTTCAAAACGTATAAATCAATTAAAATCTCGAGATCGAAAAGAATCACGATTACTATACTTCCTTATATTAAGTATAAGAAAGTAAAAATGGACTAAACTGTGTCTTGTGAATTACATACCTTTAACTTTTGAATCAATAAGAAGAAAATACATTTCTGCACAACATATTAAAAAAACGAACTTCTCTGTAGATAGTCAAACTAAGAACTGAATAAGTAGACCTCCACCTTTCAATAATTGAATAAAGTTAATTCATCCGCACACTACTCACTCTTGGACCTTTCGACTAACTGATTATTTCGGTAATTTTAATAAATTGAATAAGGAGTTTTGTCCTAGCATACTGTGAGTCGCCCTAATTTGCAAACGAAATGACCTCCAATACCTGCACTATAACGTAAGTCATCCAAAATTTAATTAGTGTTTCAAAACTGATAGAATGGAAAATTATTAAAAATTTGTCGACCTTGTCGGTTTTGATATACAGATAAAACCACGAAGGTGCGAACACGGGCATTTGTATGTGCATTACGTTTGTCCAAGGGGGATCCACAATCGGAAATAGGTGAGCACGGTTCAGTACAGCTGATGCATGACATTGTTTGCCCCTTTGGGATAATATCTATGACATTTGAAACCTATGGTAAAATTAAAAGGTTCATTTAAACTATCGTTATTGATGTAACTTTTATTTAAAGAGTTATTTTTTATGCGCTATATTAATAAGTAATAACGAATATAATGAAACTAAATTAAATTGAAATAAACAAAACCAAAAAATTATTTGTACTTACTAGGGTAATACCAAATTGCTGTAACTGGGATCTTTACTGTCCATTTCAGTAAGTTTATACTCATTGCTAGGTTCTTCCTTAATTTTCTCCTTTTTCTGGGTTGATTCAGCCATTATGATTCCTATTATTTAATACAATGTCACTTAAAATTTAGCCCTAACCCCGAAATAAACTTAACTATCAAATTAACTGTCTCTTTATATTATTTGTTTGTGTTGCTAGGTAATCGTGTTTCAATTCAGCCATGTTTGAAAAGTTGGCTATTGTTTTCTCGGAATTCCACAGGACACATTGATTTTCTTACTGGGCATATTGTCGTAAAACGCTGAAAATATAGATATAAACTGAGAAATGCATTTGCCTTAAAGAATACATACATTAAGAAAATATGCATTTTATTCCTGGCGAGGCTATATCGTAATGTGAATAAAAAATTAAATAGAAATTATCTTCTTGGCTGAGTTTATCAAATAAGGAAAAACATATTGTGATGCCATATTTACTTGGACATATAATCGATATAAACTGTCTCCTGCAGTAATAAGAGAAACTTCTTTTTGTAGTATATGTGTCCACTTTGTACAATTATTGTGGCACTATGTTTTTTCGGTTTTAAGTCATTGTTCTACAAATTATCAGATAGATTTTATTAAGTAAATCTCTGCGCTAAAACATCAGCCACACGTTAATTTTTGACAAATATCTTTGGCCATTAATTAATTGAAAAATTAAATGAAATATTTTAGATGAAAAAAAATTGCCATTTTAAAAAATAACAATGTTTCCATTAGCAAAACTATTCAAATTCGAAAAAGTAGAATATGTATTTTTATATTAGACTAGGTAAAAGAAGAAATTTGACTAACTAGTAATTTCTTGACGTATTCCACATATGAATTACTAGCTGAAATTACCCGGCATCGCTTGGGTTTAAAGTTTTGGGGACCCATTTCTAAACTTTAATTCCCTATTTTACCCCTTTAGAGTTAAATTCGGCATCCCTACCAGATTTTAACATTGTAGCTGGAAGGATTTGAGAAAAATAATTCGTCGCCTATCGATATTTTTCATTATACCTCTCTGAAAATAAAAAACAAGGAACAATTTTCAGAAACTTTATTTATATCTCTTTTACTAAATAAAATATTTATATTACAGTTTGTGTTACTGTAAATATGTAATCCTTTAGCAAGCACTTAATTTTGTAGAATTGTAGTTGATGAAATAGAAGGTATTACATTAGAAATTATTTCTTGGTTTTCCTCAATTACAATGTTTTCTGGTCTTGACATCGTGTTTCCTATTCTTGAATGAGTCCTTAAAGTATGAATTTGGTGACTTGGTCTGCAGTTAATACTTTTGACTTTCTCTTTTGATGCAGTATCTTTTGGAAAATTACTAACATTGACATTTTCTTTTACTTCCAGCCAACTTTTTAACATTGAAAATCGACTCTATATAGTTGAAGTTTTCATGGATTTGGTTTTTTGGACAAATAAAGGAGAAGAATATCATCACTTACTGTTTAAACTTTTTTTTGCTGGCGCCAGTTGCAAAATAGACGGTACTCATGTTCATATCTTTCACAAGACTTCCTGCGCAATATTCAGTACTTACTTTTACCGCATTAAGTGATATTTATTCTGGAGAAATCATTTTTAAATATTTTGAAAAAAAAATCGAAAAACTGTCACAAAACAAGCGTTGTTTAACGTTGCTAAGGAAAGTAAATAATCATTGTTTGCGGTATTAGGCAGCAAATATCATAATAGTCCAAGAGCTGGCGTTCAAAATGTGCAAGAGTTTTCTCAAAGCTAATTTTTTGAAATTAGGTTACTTTTTAGTAATGGAAAATAATTGTAGAGTCAGCACTTCCGGTACCGGGACACCTGGCGCTGGGACGCTCGCAAAGGTGTAATATTAATTAACGTCTCTAAACTGTTTTCTCAAAGCTCAAAATTTATAGAGAACGAGCAAATATAATATAAAACAAGAATCCAACAGTCAGACAGCAAAATATAGGGACACGTGGCGTCAGCGCTACTTCATACCTGTCAAAAAAATGACGTGTGTTAAAGTGATTTCTCAAAGCTGAAATTCTCCAAAACATTAATTAAAACTATAAAGTTAATAAAGGAGACAGTCAGACTCATTTATGATAGGACCACGTCAGTCAGCAGTCGATAGATGTGAGAACGGTAACTGCGCACATTAGTATGCCTTTTCTCAATACATATCATTTATTTTATATAAAAAAATAATTTTAATTGTTTCTTAATAATTGTAATTATTATATATCAGTTATTATATAGATATCAGTTATTTTATACAAGAAAAAATAATTTTAATTTTTATAACAGAAAAAAAAAGAATCATTGATTCATTGAAAAAAAAAACATCTAATCGTCAGAATCATTGCCGTCGTCGTGTTCTTCGCCACTATCTTCATTAGAATAAAACGCGATTGCACCATATTCTGCGGCGTCATCAGTGGTGGTTGATTCCGAATCTGTGTACAAATCAAAAATTCAGCGTAAAGCAATACATTACATTAATAAGTAAGGTTTTGAATCACATTTGCGAGTTGACTGGCAAAAATTACCTGCAGGTGGCTGATCGTCTTCGTACCAACTGAAATCATATCGGCCACCGATCAACTGCCAACCGTTTTACTCTGGAATCATTGGAGTGGGCACTTTTCCATCAGCATTACTCCAATCAGCATGACTCCAATTCGCTTCTTTAGCAAAGAGTAGTTTATTCTTTGTTTTTAGTTAGAGAATAAATAATAAAATTAAATACAGAAAATTCAGAACTCGGTCAAAGAAGACTGGCAGTCGGCGCTCTATATAAAAACGATAAAACGTAAACATCATAGCCACGACAACACTTGTACTCCGCCGGCCGGTATTACTTTGATTTTTTGTTATCATACAGCACGCTTACCGATAGGCGGGCAGGTGCGGACTTATTTGGAGTGCGTGCTTTTGATTAAAATTTAAATTTAATTATTTAAAAACTACAACCGACTTGTGGCAAGTCAGCGCCCCCAAGATTCAGCGCTCCAGGCGACCGCCTGGCTCCCCTGCCCATCGGGCCGGCCCTGATAACCCACATTCCATTGAGTAATAAAATAAACAATATGTATTGAGAAAAGGCGTACTAATGCGCGCAGTTACCGTTCTCACATCTATCGACGGCTGACTGACGTGGTCCTATCATAAATGAGTCTGACTGTCTCCTTTATTAACTTTATAGTTTTAATTAATGTTTTGGAGAATTTCAGCTTTGAGAAATCACTTTAACACACGTCATTTTTTTGACAGGTATGAAATAGCGCTGACGCCACGTGTCCCTATATTTTGCTGTCTGACTGTTGGATTCGTGTTTTATATTATATTTGCTCGTTGTCTATAAATTTTGAGCTTTGAGAAAACAGTTTAGAGACGTTAATTAATATTACACCTTTGCGAGCGTCCCAGCGCCAGGTGTCCCGGTACCGGAAGTGCTGACTCTACAGTTACTTTCCATCACTAAAAAGTAACCTAATCTCAAAAAATTAGCTTTGAGAAAACTCTTGCACATTTTGGACACCAGCTCTCCTACTATAAGCGAATGGGAAAATTTTTTCTGTGCGAGCTGACGGGAAAATCCCATTTTCCTTGCACTAAATAGATATGTAAACATAGTGTTTTCGGAGAGATATAATGAAAAGTACTTTAGAGGATCTAGTTATCTTGCCTGTGCACGTAAATCAAAATTAAAATCAAATCAAAGTATGTTGTAATTTTATTCTGCCTCTACTGAAAAACTGTTTGTAAGATAAACGACGAATTAACCCCCAATTCAGCACCCTAGAGGGAGCTTCAAAAAAATTTCTTCATATGGACGGTTTTGGTATCCTTTTAAAATGTCAGAGTTCAACTGTTACGGTCTCAATCAGAGGTGTTGCCATCAAAATTTCTATGGGAGGATATTTTATAAATGCGTCTGAACGTTTCCTCACGGTGAATACTGAAAAATATTTTTCTTTTTGTGGAATAAAAAAAACATTTGAAAAATATGTCATAAAAATATTTGAATCGGCATTGGCATTTGATTTAATTGCCAAGAAAGCTTTATATTGTTTTTATTTATATAGAAGCTGAATACTTGTACACTGTACCTAATAGATATAAGATAATTACAGTTTTATTGCCTACCTCTTCTTGCATCGGTTAATTCCTTTGTTGGTGCCCGACGGTATATTTAATAATACGAATTCTTTTATATCTATTGCGCCTACTTTGTTTTGACGAACGAAAAACTTAGTATTCGCTACGATTTTTCTTGAGTCAATAAAGACTATCAGCCCTAGTTATTCTATCCACAGAACATGAAATGTGTGAGGCAATCAAACTAAGCAATAAAAAAAATTAAACCAAAGCACGAAAAGTACTCTTTTAGCAAAATGTAGAGTTAAAGAACTCCGAAACTAATGCGAAAAGATTACAGTTTCAATAAGGTATTATATTTTTTGAAAAACTTTTTATTTATTCAATACTTCTACGAGCACATTCCAGACCTCGACAAAAATTTTGGATATGATTCAAGCACCAGGAAGATTATTAATGAGAATTTCTTTTGTGAATCAGAGCCTAGCATCCTCTAAAAACAGCAACAAAATAAACAAAACCTTACTAAATTTTACACTGCATTGCTTGATAGTTCTTTATTCACCACAAAACTAAAATTTTCATGGTTTCACTTTGGGGCCTGTCTCTCGAAAGCGGAGCATTGGACCTCAACATTTTATTTAGGTAATCTTCATATTTTTCCTGAGAACAGTCGGTTGAGCTGTATGTTATTCGTTTCGGGACACCGTGTATAGAAAAATTATTACCGACAGCGCTAACAGTACGTCGTTAACTAATTATGAATGAAATATGGATTCCAATCTGTGTAATTTTACAGTCAATATGGTATGATAATACTATATGGGAGTTATAAAATTTACGCTTTTTAATGAATTATTTGTAGATTGACAATTGTGTTTAAAAATTTTGGACCTTTTCCAAACTTCTTCGGAAACCTTCTTCTGTATGCATGTTTTATTTTCATAGAAGGAATCCGGTGGTAAAAGAAAATCAGTAAATTCAAATTAGAATGATGGCGCCGCCAGGGAAGGGACAAGGGGGGAGCAGTTACTGGCCCCTGGAAAATAACAAAAGTTGTCAAGATAAATTATTGTATACACTAAGTAATTTGGTAAATGATTTTCATTCTCTCGCTATCGACAGATGGACTAAGTGATCTGCTGGGCCAGTTGAAGCAGGCAATGAAGGACAGCGATATGCTTGCTCTGTTCTTTTTTATTTTATATTTTTTTATCGAAGGATCTCAGTGTATATTTATATGCGATTTAGAATAAAATTATTTCAGATTTTATGTTACCAAAGAAGGTTTTCATTATTTTAATAGAAAAGTTTGGTGTAAGTAACTTTTATGTTTTTTTATTATTTTCAGTAGTAATACTTTAAGTATTTAGATATTATTAGGTTATATGTTGATAACTTATTGTACAATAATAAAAGACAGTTTATCAAATTGACACTCTTTTTATTATTGTACAACAAGTAATCCACATGTAAATTGAAGTGATTTTTCTGCTATTAATTTTTCGTTATTTTAATATGTAATCTGGACCGTTCTTTATTTTGGTACACCCTGTATACAACAATTTGTATTTAATGTTTATTTTAAACACTCTTTCTCAATTGGTTAAAATTGTTTTCTTTTTCAGGGTAATCTTAAGTTATTTTATTTTCATAATTATTTTGTTTATATTGAGTACCACTCACATAAAATCAAGTAACAGGGATCTATTACACAGCCCCACAAAAAATTTTTTTTTTCTGACCTAGCAATGAGACGAGTATATCCTTATGTATTTTTGATCGCTGATTCCGAATTCGGGGGTCAAAAAAAGTCGTACACCCCCAAAAAAAATTTTAGTGCCCAAAAACACCCCCTGAATCGTTTTGTTTAATATTTTCGGGAAAAATTGAATGTATTACGATGAAAATAAAGGTGAATTGCAGCGTTCACCCTATCGGTATGAAACGCACCCCCATAGAGGGTGAGAATCACCCTCATCTGCCATCAAACCAATTGATAACGACAATGACTGAAAAAACATCTAAAAATGTTTAAGTTTCGTTAGGTTTGCAATAAACTGACGTAGAATTCACGTAATACCCCAAAACTACCCCGTTATGAAAAACAACCTTTAACTTCAATTACAGAAAAAAGAAAGGAAAAAACATGAAATTTGATAACGATTTCATTATATGGATGTTCTTATTTGCAGAGATCCTTATGGCTAGGATATTAGGAGTCATTTGTCACCAATCTTAACACCATTTGGGTATAAAACGCATCCCTGAAGGGGGTGAGAAGTACTCTTACGTTAGTAGCTTTTAATTCATCTTTTTTTGATCTTTTCTTTTTATGGTATCTTTTAACTCTATTTTCAAACGATCTTCTTACTGACTGTCGTTTGTGTTGTTCTTTCGTGTCTCTTTTCAGAGGCCAACAGTAGTCTGCTATCATGTGAAGTTAAGGGTTGTTTTTCATAACGCTATAGGGGTAGTTTTGGGATATTACGTGAATTCTACGTTAGTTTATTGCAAACCTAACGAAATTTAAACATTTTTAAATGTTTTTCAGTCATTGTCGTTATCAATTGGTTTGGTGGCAGATGAGGGTGGTTCTCACCCTTTATGGGGGTGCGTTTCATACCGATAGGGTGATCGCTGTAATTTACCTTTATTTTTATCGTAATACATTCAATTTTTCCCGAAAATATTAAACAAAACTATTGATTAAAATGATAACATCATTTTCAGAGCGTTATCTCATATATACCCTATTCAGGGAGTGTTTTTTGGCTCTAAAATTTTTTTTTGGGGGGTGTACGACTTTTTTTGACCCCGGATTCGGAATCAGCGATCAAAAATACATAAGGATATACTCGTCTCGTTGCTAGGTCAGAAGAAAATTTTTTTTTGTGGGGCTGTGTTATTATTAGTAGATATATTTCTATTATTTATAAATAATCTACAATATAAAACATTAAGTAATTTACGTCTGTTAGAAATGAGATTATCAACCCGATCTAGGCCTCAACTTTGTTTGGGTTAAGAGCACGTTCCCATGTAAACAATCTGTGAGGAGGAAGACGTGAAGTTAAAGTAAAAGGGACATTCGACTATTATTCTCAGATATGAACGTATCTTATTTTACTTGAGTAATATATTTGTGTTCAAGATTAATTATTATTTTATTTTCTGACTTAAAATAGCTTTTATCAGAAGTCGGGATAGTGTAGTGTTGTGTTCAAACTTAAATAAACATTATGCACCACTCAAAAATTCCTACGTCCCGCCGTCGCCGCCGACCATCTCTGGAGAATGAATCCTACCCTGTCCCACGACGACGCCGGATGTCCCTAGCTCGACGGTCGCAGGATGATGAGTCTGCTTCTACGATGAGTAAGGTCAGTCAATTGTTTTTAGAGGGGATTGATAAAATTTTTACAAAAATTGGGAACGCCAAACCGGCGGACGCATCGGCCTCAGTGTCTATTAGTAAAGATATTGTTGCCGAGTTTGATCCTCTAGTAGATGTATAGAAATGTGGTTACATGCAGTTGATGAGTATGCTTTAATTTATGCGTGGTCAGATTGTGTTACGTCTCATATGGCATTAAGTAAATTGCGCGGTGCGGCTCAAACTTGGTATCGCGGATTGTCTACGCGTCTATTTAGTTGGTCCGAATGGAAAAATATGTTGTTGGTAAATTTTCAACCTAAAAGAGATTTACATACCGCAATGAGTACAATGCTGCAATATAAACCTCAACCACAACAAAGTTTATTTGAATACACATTTGCGAAACTTGCTTTAATACATAAAATGAATATTCCGCTACAAGATAGCGATAAGGTAAATTTGATAATGGGGGGTGTAAATGATACACAAATACGATTTTCAGTGGAGGCCGCAGATATAAAAGACCCAGCTGTGTTGGCCAGACATTTAAAAACAATACAGACTGAAAGGGGAGAAAAACAAATCTGCATCTCATAATAATACTCAGTCACGAAATGTCTCACTGTCCCATAACGTTCAACCAAACCTAGATTATTTTCAATCTAATGTTTCTATTGTAAACAAAGAGGTCACATTCAAAAATATTGTAATAAACTGCGAGCTAGTAAAACGACAGAGAAGCCGCGACAAAAACAGTTAGCGCTTACTTCGACGGTTAACGTGAATTTTGTAGGAGCTGACGGAACAAAATTAAACCAGAAATTTTGCAAGGTTATAACAATCGATGAAAAATCTGTAAAATGTTATATTGACTTGGGAAGCGAGTGTTCGCTGATAACAGCAAAATTAGTTAAAACTCTAGGTTTGAAGTCGTGTAAATTACAGGACAATTTACAACTACAAACAATTCGAGGTACTGAATCCGATTTGAAATGTGACTCATATACGCCAGTAAAAGTAAACATTGACGGTGTTAAAAGGGATATACATTTATTTATTATTAGTAATATCGCTTTAGATGTTGAATGTTTTAATAGGTCAAAACTTTAGTGAATTATCAGATATAAAATATATGAAGGCAGGGCCGGCTTTTAAATTTTATGAGACGCAGTTTTCATTAAAAACTTGTACTGATGGTAAGCCAATAATATTATCTATTCTGATATTAATATAAATTATATTGATTCGGAAATACTGAAGAAGCTATTGCAAATACTCAATGAATACAGGAATTATATTGCAAATTCAGATTATGACGTTGGCTTGTTCCAAAATTAGCACGATTTCAAATAGTGCGTATTTGTCATGATGATGTAGGGCATTTTGCTTATGATAAAACATATGAATTATTAGCAAGTAAATATTGGTTCTCACACAGGCGTCGATTTGTACATAAATATGTGCGAAATTGTTTAAATTGCCTATACTTCAAATCACCTGCCGGTAAAAAGCCTGGTTTTCTCAATCCTATTCAAAAGTTAACAGAACCATTTAATACAATTCATGTCGATCATCTGGGGCCCTTCGTAAAAACACAACAGGGCAATACTCAGTTATTAGTAATTGTAGATGCATTTACGAAATTCATAGTTCTTTATGCTGTCAAAGATACCAAGTCTGAGCATGTCACTGAGTGCTTAGAAGACTTAATAAAGACGTTTGGTGTACCACGACGAGTAATAACTGACCAAGGTCGAGCCTTTATTTCAAAGACAATTCGAACATTCTTGAGACAAAAGGGTATGACTCATCATCTCAATGCCGTTGGGTTGCCACGGTGGAATGGGCAAGTTGAACGCTATAACAGAACGATTCTGGGTGCCCTAGCAACCATGGGAGCTAATCTGGAAGATGACCAGTGGGACGAGAATATTAATAATATCCAAGTAGCTCTTAATGGAACATACAATAAGGCGATTGGAATAAGCCCCAGCGAAACTTTAATGGGCTTCCGAGTTCATGTAAATTCTGCATTCGAGACCAATGTGCCTGCTCCTCTCAATGTAACCGAAATTCGTAGGGACATGACCAGCAAAATCGAAGATGAACAATAATAGCAAAAGCGACGATTCGATTCAGCAAGAGGCCCAGCGACTAGGTATCGAATAGGAGATTTAGTCATGCTTCGAATCACAACCAAGGTGTCGACAGGATCAGGTAAAAAAAAACTACTGCCCAGATGGAAGCGGCCGTTTAAAATAACAAAGGTATTGGATAACGACCGGTATGAGGTCCGTGATATTCCAGGAATGCAGCGCTCCATTAAGCCATATTGTGGAATTGCCGGAGCGTAGAGCGTCAAATCCTGGATTCACTTTGCTCCTGATGATTAAATAATAGGTAGAGTATTCTTTGACGCTGGTCAATATATCTTGAATGGCATATACTGGGTAAGTCTCTGGGAAGGACCATACCTGAATTGGGGTACAGTGTCCGCAATAATTTTAAGTTTGGGAAGGACCTGCCTGAGGTGATCAATCAGGTACCGCGTCCGCAATAGATGTAGTTGGGCTTGACGAGCTGATCACTCGGAGCCGCGAATCAGTTAATGATCATGTCCTAATCTACTGGGACAGTGTTCGTTCCACTGGTTCATAGAATAGGGATCATGTCCTTCTAGAACTGTATCTCTACTGGGACAGTATTCGATCCACTAGTTTATAGAATAGTATAATCTTACAATAGTGTAGTTAAAAAAAATACCAGAGGGACGCCTCTAAAATTTCCCACAAAAAAAAAAAAAAAAAATTCAACCAACTAAGTAATCTGTAACATTTTAGGGTTGTGGCTTCCTCCGGACAGGTGCTCCAACACACGAGGACGTGTGAATGTCAGGAAAGGCCGTGTTAGAAATGAGATTATCAACCCGATCTAGGCCTCAACTTTGTTTGGGTTAAGAGCACGTTCCCATGTAAACAATCTGTGAGGAGGAATACGTGAAGTTAAAGTAAAAGGGACATTCGACTATTATTCTCAGATATGAACGTATCTTATTTTACTTGAGTAATATATTTGTGTTCAAGATTAATTATTATTTTATTTTCTGACTTAAAATAGCTTTTACGTCAAATATTAATCCACGACCGTCTTAATTATTTTCCTTTTGGAAACATAGCTTTAAAATTATGAGAAAATGATTCTCAGTCTCAGAATATTTTATAAACATTTGTATATGTCAAATAACGCAGGGAATTTGTTTAAACGTATTTCACTAAGCTTGCTTAGAAAATGTGTGCCCCTTCACATCAGTCTAAATTCCGTCTCTCACGCAGGAGTCACGTGACTTCCTCGCCAAACCGTTGGGAACAAAACTGCTCACACTGACTGAAATAATCTGAAATATTTACTTCCTCGATCCAGCAGCTACAGTTCAACATGCGACAACTCCAGTGTGTTCCGCAAACAACAGTGGTAAGAATCATTTCTGTATTTAACTACTTTTAACCGCTTGTATCTGCTTTTCCGTATTTTACCGGTTTTGTATATGTATACCTGTTAATACGAGCGGTCAGAGATATTCCAGTAGGTTCGCGATTTAATAATTAAAGTAAGGTTATCTATTCCGAAATACGCTCCGGGAGAATACCGTTTTCATGTGACGTTTCTACGTATATATACCGATTGGATTCTAGTATCACTCATTGAGGATAGAATCAAATTTCAGTGTAATTGTAAGGAGAACTACTAATCAGAATTTTAGTGTCACTTGTTTAAGAATAAAGTCTCACCAAGTGGTCCGGTAATTAATATCCGATTACATATAGCTCTTGTTGGATGCGATAACCTGGACTTGAACCTATAAACTGTTACCAACTATATATTTCGATATATATTCAAGTCACCACGAATATCCCAAGGCGAATCAATTTAGGGACATTTTTATCATTTGATTTATTTCATTTTTGTTTAATAAGGATTAAGGTACTATCTAGTTAAGACGTCTTTCGGAAACATCCGGTTTTCAATTTAGATTATATTATACTAAACACCGATTAGATTTTAGTGTCACTTGTTGAGGATTCAATCCATCCAATTGTTATAGTTATGGAACACTACTAGCCAGATTTTTAGTGTTATTCGTTTGAGGATAGAATCTAACCAAGTAGTCCGCAAGTTAGAACACGTTTTATCTTAGTAGGGGACACATGGGCTAACCTAACTGTATACTCGCGATTACACATTTCTCAAATAACCGTCATTGATATCCTGCCGTAGTGTCACGCTTGTATTCCGTAACCACTTGCACCTGGACCGTTTTGCACACATTGCCTGCTGTAATACCGCTTCCACACTAGTCGCTTTAAACATATTGATCGCTTGCTAGATACCTGTGGTAGTAGTAGTTTCCGTAACTTAGCTGCCTTTGATTTACCTGCTTGTATTATCACTATACATTTCATTAGTAATAGATTCCGTAACTTAGCCGTATTTGATATCCTGCTTGCATGATCTCCACCTCTTGCTTGGTTTATTGGCCTGCTTTTTCTGTTGCTTGTATAAATTGGTTACACTGATTAATATTTATTGTTTTTATTTTATGAGGTGAGTCTTAAATAAAATAGAGTAAGTGAAGTGGAAATTCTGTTTTTATTTAAAACATAAGTAACCAATCTGGTCATACATCAAGAATCGTTTTCGGCAGGTAAGGTGAAGTTGTCCATTGTTACGCAACCGACAACCATACACACAGACCGCTTGGACATTCCGTTTCTTCACTGAGTTATCCTAGCTTCTATCTTACAGCTGATAGAATAAAGTGATGTTCCTTCACTTTAAAACATAATTTGACGATCGAGGCCGTACCGTACATAAAAGTTCAAATTACCATTACTGTACTTAAGGGTGCCAAAGTGACACGTTACGCACACAGAAGAGACATTTTGTTTTAGTACGTCACAAAATTGACAGCTCGATTTATTTGTACTAACATAACTGAATTTCGTCACCATGGAATCTACGCGATGGCATTTCTTAGTCAAATGAGTTAAAGACGAAATAGTTAGTTTTATTACGTTGCCTAGTGAAATTACCCTAGTATAATCGATTTTGTATTATCGAAATTATACAAGATAACAACTAAATCTAGCTTTATGCTTGGTTGATATCGGTACAAAAAGTTTATTTTAGTATTATTAACAAGGATCAATGTTTACATTTATTTTTAAAACCAATTTTATTTTTACTTTATTTTTTTTATTTTCATTTTTTATCAATAAAAAATTTCATAAAACATGTATATTATTTCTTCCCTTTCTTGAAATCTTTCTAGCGGCGCCCATGACTTAGAACATGTTCCTTGAACTTAAAAATACTGCAAAAATATTTTGGATATAAGGACAGAACATAATATTTTGTAATACAATTAATAAAACTACTTTAGGTATACTTTTTAGCCATTGTCGTAATGAAGCAATGAATCATCTAACAATAACAAAATAACCCTCTTTATTTGAAAAATCAGATTGATGATGGATAGGTGTTAAGTAGTCCTATGAAATAATACAAAAACTTTTGCGAAATTGCTACTAGGTATCGAGACGGAAATGATTAGAAAGAACAGTAATCGAGCTACTTTGTCCATTTCAATTATTTTTCCTTAAAATTAGAATATTAATGTCTATATTATTAAGAGATCCTGTAAATTTTGCCTTGCGTAGTAATACTTATTTTTAGGAAACCCCAATACTCATTAACATGTTTACATAAAGTTGTTTTATTTTGTACACTAATTTAGGTAGGTATTTAAAAAGATATGCATATGTTATTCCTGTTGGACAGATGTTGCTGTCATAAAAGGGTACAGAATATATTCTGAGAAAAAAACTATATTTATTACTGTGCATGTTAATTATTAAAGTATCTCCAATGCTCTATTTTATGAAATGTATAATGTATAATTTGTAGATTATTAAAACAACTATACCGGGTGAGTCACGAATTGCGCTCGCCCCGATATCTTCTAAAATATTTGGAATAGATAATTGAAATTTCGAGGGCTTATTATACGACTAAAATGCCATCTTTTCAATAAAAAATCAAGTTTGGTGCACATCCGGTTTGACCGGAAATGCCCACAACTTTCGATTTTTAAATGAAACACCCTATATATTCTTACATTTTTGGAATCTAGAGGAAATTTTGAATACAATACATCCATTTTGGTCACTTTTTGATAAACATTAAAAATTTTATTAAAAAATCTATTTCTGAATCCAGAGTGCTGTGGTGCCCAAAATATATTTTAGTTTGTGTGCTACGTTACTATGATTTTTATAGTGTTATTAGGTTACCAGATTTTAAACAGAAATGTGTCATTTTAGTTTCCAAAGCCCACTAATCTATTAGCCGCATGTTTCTAAAAGCTTGGTTGCATTGTATTTTGGCTGAAATCTCAAATATTTCTGAGTGGATTTTCAAAATTTTGGTATCATTAGATTCGTATGAAAATGGGGTATTTAAAAATGTTGGTGAACGATTAACTTCCCATTTAAAAAAACCGAGTTAGTGGGGAAAAATCACATTTAAAAATTTTAAACGCCTCTAGACAATTAAGTAATGCAATCATATTGCTCTTTTTATTTTTATAGTAACGTAGCACACAAACTAAAATATATTTTGGGCACCACAGCACTCTGGATTCAGAAATAGATTTTTTTAATAAAATTTTTAATGTTTATCAAAAAGTGACCAAAATGGATGTATTGTATTCAAAATTTCCTCTAGATTCCAAAAAATGTAAAAATATATAGGGTGTTTCATTTAAAAATCGAAAGTTGTGGGCATTTCCGGTCAAACCGGATGTGCACCAAACTTGATTTTTTTATTGAAAAGATGGTGTTTTAGTCGTATAATAAGCCCTCGAAATTTCAATTTTCTACTCCAAATATTTTAGGAGATATCGGGGCGAGCGCAATTCGTGACACCCGGTATATTATGAATAATGGCATTATTATTAAATTGATACTATCCACTTAAAAAAAGTTTTGTATTTTAAAATATACTATCCCAAAATTCAAAAACTTATGTGAACATTAGGTGTTTAATTACACATGCTTTTTAATAAAAGTAAAAATACATAAATTGTATTCTCTAGAAGCGCGAAGTGCAGCAAAATGTTAGGCGGTCTTTTATAAAAGCTGTATGTATAGATATGTATACGTAGATGTTCCATCCCATGTAAAAATTTGTCGCTTTAAAATATGGACCCTAAATTTTTTATATCGTTGTGAGCAATGCCTGTTAAGGATATTATTAGTTTCGAAACTGTAAATATGTTATAATAAACCATTTGTACGAAATTGACAACATCGTAAATAGACGTTGTTCGTGTCGACTTAAAAATTTTGGGTCCAGGGATTTGGGGAGATAAATGTTTACATACGGATGGTCTATCTATGTATATTTAATCTGTGTATATACTAACAATTCTTGTCCAACATAGTGAATTAGCTACGAGTACTGTTACTTGATAGAAATATTTAGGACATACGCATACTCGTCTTCCGAGATCCCCCACCACAGGTACAAAAAAAATTCTGTACCTCAAATCAAAACCATGTTTCCTTATGTATTTTGACACGCTGAAACCGAATCTGGCCATAAAAAATTACAGCTATTGCATCAATTTTTAGCTAGGGGACATTTTTAGCTACATACAGCGTAAAAAGCACCTTTTTAAACAAAAAAAAAAAACAATTTTGTTAGACAATTTTTTTAAATCATCGTAATCTACGTTTCCATAGATACTAAACATGATTTTGACATCAAAATACTCTTTTTGGCAGCTGTCAACTGTCAAACTGCAAATTGTAAAATTCCGAAATTTGTAAGAATAGCTTGTTCCATATGTAAATGTATTACACTACCTACGTTTTTGAGGGTGTTATATCCTTTTTGGCAGCTGCCAACTGTCAAACTGCCAATTACAGCCAATTGTTAAATTCTGAAATGTCAAAAAAAAATTATGATTTGTAAAACTTTATCACTACCAACGTTTTTGAGGGTGTTCAACATGACTTTGAAAATTATAGTCAAAGTACTATTGAATCTTAGAGATATATAGTTACGATACAGATATATAGTTACGATAACCACTGATTTCGAAAAAAAAAAATTAAAGAAAGATTTTTTGCATGCCACTAAAACTATTTATCTAGAATTTCGAATGCGAGAATTGATGGTTTGATAGTTGGCAGCTACCAAAAATCCAATTTTGATGTCAAACTCATATTTAGCACCCTCGAAAACGAGTGATAAAGTTTTACACATAGAAGAAGCTTTTCTTACAAATTTTGGAATTTTGCAATTTGCGGTTTGACAGTTGGCAGCTGACAAAAAAGGCTATTTTGATATCAAAGTCATGTTTAGTACTGATGGAAACGTATATTATGATTATTTAGGTAAAATAAATTGTCTAACGAAATTGTAATTTTTTTTGACGAAGGTAGGTTGATCCCATATGAGTAATTATTCATGATAAATCAAAAAGAAAAATTCTCATAAAATTCCTTTATTACTGTGACCGGTTTCGTGAACAAATTAATTACTTCACATCATCAGACACAGGAATTTTTATAAATAAAAAACCAGGGTCGTCAAACAAAATTAAATAATTTTAATTTGACGACCCTGGTTTTTTATTTATAAAAAGTCCTGTGTCTGATGATGTGAAGTAATTAATTTGTTCACGAAACCGGTCACAGTAATAAAGGAATTTTATGAGAATTTTTCTTTTTGATTTATCATGTAATTTTTTTTGTTTAAAAAAAAATGATTTTTATGTTATCTGTAGCTAAAAATGTCCCCTAGCTAAAAACTGACGAAATAACCTTAATTTTATGGCCAGATTCGGTTTTAGCACATCAAAATACATAATGAAACATGGTTTTGATTCAAAGTACAGAGTTAATAAAGTTTTTTGTAATAAAAGTTACAGGTAGAAATGAATAAATATTATTTATTGAATAGGTACTAATAATTAATTTAAAAATTCTGACGCTTTACGTGGCACCTAATCAAAGGAATAATTACTTAAGATAATTTTGTTATGAACCCTCCTTAATGTGGTAGCGTATGCTAGCTAACTCATTATACAATTAATTGAAAATTATCAGTAGCTAACGCATACATTATATTCCTGCTTCTGAAGTTAAATATGATTGACATTATTCCTCTGCTTTAACTTATCTAAGTTGTAAATAGCATATTGTATTATTTCACACCTCTTTTACGTCGACCACAAATTGCCTTTTTTACTCCAGTTAGTAGAGATTTTTGCCCTAAAAAAGGTGGGGTAGAAACTATTTTAATATATCCTATATAGGTCCAAGTTTTTGACCTTGAGGGAGGGAGACGCGAGCCACCATCTTGAATGAAAGGTGAAAAAAAATTATTTCTTTTCAGAATAACTCCGCAACCGTTGCTCCATTGATAAAGAACACAAAACTCCTTATATTTTTTGTATATACATTTTTATTTTTGTAAATTTAATTTGTAACGAGTTAGAGCGGTGGAAAGATGAACATTTTCCAAGGTCGAAAACTTGGATTTTTCCGATCTAAACAACATAATATATCAAAATCAGAATCTTGTGTAAAGCAAAGCCCATTTGTGTTTATGTTATTTTTAGGATTGTTTGATTATTTTTGAAACACTACTTTTACTGTCAGCGATAAAGAAGAAGAAAATATTCGTTTTTAAGTATTTCCAAAATACACTGATGTCAAATTGCAAAATCTAATTTCAAAAATTGTGCCCTTTATACTGGGTACTCTTTAGAAGAACATCTGCAATACTGTTATCCCGTACATCAATTGATGGCTTTACTTTGAAAAGGCATGGTGGATGGAAATACTCAACAGTAACCGAACGTTACTAAAGATTCGGTTCCAAACAAGTTAGAAGTTGCTAATAAAATTTTGTAACAGAAACATTCAGGAGCCCATCCTTTGCAATTACGAGCTCAGAGGTGCAAATTTCTACTGTCAAAAATTTCAAGTCAAACAAAGTTATGCGTGCATTTTTAAAAAATCAGTCCGATTTTTAAGATTGTTAACTAGAGATCGCATCTCAAATAGTATTAGGAATACAATCGAATATTAGGTTCTCGTAAGAGAGCCAAGTGGGCCCTATTACACAAATATCTAATATTCTATTGTATTCCTAATATTCGCTCAATAACTAACTGAGATACGGTCTCCACTGCTAACTATTCTAATTGTCAGTGACGTGTCCACGGAGGGATAGAGGGGATATATCTCCCGACGGTCAATAGCATTGGTAATTAATTCAACAGATTCAACTAAGGAAAAAAAAACAGAAAAAAATTAGAACTCTTAGAACGTTTTAGTCACGAAATTTACATTACTTACTATTACTAAATTAAATCCCAATTTTTGAAATTCATTTGATTTTGTGACTTTTTCCTTTAAATTAAAAAGGCCTCATGGTTCTGTCTCTTCTACAAAATATTATAGCTTTCAAAAGTTTGGGCCATTTTCTATAACAAAAACCATGCCCTATCACGTGCTGTTCTATAGTTACCTGATCAGTTGGTCGGCCTTCAGAATTTTATGGGCTGTAAGTCGTGGTATTCCTAGATAAGTAGTTACTGCATGGCTGTGCCTTATGAAACGGTGTAATTTTCTTTGATCGATATTATTACGCCAATGGACTGTATATATTAGTGGTTCCGGGGTGTGTCCCGAGATGGCATTACGAGTATTAAAAGTTCTATATATGTATAAGGAGAAAAAAGTTAGAGACTAATGTAGTGATTTCTAGTTGGTTAATTGTGATTATAGCTGTCTTTTATCAAGTTATTAACATAAACTTAAACACCACAGAATTTGGTCAACTCCTGAATCCAAAGCTTAAGCTACACTGGCGAGGATTACAATGATGAAAGAACGTAGACACTACCGACATTGGCAGTGCCGGTGGCGGGATTCGAACCCGAAGCTATGATGGAGAGATTATCCAGTGTCACTTAGACAACTATATATTGGTTAATAAAGTAGTGAGAAAAGTGTTACCTGGACTTTCTTTCAATCATCAAATCTAGAGTTTGAGGTGTTTGTGTGGATAACAAACACATAACAATATTTTTCGCAAATATTTTTACTTTTAATTACACAGAATTCTGAAGCAGTGAATATAATCAAGCTTTATTAAAACGCAATCAAAATTGACTGAATTGTGTAATCAAAAAATCACAGCGCCTAAAATTTGTTTTATAATTTTTTTTAGTTGACTAAAGATTAATCTTTTAAAAATACTATTTTTTTTTGTACTCTAATCTTTATTGCATATAATCTATATAAAAACCGTAAAAAAGTAATTATATTTATTCAGAGCCAAGCCAACTGAACTTTTTATATCCACATATCCTTTCCCATGGCCCAATTCTGGCTACGCTACTACTAATTGTTATATTACGTTTATGATATATGCAAATATATAATAGTACAGTCATTAGAATATTTTAGATGACAAAAGGTTATGAAGAGATGAAACTTGGTAGGAATGTCGACCAATAATCTTTAACTATGATCCTTAATTTGCGACCTTGAGAAATCGCTGCTCGAGCCGCCATCTTGGAAAAATAGCACCCAAAGATATTTATTGGCATATAACTCAATTCCTGTTGGTTCTAGAGAAATAAGTTCTTAAATTAGATTAAAGAGAATAAATTTTGCTACAAAGTAACTTTTATAATAATTTTTTGTCAGGCTAATAGTTTCCGAATTAGAGGGCCGTGAAGTAGGACGCAAATTTAGAAATCGCGAAAAAACTCTCGACTCTTTACAACTATGCGAAGAGACGGGAGAAAAAGAGGCAGGTGACTCCTTTGCACCAAGTACATCGCAACGTGCAAAGCGGCGAAAGATGCTAAAGTAATGTATTGATTGTGGATTAGGCCCCCTGGGGATATCAAGTAAAAAAAAATGCACCACTGAACTCTACCTCATAGGTGGTGTGGAAATGAGTTCTTTTCTTTACAACATGTATTGTAGATAAGGAGAAAAAATCTGGTGAAAATACAGCTTTTTTACTAATTCAAAATTTTCGCCATACTTCTCAGCCTCCTCATTCGGCCTGGTCTGACAAAAAAAATTATAGCAATTACTTTGTAGTGAATTCTATCCTCTTTAATCTAGGAATAACAGGAATGAAATTATACACCAAAAACTGTTTTAGGGCACAATTTTTCCAAGGTGGCGGCTTCTCAAGGTCGAAAATAAGGGCCATATTTAGGGCATATGGACATTCCTGCCAAGTTTCATCTCTCCATAACCTTTTGTAGGCATATCAGTTTTATTTTTATTCTAATGACTCCATTATAAATAGAAAAGTGTTCTAAATATATACTTGTTAAAATTATAAAACGGTTAGGTTGGGTTAGGTAAGGTTATTTGGTTCAATTTTAATGTTGTGTAATAAAAATTTTCACTGTAATTAAGACCCAGCTGGATAAAATCATTCTCGATTCACTGTTAAAAATGCTTCAATTAATTTCTCTAGATATGCACAAATTTTCTGCATAATCCAATGAAAAATTAAACGTCACATCATATACATTTTAAATTAATTTATACTTGTTATTATGGTAAAATTTTTAATAATCTTGTAGAATTTTGGATGGTATGTGGTTAAACTTACGTTTAAATCTCATTTGATAGAGAATTTAATCCTGAAAATAATAATGATGCCTCAAACATTTACTTGGCTTTAAAATCGCTTTGGTAACGATCTAAAGCTAGGAATTCGAAAAACATTCTTCTGAGATAACTGAAGGTAATGTTGGACTACACTTTCTCCACTATAAACCTTTTGAATGACCTGTTAACGAAGATAATTATTATAGTTTACCTGAAAGTCATGTAAGAAACATTATTTATGTGTTTAACCATTACATTATTTGCTGAGACCAGAATGAATGAAAACGTTACCTACGATGGTAAAATTATTAAATATAAGAATATTTATTGAAAAAATAATTGTTCAAGGGACTAATTTAAGAAAAGTTATCCATTGCTTATTAAAACAAAATAGTAGGCCATGGAAAATCAAAATGTTATTTTGATTTCATGGATGTACCTAATACCAACCATTATAAAAAATAACAGTAATATTAAGGTTATCAGTTATACATGTTTAAATAATTTAAATTTTCTGCTAAAACACTGAAGTTAATCGATATGGAGAAAATTTTTTTAATAACAGCAAATTAATATAATAGAAGAAATGATAGTAAAGAAGTAAGAAGATGTAGTAAAACTGTTCAATATGACCTCCATTTAGCTGAATACATTTTTGGCATCTACACTTAACTGAGCTGATCACTCTTCTGAGAGTATTGAAATTATGCGGTTACCAAAATTTTCCTGAAATTAGTATTATGTGCAGGACAAGCCATCTTATAAGAACCACAATTCGTTTATTTCTTGTTCTGTAAAAAGCTGTTTTATCTCGGGTAAAACCTCATTTTCTAGAAGTTCACGATAGGCTGCTCCAGCTAAATTGTTGTGAAAAATGAATGGATCCATTAAATGGCGATCTAAGAATAATAATTAAGGAAAGGGTTATAGGCAGATCATAGGAGTAGAATAGGAAGAGAAAAGGAAATACCTATCATGCCGCAACAAACATTGAATCCAAACCTAGTTTGGAATCTTCTTTGCGTAGTTACATGCAGATTTTCTGTGACCCAGTGGTGATAATTATGTTTGTTAAAGACTCCACAATTTGTAAAACGACTTTCATAGTTCCATATAACTCTCGATTGAAAATCAACCTTTCTGATTAAACCAACGACAAAATTCAAGTCTTCTACCAAAATCATTATTTTTTTAAAGCTTGGACAATGGTAGGTTTATACGGATGATATTTCCGTTGTTTTAATGTCTTGTGTAAAGTAGTCTTAGGAATATTTGTCGCCTGCAATTTGCCGCACTGATATACGGGGATTATTGTTAACAGCTTCGAGAATATTACTTGTGCGGTCAACATTATCAATATCATACCGGTCTCTTTTATTATCAGAACTCCTATAATTGAACAAATTGCTTACAATTCTTCCTAAAACTAATCTATCTAATTGCATTCTCTCCGGAAATGTTTCTAGATAGGAAGCCGATGGGTTTTGCGAATTTCTATTTAATTTAAAATAACATTCTAACATATAACATTTTTCTTGTGCGGCATTTTGCAATAATCACCGTGTTGAACAGTAATAATAAGTATTCTTGAGAAATTTACAATAATGCCACTACTATTTAGTGAATAACTGTCAACTAACCGTAATGCTTATTATTTGTTTTAAAACACAGCCTACTAAATTTTACTGAAAGTTATGTGTGAATTTGTTCGTTTTTAGAAAAGCATTTTTTCAAATTTTATAAATTAGTAACTACTTTGCATGCAAGAATGCCCTTGATGAAGAGGATTACTTTGTTCACATTTTGAACACTTTATTGACAATTTTATGACAAATGAAACCTTAATGATCTTCTAAAAATTGATATTTTTAGAAAATTGTTCAAATAAACCAATTTACAGTAGATTTTAAGTACATAGATAATAATTAGTCGCTGTTTGAATAAGCAACTTCCTTGTCTCTGGCTTTACAAAAACTTTTTGATTATCCATGGCCTACTATTTTGTTTTGTTAGGCATTGAATAACTTTTCTCTCTTTTTAAGCGCAATTTGAAAAACGAAAAATTAAATATGGCTGCCATAAGAAATACAAAAGTTAACTCGGATATCTAGAAAACAAAACCCTATCGAGTAATCGTTTCTAGAACAAAATATTACTTTCCAAAAAGTGTCCTAGTAATGGAAAAGTCTAAAGCTTGTCTGATCAAGGATTAATTGGGTACAGCCAAAAAGAGAGATCACAAAATTTTCGATTTTTTGAATAATCTCAAAAAAGGGTTTCAGTTAGCCGCAAAAATTTCTTGAATATAATCTGGACAATATAAATAAAATGTCCCCTACATATGGGCTGAAAGAAAAACTTAGAGAATGCCACAAATGACGTTCAGACAATATTTATATTTTGTATTTGAACATCAAAAAACAATTTTTCGAATACCATTCGGGAGTGAGAATAAATTAGAAAATAATTCTCCGTTTTTTTTCTCAAACTTGTTGCCATTCAGCAATAGCCACTTGAGCCCTGCCTGCTCTCATGTCTATTGCGAAGCAAACAGGTTTTCGAAAAATTATCGAATTATTTTCAATTCATTCTCACTCTCTTGTGATATTACTACTGATTATTGGCAACTAGCAGATAAGTTGTGTTATTATCATAGTCGTATATTACAAATCAGTTAAACACTATTTGAAGAAATAATATTTAACATTGGAAAGAGAAAAACAACTCGATTTAAAAATGTTTTATTATGAAAAATTACAAAACTATCCAGCTTTTAAAGAAAACCTATGGGTGTTTGATTACTACCAGACTTACGAATGAACGTTACACCTTTTTCTTTTATTTCCAGATGGAACTTTCGCAACCAGAAACCAAACAATGCATTTTTAATTACGCGCACAGAGAAATTTTACACTAAACAATAACCACAAAATGCCACTCAAATCAAGGCAAAAAGTACAATAATTAATAAATCTAGTCACAGCACATCATCACATAAACAAATCGTCCAAAGATGACAATTGACAAATTGAAACCCAGTGCGGCAACGCGAAATCATTAATTTTTACCAATAACAAATTGAAATGTAACTAGCTTGACCATAGTATGGCGGCCCCCTGGGACATTTTCTCAAGGTCGAGCAATACCAAATTTGTGGTAGCCATGAACTTCCTAATATAATCTGGATCACGGCTAGCGTGATTTATTAACGGATTTGGACATTAAATTTGCTTATCCCATTTAACCGACCTTTTAGCTCGAATTTGGGACACACGGTATAACATTTTCAAAACCGTGGATCTTCGTGGAGAAAAGGTTACATATTAGGTAAAATATTAGTCATAATGTCCAATCTGGTAGGAACCTAGCGTCTAAAATGGATTGATTACTGATTTAAAACTATCAGCAGCAGAAAAATTACTATGGTGGCCAATTATGAACAAAAAGCAAACTTTCAAAATGGAACTATTCCATTCCCTTACTGAGTAAAAGCAGCAGGTTTTTTTGAATAAATCTCTTCACTTTTTACATTTTTACAAGTGTAAAATAATTTATTAATTCCTCTTCTCAACCTTCTTGCATCACAGTTATTATTATATAACGTAACCATTATGAGTTGTTTTCGATTGTTCTCAAATTTATCTAAATTGAAAATTTGCTCCCCAATTGGTCTGAGTAAGAGGGAAGTTCGCTGAAATATCATCAATAGAGAGTTCAATGAAGAATAAAAGAATAGTAGATAAGGTAGTGTCTTGCGTTCTTCCGTTTACTCTTATTCCGACAAATATACAGTATAAAATATACAATAAGGAACTTAATTATTATATTTTAATAAAGAGGAAAAAAGAACGAAAAAAAGAAGACAGGTAAAAACAAAAATCAAAGATTGTTCCAAGAAAGATGGGAAAATAGGAAAGTGAATCAAGTAATATATCATGTACCGAAATATGAACATAAAACGAAACGGATAAGAATTTTTAAATTTCAACATCAAAATAGAAATCTTGAAATTGGAGATGTTATCATGGAGAAAGAAATGCATTTTGAAATACCGGAATTACAGTGGAAGCACTGAAAATAATTTAGGAATGCTATAAATGTTTTAAGAAGTTTTCATGTTTTGAAAAATACTGGAAATATGTTGGCAATGAAGAAATAAATACCTTTTACGGAAGTGACTTTTACCAGTTACTTTGATAAAATATGTAATAATTAATTATTATCTATCTACTTCTATTTTTCAAATCGTATATTGAAGACGCGAATACAGCATTGAACCAAAAAGGCAGTCATCGCCAATTAATCAACTGTTCTTTTAATTCGACCTATTCTCATAGACAGTTTACCTATAAACTTTTAAAATGTATTCTAGTTGAGTTTCTCAGAAGCAAGTTAATCTTGATATTTGTTAATTAATGAAAAAAGTTCCGCGTCTAATACTACCTAAACCTGTCGGCTGTGCTTGGCAATTATATAATAGTGAGGGTGGACTGCCGTCGGCCATTTTTAGCCGGTTTCGAGCGTCCCCGTGCAAAAACGGCCTTGCTCGGAATGTGTGGCGTTCCCATCTGCGCGTATGAAATCGTCTACAGAATAGTATCGATGCGGTTGATGCGGGACTTGTGTAGTAGAGATGCTGTAAAGTTGTAATATTTTGAAAAGTGTTTTGATATTTTGATAGTGTAAATCTGTGTGTTTGTTGTGTTTTGGATATGACAGTGTGGAATAGTAGTGGTTAGAACTAGAAAAAATTACTACTTGGATTTAGCGCAACTTTATCAAAAGTCACCCTTACTTAATAATTTAGTAAGTTAAAAATTAGTTATTGGCAAAGTCATGAATGAAAAGTGGTAGTAAAATAGTTTTTGCAATAGTATTTTGATGTTTTATGGTCAAATGTCAAAAATCGCGGGTTTGAATTAAGACAGCGCTGTAGTATAATATTATTGATTTTAGACATATTATGCGTGGCCCGTCCCCTACACTTTTGCACCGAAATACATAAATACTTCACGCACATGCTCCTTCGACTGCATGTTGATATCTTATTTTTATAATTATTATGGAAAATACCTTTGCGGATTTCCCTTGCATGCAAGGGAGGTAGGTATGATTATAGATTGACCACACGAAAATGACAGGTCTCGTCTTTTATCGATTTACTTTTAGTAGTATTTCAAATACTTCACAGTCCACAATTTTGAGTTAAATGGAATTTATGTCGCATATCTAGTACCTTTGTACAAAAAATGTGAAATACCTACACTTATAGAGCTTTATTTAAAGGGATCAATTATTAGCTGGAAAGGAAAAGTTGCTACCTATTGAATTTCGCAATAATTCTCTAAGAAGTTAAATATATAGTATATAAAAAAACATCAGTGACATATTTTTATATAAATAGATATCTTGTTGGAGTAACTTCAAAAATATTTTTAAAAGGTATTGATCGTAGCTTGTATGAAAAATTATAAATCAAATGCCTTTCTGTGGTAAGAAATACTATTTATTGAAATGTTTAATTGAGGTAATAATAATAAATAGATTTATTAATTTTTAAATTAAAAAATAGATTTACAAAGAAGATATTTAGTAATATATAATTAATCGGTAATTATAATAAAAGCGCGCCAATTTTGTCTTGTGATGAACGCGCTTTTATATTTTCTTTAATTTTTTGCATACAGGGTGTCATAAGACTTTATGCCAATAATTCAGTAGTATGTAGATGGGGGTCGTAATAGTATTAGCACGCCACATAAGTATTTCTCTATTCCATCTTTACGGGCCCTTAACATTACGGGTTGAAAACGGTTTTTTAATTTTTTTAACTAGAATTTGAAATTTAACCAAATTTTGTCAGTTTACATATTGAATTATGGTCTTTAATTCGGCTTTGTAAGTAAGTCCATTTTTGTTCGAAAAAATCAGAAATGCGCTATTCCAAGATCTCAAAATTGAGTAATATAAGTAAACTAGATTTCCTTAATATTTTTGTTAAATTTCCATAAAATCAACGGTTTTGGAAAATAATGCACTTTAACTCGGCAAAACAGACCGGCTCGGGGTAATGCGTGCACAACTTTTTGGAGGGAAAGCAATCGTTTATCGAATTGTCGCAAATTACTCATAAATTATACTATTTTCAGTCAACAATAAACCACTATAAAGTTTGAAATTAATAACTTAAAAAGTCATTAATAAAAAACATTTTTAAGGGCCCGTAACTCAGTAAAGAGGGATCATAGGAATTTTTTCCTCACCTACACGTTTTCGAATACTTGAAATAATATCCTGGAACACCCAGTATGTATCAGTTAATATTTAATATTTTTTAAATAAAAATATGTATTTCCACCATCACCCTAATTTAATGAGAAAAACAATTGGGAATATGACGAGTTAATAATTTAGATAAGTTTAAAGCATTTATCATTCACATAGATGGCTAAACTATTTATTGTACATACTGCCCTCCTAAGCCAAAAAAGACGTATCTCAAGTTTTGGCCGAAATGCATATTTTTATACCTTAGGATAGCTGGAGCTATTTTCTATATATTTCCATAGCGAAATAAACGTATTTCAATTGTTAAGTATTTTTAAAGTCCTAACAAAGTTTGACGTATCTCAAAAAATATGAGAAAACCTAAGCGATTTAGACGTAACTCATTTTCCTATGCAAAATAGTCGCTTCTCAGAGATGCGTCTTAGTCGCTTAGGATTTGTGATATTTGTTTTGCCGATCTTTGCAGACAACACTGATATACGTCTGAATTGTTTAGGAAGTTGCCATTCAATGAATTAATTTGTCATTTATGCGGGACAACGAATATCGACAAGATTTTTTCCGCGGGATAATAAATTGCTTAGGAAATTGATGATAGATGGTGCAGTGAATAGTTTGTTATTTTTGCGGGATAATAAACTGTTTATTTCGAGTGCTGCTATTATATTAAGAAAGAAGTTTGTAAAAGTGCATTATATTTTAAAGTGATGTAAGAAAGTTTATTAGGGATATCATCTGTCTACTAAATACCAAGGTAAGCATTATTATTAAATAATTATTGATTTATCTAGCAAAGCATAACTTAAACCTGTAGAATTATTTCACGTGCTCCATCGTAATTATCCAAAGGATAAAAATTGTTTTTCTCAATAATATATATTATTTTTTGCTATCAATACAAAATTGATTTTCAAACCATTTTAAATAATGTGGATACTATACGAAAAAGAAAGAAGTATAAAGTATCAGTGGATCAAAGAAAAAAAACTAAATATGATATGTATGTAGAAAAACATGGAGTAAAAAGTGGTTGTGGAGAAGAATGTGCAAAAAATTGTATAAGAAAAATATCAGAGGAGAGAAGACATTTTTTAAATTGTGAGTATTGGAAAATGAGTGATGAAAACAAAGGAAATCTTTTATAATGCATCACGTTTCATCTGCCTCTGTGAAGCAGCGGACGACACATCCAGATACAAATGCTGAGAATTATCGAAGGAATAATTCTTTTATATACATGCTCAATAATGAAAATGGCACTTCTGACACCGTATGTAAAATATTTTTCTTAACGACCCTGGGTTATAATAGAAACAATGATAGAGTTGTCATTAAAAGTCATAAACTGCCTCCCCTTAAAAAACAAGAAAAGGTGCTAGGAATATCGGCTGATAAAAAAAAACAATATATTAAAACATTTAGGCGGAATTATGAAAAATAGGCTGAAGTTCTGGGAAAATCTACCAACATCGGATGATAATTAATTATTAAAATTTTAATTTGGTTAATATTTGTTTTTCTTGTTAGTATCTTGTATATCATATTAAAATTTTCGATTTAAAAATTTCAAATATGTTCCCATTTTAAAATATAAAAGTATTTTTACACTAATATAACATGTTTTTATTTAACCTGACCTCCAAACGAATTAGGAAGTCAAGATTAATAGTTAGTAGTGCTCTAATGACGTATCTTAAATTTTTACATATCAATTCCTTGGCCAATTAGACGTATCTCATTGTAAAAAAAAACTAATGACCTAATTAATATAAATTCATAACTACATTATTATTAATCCCTACATTAGTACAACTACAAAAAAAAAATTAGTAAATATTTGAAAATATTGACGCGACTTCGAAAATTCAAAACATGCCTATATCTCAAAACAATAAAACCTTGAGATACGTCTTTTTGGCTTAGGAGGGCAGCATAGACCTTTTTTTTTAGAACACGATATAATTATTTAAGTACTTTTAATTAATACCATCTGAACATTCTTTCAGTGTATACTAAAATCGCTTTAGTATGGTTTTTCGAAAAATATTGCTCAGAAGCAATTCAATTTCAAACACTTACGGTTATTTTTCAAGAAGGAAGCATTTTTGGAAAACCCCTATCAAACCGTTTTCCTACGAAAAGGCCCATCTCTATATTTTGTTTACTTTTCGTATTATAAAAAAAAGTTTTTAATGAAAGTTGTAGTGAATCAAATGGTCTCTTTTAGAATCCCTGCAAAGAATATACAGGTGGTCCCATAAAAGCGGGACAAACCAAACATATTTTTTTTTAAATGAACCACCCTATATTGTTTTACATTTTTGAAATATGTGTTTTTTTATGATTTCAAACATATAGATATGTTGAATCCTATCCTATATTGTGAAAATGTTTACTTTAGCACAGCGATACGATATGTTCATTATTTATCAAATATAACTAGAACTCTTCAACGGGTAACATTTTATTTGGTATAGTATGTATAATAGTAGTTATAATAATAATTATAACGTAGTTTTCTTTTTGAATTTATTAAATTATTCTGTCTGTATAAGTGTCAAATTAAGTGTTTTTCATTCATGGCTAACCCGATAACCTGGTAGATTCTGGTAGTATAAAATTTGCAATAAATAAAAAACAGTAGAAGATAATATACAACATATCTACATATCCGAAATCATGAAAGAATATAGATTTAAAATTTTTTTAAAAATATAGGGTATTCCATTTAAAAAAATGTAAGTTTGGTTTGTCCCACTTTTATGGGACCACCTGTATATGCTTTGCAGAGATTCTCAAAGAGCGCATTTGATTCACTGGAACTTTTATTTAATAAATATTTTTCTAACTCGAAAAGTAAACAAGATATAGGGGTGAGCTTTTTCTTTGCATAACCCTGTACATTGTCTCAAACTCAGAGGGTATTACTCGACATTTACAACACATAGAACGAGAGAGAATTGAGAAAATATAATATCTCTGGAATTGCGATATTCTTTTATTAAAATGAAGTATTATTAATTGTTGATATTCACAATTTGATTTGAAAAATTTGAAATCAATGAAAAATAGAGAATTTGGTGGATTCGCCAGGCAATTTAAATATAATATCTCGGATATTACGTATGTGGTCTGAATGTAGTTTGTTTTTAAAATTTGTCTGATTTCAAAACGTCTCTTTTATTATTAATTTATCTGTCTTTCCTTATTATTGCAATTGTACCGATCCAGACAATTAAACATGTTAATGGTGGTATTTGACCTCATATTGTCATTAATAGAAATATACTCTTATTAAAATAGTCACCTGAAAAATTATTAGATAGACTTTTATGATAGTTATATGAAATATAAATTTCCAGCGGGACATCCAGTGTTAAACTCTAAACAACAGTAATTGCATTTAGGTGTGTACCTATTTAAACTTTTTTGTAACTACTGCATATACAGGGTGTTCCAACCAAAAGTAGGCATTCTGAATAACTTTGGAGATAAAAATTTTTTGAAAAATTGGTGAAACACGTCGACTTTGTTTCCAAGGTAGACATATTTTAATGTAATACTTGTATACCTATCATCATCCCGCTACTCTACACGGCCACCCCCTCAAAAAATTCAAATGGCAAAGGGGGTCGAGTGATACATATTTTGAAAGGTCTTTCAATTCTTTACATAACTGTGTATTTTTTTTTAACTTTTATCGATTTGTTCCTGAGAAATAGTTGTTTCATTATTTTAGGTTCGGGAAATAAAAATAAAAGAAGCAGTTTAAATTATCCTATGTATTGTTCAAAATAACCCCCACCGACTTCCCTACAGTAGTATAATTTGTCATGAAATTCTGTACGAACATTTCTGAACACATCTGGAGTCAATAGACGGCATTCTCGAACAATTCTTTCACGTAACTCCTCCAGAGATGCAAGTTTTGTTGCAAATACCTTCAATTTCAAATGTCCCCACAGAAATAAATCCAAGGGAGTTAAATCGTGTGACCTAACGGGCCATTCCACAGGACCTTTTCTTCCAATCCAATTATCCAAACCGATTATCCAAAAATTGACGGACTGCTATAGCATAATGTGGGGGTGCTCCACATTTATCGTCTTCTTCGAGGATTTGGTAATCATTGGGTCGATGTTATTTTCTAACAGATCGAGGTCCCTTTCGCCATTTAAATTGTGAGGAATAAAAAATGGCAAGACAATGTGATCCCCTATGATGCCAACCCAAACATTTAACTTCTGAGGCCTTTGGGTATGAGTTTCCATGAACAAATGTGGATTAGTACTTATAATTGTGCCTGTTTACGTCCCCATTTAACTGAAATGTCGATTCATCAGAAAAACACGTATTGTACAGTAGATTGGCATTACCGTTTAATTGTTCACTAAAAATCTCACAGAATTCAAGCCGACGATCGGGATCATCTTGGTTTAATTCGTGTATCAATTTAAATTTATATTGATGCAATTTGTGGGCCTTTACAATTCGATGAACACTGCTTCCTGATACACCGGAAGCTTCAGCTACTTTCCTGATCGATTGAGTATTATCCATTTGCAAATGACCCAGAACTGCCACTTCGACTGCTTCATTCCTAATCGGTCGCTGAAGTTCATGCTTTTTGTTTCCTACAGAACCTATTTCCATAAATTTTGTCAATAATTGTAAAATATACTGAAAACCAACCCTTCTATCTGGGTGATTTCTATTGAATATGCGCTCCTTAGCTCTAGCACAATTATGGTTTTTAAAATAAATGCTGACAATTTCTATTCCCTCCTGAAGGGTATAAACCATTTTGAGAACTCACTCTGGTAAAATGTATCTCGATTTAAAATTGGTTGTGAGCAAATTAATGTTCATGGACTCTCAAATACTTATGAGTCTTTTATTATTCTAAAACTAAACGGACAAGGAAAGTGTTTTCTGTCGAAAAAACTCGTGTTGATTTGAGAGCACTAAAAAAATGTAGTTTTTTTTTATAAATTCCAATATCCAGTGCCGTGTATTTTAGATTTTTAAACGATTTCGATTGTACGTAATCATCAAAAATAAAATTATTTTCCTTAAGAACGATTCGATAAAAGTTAAAAAAAAATACACAGTTATGTAGGGAATTGAAAGACCTTTCAAAAGATCACTCGACTCCCTTGCCATTTGAATTTTTGAGGGGGTGGCCATGTAGGGTAGAGGGATGATGATAAGTATACAAGTATTGCATTAAAATATGTCCCCCTTGGAAACAAGGTCGACGTGTTTCACCAATTTTTCAAAAAAATTTTACCTCCATCTTATTCAGGGTGCCTACTTTTAGTTGGGATACCCTGTATTTTAATATACGTGTACGAAATGACCCCTACATGAGATCTACTTTTCGAAACTTTATTCGTTCATAAAACTTTTATTTGAAGTTGTTATACGGTTGTAAAATAAATTATTTTATATATCTTTCTACAAATAAATATATAAAATTTAAAGTTGTATCTCAAATATTTTAAATCGATAAACTGTAAATCTGTTTATTTATAAATTTAAACAGTAACAATTCTTAAGATTCGTAAAAATAAACAGTATAGAAAAATTACTCGGTAAGTCAATACCACCTAATAGAGATAAAACAGAAACATTATAAAAGTTGTAAGTATAGTATAAGATTCCACAGAAAATGGAAGTGTAATGTAATGTCATTACATTGTTATAATTTGATGTACCTAACAGTATCGACAAGAACGTAATATAGCAATTCTAAATTATGTAAATCATATTGGTATTTATGACCATTGTGTAAAACATAATCATTTCAGTGATTATTAGTAATTTACGAAATACTTTTTTAAGTGCAAAAGTGGTACTTAACTACTTAGAAATTAAAACTTTTAAATATTACTAAATTATAATAAAATATCAGCTAATTTTCACAGACCATTAATTTTAGATAAGATATTTAAAACTTCTAAATAGGCTCCGGAACAGGCATTATCGAATTATTAGGATTACTGCTATAGTTCATATCATGAATGTTGGCGTTCACGTCATCAATTTGAAACTTCAAAATCGATCCATTGCTACTTTATTTGGAAGGGGTTAGCACTGCTGTCGTAGCCTCAGAAGATATACGTTTCTTTTATTTGTTACAATTCTGTGCATATATAATAAAATAGACTGACAGAAAATCTGTCTTTGAAATGTATTCTAGAAGAGTAATATATTAATAAAATTTAATACATGTATTAGCAGTGTAACACATCACACATCACTTAATTTGATTTAGCTATACTCCGCATATACGGCTAAAAAACTGAAACTTATTAGGACGGGATGAGATAAAAGTATAACAATAGTAGTACCTTCCTCAGTACGTTAAAAGGAAAAATACTAAAAAAAATCTAAACACCTTAATTTTAAAAATTGTACATCTTAAAGAAAATTTTGATATGACGATATTAACTATAATACGTTCCTTGAAAACGCATGTCAACAGGACCACTAATGGGACCGCTATGGCGCCGACGGCACATTGTTCCCACCCCACCACGTTGGTCCCTAAGGACCGCTACAATCGAAACCCCAAAAAAAATGAGAAAATATTTTCTAAAAAAATTTTTTTTACCATTACAACTTTTTTTTTTAATTAAAACAAGTTAAAATAACGGGAAAAAATGTTTGGCACAAGGGGAAGTTTTCGTCATGTTGCTTTGGCGCTTAACGTGTTTTAAAAGAAATAATCAGATCGATGGAGATAAAGAGAGAATTTGGTGGATTCGCCAGGTAATTTGAATGGTATGTGGTTTGAACGTAATTTGTGAATTACTTCCAAGTTACAGAGTCAAAATTTTAGGTACCTACTAAGTGAGTTACATAGCTTACATTACTTTTTAATGTTTTTCTTCGTTTCGTGTTTCTGTAACTAAATAAGTTCAGTGTCAGTGTTGATTAAAATATAATCTTATAAACAATACTTTGTTTGAAGAATATTCGTTAAGTTGTTTCCTAGCCACCTAAGTAACTTGAAATTTAGAAAATGTAATTTATTTGAGAAAAGGGAATAGAGCTCTAAGGTTTATAGTGGAGTTCGAGTCATTTCAAGAGGAGAATTTTTATAACTAAAATAATTTTTCAGAGAGCCACTTTTATTTAAAAATAACATAAAATTAAACCATTATTGGCATAAATTAATTTACTTAAATGAGCGTTGTAGTAAAGCCTATTTATTTATTTAGATACATCATCCAACAGTCAGAATGACCAATTACTGGATGTGAACTACAGTAAAAAAAATACATTATAATAAAAATTCCAATTTCAATTTCTTTATAGAGGTAATAGAACAACAAAAAATGTCTAACTCTTCTTGCAGACAGTTGTAATTATTGCACATAAAATGTACAGGGGAGAATCATAAGATGTTTGTCCGAGGTGCAGGAAGATAAAAATTTGTGTGATGTCATGCACCGGAATGTGGTACATGAAATAACAATTAATTGTTCTGTTATTTTGAGACAGTTTGTTTTATTGATTAATCTATGTAAGATAATTAATGCTAGTTTTTCCTACGGGTATTTAGACTATCCACTATTTAAAAGAACTTCTTGGGAATATCCAATGGGAGGATATTCCCTATCAATGTTAAAATCTAAAAACTTTAAGAAGCGTCTCTGAATACTCTCAAGGAGTTTGGTATATGTAGACTCCGAATGCCATATTAATGACGCATATTCTAATTTAGATTTAACAAAAGTGTTCAAAAGAAAAGTGAGGAGATGGGTGTCAGTAAAACCTGCCGAATTTCTAATAACAAATCCCATGTTCCTACTTGCAGACAGAACGGTGTTTTCAACCTGTTTATTAAAAGTAAGTTTAACGTAAAGATCTTTAAAGAATTCGACCCGTTTCAGCATTGCAACGTCTAGTTTATAGTCATAAAGAAGAGTGTTTTCTTCCTAGAAAAAGATATTATATTACATTTGCCAACATTGAGGGGCAGACCGTTTTGATTACACCAACTCTGTATTGTTTTAAGATTTCTTTGAAGCCTTCTACAGTCATCCAGAGTTTTGACAACAGAAAATTTTTTATCATCGTCAGTATATAACAAGTTATCAATATCCAGGTCAACTACGATGTCATTAATAAACACTACTAATAACAAAGGGCCCAAGAAGGAACCCTGGGAAACCCCTGAAGTTGCAAAAATATCAGAAGATCTATGACCCCGGTACCCTATATATTGTGTTATTTCGTTCAGATTTTATTTAAGTAAGGTAAATGACTGGAATAACCTGCAATTTGAAGTTATGTAGTAATATACCGTGGTCAAGCCTATCGAAAGCTTTCGAAAAATCTGTGTAAAGTTCCTCAACCTGGGTGCCGATGTCAAGATAATGTGAAATGTACTGAGTCACACACTTTAAATTGGTTATAGCGGATTTGTTTTTTATAAAACTATGTTGACTAGAAACAATCTGTCCCTCAATATATGGCTCTATGTATAGCAATTTACATAACCTTAGCAAAATTGCAAATAATTGTAATCGGGCGATGATTTTCAATTTCATGACTGTCACCTTTTTTATATACAGGACAAATTCGAGATGTCTTCCAAATGTTAGGAAATGTACGTGTTTTAACTGATAGATTAAAGATTATTTTAAGTGGTTCCACAAAAATGTTTGCGCAGTCTCTAATAATATATGCAGGTATTTCATCAGAACCTTTTGTAAATTTAGGTTTCAGTTGGCGCAGAGCAGAAAGAACATCTGTGAAAGTAAATTCAGTAAAATTCATATAAAGGTTGTATTTCTCGTTTTAGTCACCATTTTCATATGGTAAATTATAAGTGGTTTAAAAAAAGTCAGCAAAACCATTTGAAATTTCCTATGGACTATCGGGACATTGGTTTTGGTAATTTATTGTGTCGGGTATTGCTGTTGTTCCTTTTTTTCGAGTTAACAAAAAACCAAAAACTGTTTGCATTATTTCTTACAATAATTTGGATACTCTTTTGATATTTTTTGTAAGCAGTGACTATATCCCGTTTTATCTGAAACCTGAAATTTTTAAACGCATAAGAAGGTCAATGGGAGCCACCACGATGGAACGATTGATATCACTAAAAACATATTCCAAATTGGGGCAATAGTTATATATTTTGTTATGTTTTTATTTGTTTCTTGTTTCGTTGTTTATTGTTTAGGCATAAATTATGCGACATTATTATAATTTATAATTCAAAACAGTTCATTATTTTTTATTTATTTATGGTCTATAAATAAAAAAAAATAATGTTTCGAACACAATTAATTCATGAGAATTATGTTTTGTGTTTTAGATTAAATTTTTATTTATAATGAATATTATCTTTATTGTTAAATTAAATATTATTAAATAAAATAAAAAATAAAGAATTTTCGTCTCTTTTAAAATTTAGATGCTGATTATTGATTAATAATCATTAATCAATGAATTTTTCCAATTTAATGGTCAATCATAAATCAATTAATATTTCCAAGTTATGGATTAATCTGATCATTGAATATTTCCAATGTATTGTTTAATCATTAATATTAATCTGTGAATAAATACGTTGTTAATCATCATTAATCTTTAAATAAACCATTTTTCTCATCAATCAGCACAACTCTGGTTGTAATAATTGTCAACTTTTAATTGCCTAATATATTTTTTGTAATTAATCTCTGTTTCCTTTCTGTAATTGGTATGCAAATACAGTTGGATGATGTAGCTCAAATAAGTAAATAATAAATTGCAACGCTTTGTAATCAATAAAAAATAAAGTTAAAGGGACATTCTATCTTAACTTTGCTCTCAGTATTTTTTTAAAATAAAAGTTATTTGAAACATACCTAAGAATGTCTTAGGTATATTATTCATTTGATGATATTTTTTAATAAGTGTTCAATTTTGTTTCAATTTTAGTTTTTCAGTACTACTTTATTAGTTATAACTAATTAAAAACAAATATGTATGTCAGACAGGATCATGTAAAATCGCATAATTACAAACAGAAATTTTTATTTAGCGCTTTAAATGCTTACAAGTATTTTGTTGTTGTATATTTACTCCACTTGACCCTACGCATTACGTGAAACACTTCCGTATACTAATGCAGATTTAAATTTATGGTTAGAAATAGATGATATAAAATTTCGAAACCAAGAAAATTATTTTAATGTCGAGGTCGACAACTATTAGAACTGAATATTCTCAATTTTTACAAATGGAACACCCTGTATATTTTTGGACAATGTGATGCAGAATTAAAAAACCAACATTTTTTGTACTTACATCCTTATGGCTATTTGTAACCATTTTCGATTTATTGAACAATAACTGCAAAATTCAGCAATAAAATTTAAAAATATATATTTTTTTGTAATTCAAGAGAAGATATTATAAAAAGTGCTCCACATGTTGCCCATTTTGATTGACACATATTTCTATGCGTCTTTGTAATGAGGGTTCTACCGTTCATAATATTGCCAGAGTGATACTTTTAAAAGTATTTATTATCCTTTCTTTAAAATTTTGGATTGTTGTTTGTGTGATGTTTTTATGGGCATCATGTAACACGCTTATTATAATACCTTCTCTTGAATTATTTGAGAAAAAACCCATTCTTAATCTTTATTGCTGAATTTTGCAGTTATTGTTCAATAAATTGAACATGGTTACAGATAGCCATAGGAATATACTTACAAAAAATAGTCGTTTTTCAATCCTACATCAGATCGTCCAAAAATATATAGGGTGTTCCATTTGAAAAAAATTGAGAAAATTCATTTCAAAAGGTTGTAAATTTAAAAATAATTTTTGGCCACCCTGTATACTCTTAGGACACAGATGTCTCATAACTGGTACTTAACATGTTTTTTTATTAAAATCGATAGTTGTGATTGTAGTGAAATTTTTAATATACACGTGTAAATGGTATAATTTCAACAAAAAAAAATACATCCAAGTGTTTGGGAGAAAGTCAATAATAATACAGGAGTGAATGGAGGCTACAAAGAGATTTAAAAAATTTTCTGATATACACGGCATTTCATTTAAAAAATGTTACTTGACCCTGTAGAATCGTCTTGGCTCACCCTGTATACTCGAAAACAATTTCCAGTTATAGACTTTTTTTGTCTAGTTTACTTATGTTTTTAAATCAAGTTTCTAGCTATCATAGAACTGGAGATATCGAAGTCGGAAGCACTATTGCCCCACCCTGTATAAATGGTTCATAGCCTGTATAGTTTACACATATTTAAAAACAAATATCAATTTCATCTCAATTATTCACATAATGTATGACTATTTTTATGCTCAGTATTCTTTTCAATCGTTTTGTAACGGATATGTTATGTATCGACTGTAAATCATAAGGAAGTTACACAGTTTAAAATATAACAAACTCTTAAATTGGACCAAATAATTAAAGGTGATAAATGGGCACCATTAATATATTTTATTAACATACAGAAACAATTATTTAAATTTAATCGCTGGTAGTTAGGCTGGGGAAATAGTTGAATTAGGTATATAATTTTCCTATATAAGTTACTGATATAAAAATGTATACACTATTGTGTTCATATGAAAACCGGCCACATTAGTTTTCATTAAAACTATAAAAAATTTAAAAATTCGCCGACACAAGTCGGCTTTTGTTCCAAGGGGGAATTTTTTTGCTCGTAGACAATGATGATCAATACACCCCTTAACCTCCTGCACCCCTAACTTTAAAATATTACATAGAACCACCTCACTTGACATATATCATTTTATAACCAATTATATTGCGAATATAATGGTTTGTCAATTTCTGAAATCGGTTAAGACTTGGGGAAGGTATGTGTAAAAAATAGACATGACTGGTTTTTGACAATAATTCTTTAATAGTATCTAGGTGTATTTTGTTTTTTTACCCTTAAAAGTTATATTAATGCGAAATTATGCCATATTTTCGATCTTTCTTTAGTGCCGAAAGAGAGATTAAAAGAGCAATAAAATAAAAAATACAGTTTTTTGTTCTTCTTCAACATTATCATTAATATTAAATATGATTTGAACGAAACAACTACTTAGTAGTTTAGTCCACCTGACCTTGAAGCTACACAAATTTAATTCATACAAAATGCTTCCCGTCTAAGAACTATGCGAAGATGATTTTGATCGACGAATGTAGTTTTGCGACATCATGGCTGGAAAAATTAATAATAATAAATTTCTGTAACAAATATCTGCATTAGCGATTAGTGTATTCTATCTTCACGGATTTGTCAATAGACAGAATTGCGTATACCTACTAGGATACTGAAATTCTGCATTTGTATCGTAAAGACCACATCTAGAGACCAGAGAAAATAAATGTTTGGGGAAGTATTTTGTGGAACTCAGAGATATGTCCTCTTTTCATTAAGGAAAATCTTATGAGTCCATTGCTCTTGGATATTTTAGAAAATACCATTGATCCGTTACCCACGGAAAGTATAGAAATTCAGCAATATGCAGATGGTACTCCGCTAATTAATGAAGAAAAACTGATTTTCCAATAAGGTGGTGCCTCACTACTTTACATTTTGCTGGCAAGGCAGTGGTTAATTGCAAGTTTTCCAGACAGGTGGACAGGCATAAGAGGATCTATAGAATAGCCAGCTCGCTGCTTTGATTTATCTCCCCTTGATTTCTCGTTGGGGCCATTTGAAATCGATTGTTTACAAGAAGCCACCTAGGAATATTAAAGTTGTCAAAAACAGAATAACTCAGGAATGCTGAAGCATCTCCTGTGAAACTTTGGTTATAGTACGATCAGAATTTGAACAAAGAGTGCACAGTTTGAAAATTCAGTGCGGAGGGTTGCGGGGTAAATTTATTATCATGGCCCAAGCGCCGAAAAAGTACCCCCTTGAAACAAAAGTCGCCGCGTTTTGACAAATATTTTAATTTCTTAAAATTTTGGAGAAAAGGACGGTGGGCAATTTTTAAACTAATGCAGTGTATACAGGGTGATGATTTAGTTCCACAAAATATTCATAATGTAATTCAAACATTAACATTTAATGTAATTGTTCAAAATGTTCCCCAATAACAATGTGACATTGGTAGACACGTGTGTAAATACTTTGTATTGAACGTTCAATAATTTCCGGACTAATATTTTTCATTTCGGCTCAGTGGAGTAGTTGGCTAGAGGACATGATGACAAAATACATATAGGTAAAGTGGGTAGCTCGTTTAGGCTTTTAATTTATTTTTAACCTCAGATTTGGCTGGTTTTAACTCTTTTTTGAGGTTATGTCAAAAGCTTGACGTGATGGGTCAATGCTGACTTCGGATTCGGTTTTAGCTCTCTGAAATATATATATATATATATATATATATATATATATATATATATATATATATATATATATATATATATATATATATATATATATATAAGGTAAAGTGGTTAGCTCGTTTAGGCTTTTAATTATTTTTAGTTTTGTCTGGTTTTTATCTGTTTTTGGAGGTTATGTCAAAATCCTGACGTGATGGGTCAATTCTGACCTCGGATTCTGTTTTAGCACCCCAAAATGCTTATAGGTATAGTAATCTGTTGGATAGTGCAAAACTTTTTCTTGTGTTGATGTGAAATAGGATGGGTAGCAATTAAAAAAAAATATGAGGATATCACAGCTAGAAAACAAAATATGAAAAAAAAATTATACATCATCAGCCAGTGCCCTTTAAAAGATTGATGAGTTTCAGCATTTTCCAAAAAATTATTTAATAACAGTATTATGAATATTGCGGAACTAAATCACCACGTGGTATATGTATATAAATAAACAAGTAGTATTAAATATTATTATTACTGCTTAATACGATGGAAATAGTGACCAACATTGTGCTACTATCATCTAAGTAATGCTAAGTATTTGATGATTATTACCTCTATAATGATTCGTTATCATTCTGACAAGTGTGAAGAGTTTAGAGCTTGTGTATCCGCCATACAAAAGATTTATTCAAGAAGCCGTTAAAAAACGGTTTCGAACTCCATAAATTTTATTAAATAGATCAAGCTACCAATTCATATCAAAAGCAATATGAAGGGGATGCGTGACATCTTCTTTAGATCTTCATCAAAAAACTAAATTGCTCTTAATTTTATTCTAATGGTATCCAAAAACGAAAACAATTAATTAATAAGTTTTTACTTACAAGTGAAATGATTGACACACCAGTACAGCATACAGGGTGGTCAAATTTGAGAGGCTCGCCATTGGTGTTTCGCTTATCTGAAGAGACAGAGGGCTAATTAAAATTAATCACTTTTGCATATTTTTGTAAATGATAAGAAAATAATCCGCCAAAAAGTCTTGTTTATCTAAAACCGTTTCTAAGAAAATCCTAAATTTAGTAAGTTTGTTACGGTGTGAGCCTGTAAAAAGGTCCCTACCGGACAACAAAGTAGGGATTCCTCAAAATTTACAGGTTAGGGTTGCCGGTGCTAATATAAGCAGGGAAATAGGCCGACATTAAATAAGTGATAAAAAAATACTTCCTAGGGGCAACTTTTTATTTAACTTAGTAATATAATCACAGAAATGCCAAGTAACGTTTCGATTTATTGAATCACTCATGCATAATTTTTTTTTAATTGCAATTAATTTATTATTATATCTGACAGCAAATTTAATTAGTTATCATGAACACCTTTAAGAGCGATTTATAGATTTATATGAACCACTTGGTGAAAACCGCATTTTAAGAAGAATTAGAAAAAATTTAGATTCCTAGTTTTTAATAATCGAGATAATAATCCTATATTTTGATTTTAATTAATAATGGACCCGAAAAGTGTGATATCATTGATAGTGAATTCACCGTTGGTAACAGGATAACACTAAAAAGTATCTAAACAAACAGTTGACTAGACTTTTCTGTTTATTTGTTGTTGTCAATTCTGAAGGGATTAATAAAATAATAATTATTAAAATCTCGGTTAAAATTTAACGTCCTTTGTTTATAAATTTGTGACAGTCAGTCATTTTAAAGGACTGTTTTATACACAAGCGACTTTCTGTTATATTTTTAAACTGTCATCATAAAACAAACTTACATGTCACTGTCATTGAGTCATAGTTTTTATTTGGAAACTGTCTAATGTGTGATGTAACGTCCATTAAATTAAAATTTTATTGAATTGACCTCGATATTGGCCTTTTTGAATTTTGGTATTCTATTGTATAGAATAAAATTACAATAATACGTATTATACAAATATTTATATTTAACGAAAATAACTTTTTAATATTAAAATAAAGAGCTTGGATGTGTATAAAAATACAAGGTTAGACAATAGTATGGATAGTTTTGAAGAGGCAATGAAATAAGCAAATAACTGACAATATAATGTTATATGTGTTAACAAGTGTTCACTAATCTTACAATTTACGAAGGATAACGTCCTCAATCTTGTGTATAATTTTTAGATATTTTCAGGGCCAGTGAAACCGTACTGAATGAACTTGTCATGACTGACGAGGCCCGTTTTCATTTAGGTGGTTATGTGAGTAAGAATAATATGAGACACTGGGCTGAAGAAGATCCTTTCAATCCACACCAAAACCTTTACATACCGCTAAAGATACCGTTTGGTATGGAGGTTTCAACATCAGGGATTGTTGGACCTTATTCTTGTGAGTTGAATAATCAAACTGTTGTGGTTAACTCCGATCGGTACGTGGATATGCTGCAAAACTTTTTATGTCTGAGCAAGAAGACTTACTTGATTTAAACAATGTACAATAGGATAGCATCACAGTGCATACGGCAATTGAATTCATAAATATTCTGTGATATCTATTTCCTGGAGGAGTTATTTCACCATTTGGTTGCCCTTTAGATCACCCGATTTGAGTGCACCTACCTTAAGTCAAAGGTGTACAAGAATAAGCTTCGCACAATTCAAGAACTGAAGCTTTCCATATAATAGAAAATAAGGAACATTAATCGAGATTTATTGCAGCGTATAATGCTGAATTTTGTTAACCAATTACAATTAGTGTTTTTCTCTTAAGTCTATGATGCACCTGAAAAGAAAAAGGGCGTTTACAAGCTGCATGTAAAAGAGTGAGACCAGTTATTATTGAATTATACAGACCAGTCTTTTTGATTAAAAGGAAAGTGGCAAACAATGTCTAAATTCTCAAGTAGAATATTTAAACGACCAAGAACCTTACATCTAAAAAGTGGTTTTAAATACATAGTCAAATTACATATTTAGAATTATTAAATTTCGCATATAAATATGTGAATGTTTATTATTTGTTTATTTCATCACTTACAAAAACCATCCATACCTTGTGTAAAAGTAAAATACATCATATTTAATACGAATCACTGTTGCCAAAATAAACACAAACAGAAAATCTGATCTGGTGTAGACCTATCTTATTTTCTTAATGACCTGTTGAAAAAGACAAAATGCCAGAAATGGAGAATTATTAAGTGTATCCTAATGAAAAATGATTATTAGGGATTTAGAAATAACATTCTTGGTGAATTTTAACTGTAGTCGGACAACTAACTTTGTTACAAATAATAAAAATGAGGATATAGACTTGTATATATTATGCGTTACTCTGAATCCTATATTTCATACTGCATTTGTATTCTGCTAACGCTAGTTCCTAATACTAATAACGTGGAACTGTAAATATACTAATAATAAAATATGAGTCAACAAATTAAATGACAACAAAATCCAGTCTGATCCATTAAAAAAATTGAAATTGAAAAATCTGCAAAGTATGATAATAATTTAATTAAAGTATGACTAAAAAGTAGAAAATAAAAAAAAATTGGGGGCGCGGGGGTGAAAATTGTAAAATCTGCAAAAGTATGATAATAATTTAATTAAAGTATGACTAAAAAAGTAGAAAATAAAAAAGAAATTAAAAAAAAATTAAAAACTTGCCTTCCTTAGTCGTACTAAAAAGTAAAAAATAATTTCTTTGCCAAAAAAAAGCCAAAAAAAAAAAGCAAGCCGTGTGCACTTTGTACAATCTGCGTACAATCATATAAAGTGCGCACGCCTTGCTTTTTTTTGGCTTTTTTTTTTGGCAAAGAAATTATTTTTTACTTTTTTAGTACAACTAAGAAAAGCAAGTTTTTATTTTTTTTTATTTTTTTTTTATGTTGCAAATAAGTTTGAATTGAACTTGTTACCTCGTGTGACTGTACCAAATGACTCGACTGCGTAATTTGGTAAACTATTGGTATATTATTTTCATACGCTGCCTTTTTTTTCATGATTTTTAATTTTAAAATTTCGGAGTTATTGTCAAAAACGTGACTTCATGATTATTCTGTTATTTCTTAAGGTATTTAAAAAAAATCTTTGGTGAAATGATTGATTATATATAATGTCAAAATTTTCAGAAGACAAATTTCGAAATATCAACTAAGTTATCAAGCGCAATGATAAGATAAATTAATTAACCTTTCATATTTTTGTTCACCTGCCTCGCATTTTTAAAGAGTCAGCCACTAAATAATTTTTATAGCCTGGTGGCGTTGCTGCCCTAAGGCATAGGATTCTTTCTGCTGTTTTATACTATGATAGTTTGGGTACACATTCTGTTAAATTAATAAATAGCTATCTCTCTCATCGATCATAAAGAACAAAGTTGAACGGTATTACATCAAATCAGAAATCTGTTTCTGTTGGTGTGCCATAAGGCTTAACATTAGGACTTTTACTGTTTACCTTGTACACTAGTATCTATATTCACCATATAGAGTATTGTAAAGTACATGTGTACTGATTACATTCAGCTATTTCTTAGCATTTCTGCTTCTGAGATATATGAGGCAGTTCAGACAATTAATTTCGTTTTCAAAAATATTGTTGACATAACCAGACATCATTTTTACATAAATCCAGCTATCCCGTTGTGGTGCTGTTTGGCAGTAAGCCTAAATGTGGAACAGTAGAAGATCAATTGCAGCTTAATGTTAACACACCTATAGTTAAAAGTGTTCCCAATTTAGGTTAACTCCTTCAGGTGTCGGGAACATATTTCTAAATGTTTGAAACAAAACTCTTTAAAATTAAAATAGTTATATTCCCACGGCACATATCTCAGTCAAAACTTAAAAATTTTGTTATGTGAAACTGTAGTGTTGTCAACAAAATCTTTCCATGTAGGTACTGAAAACATTATTCATAAAAAAATGCAAAAGGTGCAAAACTCATGCTTGAGATATGTTCGTCATCGGAAAATGCAAACATATATTTCATAAGATATAGGATTGTAACTGGTTTTAACATGACTATTAGATTTTCCCTCCATTCGGCATGCTTATTTAATGAAATTATTAAAACTTAACAACCTTCGTATCTTTATAATAGAATCTCATTTCGAGGTAACGCACATAACGTAAATATAAGAAATAAAGATAGGATTACTCCACCTAAGCATAGAACTTCACTCTTCAAAAGGAGCTTCAGATAACGTTTTCAAAGTTCAACAAGTCTGAGGGGAGGGTTGTTGTTTGCAACGCGAAAAAAATGTGATTCCTCCTTCAAACGGAAAATATGTAAGAACTGATGGCACAAGCTTGCAACTGAAATGATGACAAGCGTAACTAGAAATTTTTCATCGTTGCTGTTGGTTCGAATCCCGCTACCAGCACTGGCAATATCGGTGGAAATGATTATATACCCATATTTTTCTATGTGTGTGTGACCCTCTTCTTGGCACTTTCGGCTTTGGATTTCGGAGAATGTCTAATTTCTGTGCTGCTTATAATATAACTTAGTTTTCAGTATTTAATATTATTCTTTAATTTTTTTTACCAATTATTTCTATATTGTGATTTGTTTTTTCTTTTAAATATTTAATATTATACTACGGATTTTTTATTAATATTATTCCTTTCCTATTTTTAAATTCGTTGTCTAAATATCTTTCAAGTTTTCTTTCAAATTTAGGTTTGCTAATATATTTTTAAAATTTAATTAAACATCTCCACCCTGTATATTTTTCGCTATATGCCAGACTCTATTTTGATTGTAATGCAATAGTTCATTAAGTATCTAACCAACACCTAAGGGTCTTCTTCTTTGGTCTAGTTTTATTTATATATTTAAACAATTAACAGACCAATTTCTATTGGCCGGCGGGTTTATGTATTCTGTGCAGCACTTACAAATTATGTAAATTACCATTGGCCAGGTATTCATTGATACGGCTTGTTTGTTTTCACCTAAGGTGCATGAGCCTTCACACCAATTACAGCAACAGATCTTATCTTCTAAATGGGTACTTTTATACAATGGGTAGTTTAGTATTTATAGATAGTTAACTTCGTGCATATTAAAATATGGGGTGTTTCTATTTAAGTAGTAGGATTAATACAGCTTGTAGAAAAGTTATTTTCTGTCAGAAAGTTTTTATGAACTCATGTCCAAACACGTTTCGTTTCAAAGGTAAAGTACATTGAAACATATTTAAAAAAAAATTCTTTATCAGTGATCAGATCGGAACCAGCAGAAATTATCAATTTTTAAATTTGATCTCTTGCAAATAACATAGTAAGGGTTCATTATCCAATATAACAACTATTTATTAATGACTTTCACAGGCGTCAAAAAGAGGGGCTGGCTCCAGTCTCTATTCATTTAATAATTATAATCCTCTTGTATTTCTTTAATCTTTTTGTATCTTAGATACCTACAGGTTTCAATGTAATTAGATTATCACAAAAATAGTTTAAGATCTGTTTAATCGTAGGCTAAATATACATATAGTAAAGTAACCAGTAATTGACACTGTTAGACAAGAATTTGCACTAAGAAATTGCTTCAGGGTTTGATTATTTTTTAACTGCACTTCATATTTTTTTTTCGTATATTTTGGACTTTAGCAATTAAAATTCCAGCTAGCGCTAGCTTTTATCAAAATAATCAATGTTTGTTGCAAAAAAAATATATATTGAAAAATGTACCCAAAAGTCGCTAGTTATTGACAGTCAATAATTATTTCTATGTGCCAGCATTTTACAAGCAAGAGGATAAACGTGTTATTCATGTTAATATTCAAATATATTAATTTGTTTTGGAAATACGTATTTTATTCCATCTCCAACTTGAAGTTTTAGGTAAGATTGAAGTTTTAGGTAAGGTAACTAGAATCCCCTGCAACTTTATGGTTGGCACGTCACTTTCTATTAACTTATAAGTGATTTTCGCACAACTTTAATATCTTCCATGGAGAATTTTTTTATCACACATCTATCTGTAATAGAAAGTTTGCATTTCCCCTCCAAAAAAATTGTGCTCCCAAGTGAATATCAGCGTACTTTAAAGAACTGAAATTTTGTGTAATTTCTTCACTTTCTTGTTCTAGTTCTTCTTCTGAAGTTCAGACTGTCGCCAATTTCAAAACACTCTTCGTAAATATTTGAACTTTCAGAATCTGAATACTTTTCCTTTCTTCACGTCCTTTTTTTGGCCCTCGATCGCCGTTTTCTGTCTTTTTTAGGACCTTGCTTCTGCTGTCTTTTCTTTTTCTTCCTGTTTTTTCGTTTTTTCAATTTCTTTATTTATATGATATTGCTATTCTTCTGAGGTTATACTAGAAGGTGTTTCCTCCTTTTTCCGGTTTTTTGGGTTATGTTCTTCTGGCCAAAACAGCCTTTTTAAATATGGGGGGATTTGTATTTCAAAAGATGAAGATGATTTTACTGGTGTGGTGCATTGTGTGTTTTGAATTGAATTTAAGGGAGAGCTATTTGATTTCAAAGGAAATGACTTTAATAAAGGAGATAGAATGTGGATGAAGCAAATTATATATTTTTTTAGTGAAACTTGAATCTTCGGATTTTGTTTCTCTAATTTGACTCCAGAGTACCCTGGCTTAGTATTTTCATTAATTTATAAATTTTCTTCTTTTATTTCTTTTATTCTTTTATCACGAACTTGTTTTCTTCCTGCTTTTTATTCATTACTTTCACTGACGTGATTTTCAACCAAACACCAAAATACCATATACTGCATACGACGCGCGTTTCGTCTGCTAAGTTGTCATCACCTGGAGATGACTAAAACTTCATTAATCATCTCCAGATGATTCAAAACTTGGTTAGCGAAACGCTCGTCGAGTGTAGTATATGGTATTATGGTATGTTGGTGTTTTGTGGAAACCACGTCAGCGCTAGTCTTATCATTACTAGTAAGTATTGTGCTTGGACAGTTATGTGACATTCATAACACGTGTGTCCTTATTATTTTTAACCTTCATCATTTTATTACGCATAATATCATACGTTATAGATGACCCTTTGACCGCGATAAAAATAATTATAATTTCCAATGACAAAAACATGATAACTAGTTTTATATAAATATCAATCCGTTCCTAATAAAAATCAGTTGTAAACTCAAGCTCATACTGTAACTATCAAGAGAAAAATAAAGTAATTGTACATTTACTTCCAAGAGGTGATTTCATTTGTTGTGAAGTGTGAACCTTGGGAAACGCACCCATAACTGGCGCAGTCGGTATCTTCGAAGTCAGAAGTTCCAGAAGTTGGTTTCCAGGAGAATCTCAAGAAAGACTATTGCAGTCATACCTCTGTATAAGGTATTCTCTGAAGATTTGTGGATTGGAAGAAAGACCCCTTTGGAAATTCGTTGGTTTTGACCATTTGGACCAGAAAACTCAGAATTCACCCCGTAAGTCCTACATACTTTTCCAAATTTTTCCTGATAAGATTGGTATTTTTGTTTGCAACTCACGATTCAATTTTGACCGTATATCAAAATTAATCACATAATAAGTTTTGACTGCATATCAAAGTTTATTAAAACCATAAAATTTTAACTGTATATTAAAATTTTATTTTCATAAATTCTAACTGTATATTAGAATTTATTAGTTTAAGTCTAAATATTGTTATTTCAATTTTTTTTTAAAAAAAAAAAGTTTTAAAATGAATTCAAGTACTTCAAATACTTTTGCCGAAGGTGCAAGAAATACTGTAGATGATAATATGACCAATTTGCAACTATTCAAGATGTTCGTGGATGTTATCCCACGTTTCGATGGAAATCCATCAATTTTAAATGATTTCATATCCGCATGTGATGAACTTGTCATAACTTACGGATCAGAACATAATGATTTACAAAATAAATTTATTCTTAGAGCAATTCGAAGCAAGTTGTACGGCCAAGCGCAAGTCAATATTGCCTCTCGTCTTGAAATTAAGAATTGGAATGATATTAAAGTAATTTTAACTAATACATTTGGAGATCCTAGAGACCTTCCAACTTTACAAACAGAGTTAATCCATTTAAAGATAGATTTAAGGCGAGAAACACTAGTTTCTTTTGGTAATAAAATCATAGGATATCAATCCTTATTAATTTCCAAATTAACGCAAAGCTCAGAACCAATGGCAGTAAAAGAAGCCATGAGTAAAGTGTACCAACAATTAAGTTTGGACACATATGTCAGAAACTTACCAGCTAACTTTAAACAAATGGTGCGAACCAAAGAAATCAATAATTTAATGGATGCTATTGCATTCGTTACAAAAGAGGAACAATTCCAAATATATAGCAAAACTATTTCACCACAAAATAATTTTCCATTTAAACAATCGAGTACATCATTTTACCAACAACCTCTTGCTAACTATCAACAAATACAAAACAAAGCTATTCATCAACAACCACAATTTAATTACCAACAGCCACAAGTGAATTATCAACAACCACAATTTCATTATCAACAGCAGTATAAACCATTTTCTCCCACAATGAAAACACAGAATTTCAAACAAAACTCTCCAGTGGTACGTAACGAACAGCCCAACAGAAGAGACATGCAGGTTTGGCATAGAAGAAACCAACCAACACCAATGGAAACGTCAACCATAACTAAAAATATCCAAAAAAGTTATCCACGAGGAACACCAATGGAAACCTCAGAAATAAGCAGAACATCCTTTAATAACTATCCACGTAGACAAGAAGAACTCCACCACACGCAAGCTGATATAACTTCAAACACTCGCTTTAGACCGAATAATCACTACATGATGGAAGAAACATTTGCGGAATTACAGCAGTTAGACGACCAAGATGAAGAAGATCCAGATCAAGCATTGGCAGATGAAATTAGAGCCATCAATGAGGAATACAACGAAGGGCTAAATTTTACGGAAGATCCCCCTACCAACTACCCGGAATAGCAGAATGCAATATCTCGCTAACCACTACCCCTCTACCGTACATCCAATTAAAACAACCGCCAATCAAACTGTTACTCGACACAGGAAGTTCCAAAACAATTCTAAAACCCTCAATAGTTAAGGAATATTGTCCTGAATTAATAATTCACAGACCGGTAAAAATTAAAACAGGAGTAGGGCAAAAAGTAGTACAAGAACAAGCTACTATACCCGCATTTCCAGAATTTAACACAAACCAAAATTTTAATGTAATTCTATATGATTTTCATGAATTTTTCGACGGAATTTTAGGTTTTGAAGATTTAAAAAAATTAAAATTAAATATTTCAATTTCTGATAAATTACTATTCAACAATCAATGTCAAATACCTATTAAGTTTGAAAAACCAATAATTATTGAAAGTCATAAAATAAAGCAAATCACTGTTCCAACAACCATTCCGGATAATACAGAATTATTTCTAAAAGAAATTAAAAACACAGATTACTACATACCTGACACAATAACCACAGTAAAAAATAAACACATAACGTTTGAAATTTATAATTACAATTCCTTTCCAGTATCATTTGATCCAATAAATTTAAAAATTTCGGATTTAAAAAATTATAATCTGTATAAACATTCGCTAACAAACACGCAAGAACATGTAAACACACCTGATATTAACACCCTATTAAGAACACAACATCTAAACAAAGAAGAAAAAACCGCACTAATCCAACTTTGTAGAAAATACACAGATATCTTTCAAAAGCCACAAGATAAATTAACATTCACTAATGCTGTTAAACATGATATCAAGACCACAGACGATCAACCAGTTTACAGTAAAAATTATAGGTATCCCTACATTCACAAGGCAGAAGTCCAGAAACAAATAAAAGAAATGTTGGACAATGACATCATCAGACCATCACAAAGCCCATACTCATCTCCCATCTGGGTGGTGCCAAAAAAAATGGACGCGAGCGGAAAACCAAAATGGAGACTTGTAATCGACTACAGAAAATTAAATGAAAAAACTGTTGAAGATAGATACCCCATCCCTAATATCACCGAAATTTTAGATAAACTAGGACGCTGTTCATACTTTTCAACAATCGATCTAGCATCTGGATTTCATCAAATTGAAATGCATCCAGCTTCCAGAGAAAAAACAGCCTTCTCAGTAGAAAATGGACATTATGAGTTTACAAGAATGCCTTTTGGATTGAAAAATGCACCCGCAACATTTCAACGATGCATGGATAATGTACTAAAGGAATTACAAAATAAAATTTGCTTAATATACATGGACGATGTCATAGTATTCTCAAACGGATTAGAAGAACACATAAAAAACCTCCAATTAGTATTCGAAACCTTTAGAAATCATCAACTTAAAATACAGCTAGACAAATCAGAATTCTTACAAAAAAGAGGTAACATTTTTAGGACATATTGTAACACCTGACGGTATTAAACCAAACCCAGATAAAATTTTAGCAATTCAAAAATATCCCATTCCTAGGACACCAAAGGAAATTAAAGCTTTTCTTGGATTATTAGGATACTACCGAAAATTCATAGATAACTTTGCAAAAATCACAAAACCAATGACGAGTTGTCTAAAAAAAGATAGTAAAATAATCCTAACAAAGGAATATGTCGAATGTTTTGAAATATGTAAAAATTTGTTAACAAATAGTCCAATACTAAGTTATCCTGATTTTTCTTTACCCTTTGAAGTAACAACAGACGCCTCAAACTACGCAATTGGCGCAGTACTTTCACAAAAGAATAAGCCACTTTGTTACGCTTCTCGAACTTTAAACAAAGCCGAAATCAATTACTCTACTATAGAAAAAGAACTACTTTCTATCGTTTGGGCATGTAAACAGTTTAGACCCTATCTTTATGGAACAAAATTTACAATATATACTGACCATAAACCACTTCAATGGTTATTTAGTTTAAAAGAACCAAACTCGAAACTTGTGCGATGGAAACTAAAATTAGAAGAATTTGATTATATAGTCAAATACAAACAGGGATCACAAAATAAAGTAGCTGACGCATTAAGTCGGATTAACACAGAAGATTGTCATATTAATGAAACAGAAGATAATGACAACATGAGCACACAGGTACAAATAGACGATGACCTGGACGAATTAATAGAAAAAATTCTAAGCGAAGAAAATGAACCATCTGACAAATTAGATCAAATAGTACATGAGTTAGAGGAAGATTTACAAAATACTCAACATACGGCACGAGAAGAACCAATTTTCACATTACCATATACAGAACAACCAATAAATCATTACAAAAATCAAATTGTGATAACCGAATCCCACAATACACCAACTAACATTTGTGACACAAGGCCCATATTTAATAATATACGACACTTCATCACATTAAAAACAAACTTAGATGATGAAAATACGCTTAAATTTTTAAAACAATACATCTCTATCGATGGAAACACTTGTTTCAAATTCTCAACCCCTTCCCTAGAAAGAAAAATCACAAGAATACTCAGATCATCATTATTATATCATAGAACTAATAAAATTTTAATATCTAATAAATTACTAGAAGATATAAGTAATGAGAATGAACAAATAGATAAAATTAAATATTATCATCAAGAAAAAACTTGCCATCGAGGTATCAAAGAGACAACCACTTCCATACAAAAATTGTATTATTGGCCCAATATTCAAAAAGATGTCACAAATTTTATTAACACATGTCAAACATGTCTAACATCAAAATATGACAGGAAACCTCAAAAGATTAAATTACAAATAACAGAAACACCTAACAAACCTTTCGAAAAAAGTACACATCGACACCTTTCATATAAAAAACGAAAATTTCCTAACTATTTTTGATCCATTTTCTAAATTCGGTCAAGCTTATTACCTTGACAATAAAAACAGTATATGTATTATGGAAAACCTTTTGCAATTTTTCTCACATATGGGATTACCTACCCAAATTATTACTGACAATGGTACGGAATTTAACAATCAACTAATAAGAGATTTTTGTTTATTACATAATATAAACTTACATTTCACAACACCATACCACTCAAATTCGAACTCTCCAGTCGAAAGATTTCATTCTACATTAGCAGATTCTATTCGATGTTTAGAAACAGAACAAAGGAAACCTATTAAATATCTCATGACCCTTGCCACTTTGCTTTACAACAACTCCATACACTCAGTTACTAAATTAACACCATTTGAAATCGTACATGGACCAAGAACAAATCCATACGACACAAACCCTCAGTTTATTACCTCACAATACGTTACTAACCACCACAACAGTATGCAAAAACTATACACAAATATTAAACAACAAATAGAGAGAAATAAAGAGCATACTATAACAGACCGTAACACTAAACTTAATGAACCAGAAATCACTCAACCAGACCAAACAATATATGTACGAACTGGTAAACGCGTAGCAAAACATTTGCCAAAATATAAAAAAGTCACGGTACTACAAGACAAGGACATAACAGTAGCTACAACTTCAGGAACTTTACACAAAAACAATGTACAAAAACAAAGGAAAATTAACAATACTCCTTTGTTACAGGACAATGACAATGACAGGATGGACACGGACGTTAACGACACTACTAATAATAATAAAATACATTTACGCAGATATCACCTTCGACCCCGTCATACATCCAACATTATTCCGAACAATGGGCACTGATACACGCGTGATAAGTCATTATCATACATTCGTTCATAAAATTAATTTACAACCACTTATCACAAATTTTGATAATTTAATATTTATGCTTAATCACACTTATGAAATAGATAAGGCACATAATCTCAAAAACATTGATATTTCCCTATTAAATCAGGCAGAAAATTTAAAAGAAATTATCACTCAAGAATATAGAAAATTAATTCCAAGACGATTAATACGTACAAAAAGAGTAAAAAAGAGGCTTAATTAATATAGTTGGAAAAATACACAAAGAACTATTTGGTCTTGCAACAGAAGACGATGTAGCTGATCTTGATGAAAAAATTAATACACTTATGTCAAACGAAAAAAACGTTAACACACGAACTAAATTTACGAACATCTTTATTTTCCACCTTTGCTAATAAAACGGACACATTATTAAATCAAATATCAAAAAATCAACGAAAAATAAAAAGAAAACCTTCAATACGTTAAAACTAGTCATGACACAAATTTTCAAAGACAAATTATAATCAATCAATTAGAACTCATTCTTTATTATTTTTCACAAATAGATCAAACTTTAACTTTTCTCAGGTTAAATACAGTTACTCCATTCTTGTTAAATACCAGGGATATGCAGACAATACTAATTAACTTAAGATTATTATATCCAAAGGAAAACTTGCTTAAATTCTCACAACCTTACTCATATTTTCAAGCTCTAAAGCCATTCGCTACACAATATGAACGTACTATATATATTGTACTATTAATACCAATCTTAGCAAATCCAACATCCCTAACCTTTTTCCAAGTAATTCCTATACCAATCAAAAATATTACAATCCTTCCACCAAAACCATACCTCATCGTTGACTCTAAAGACAATTATCAATGGATGGACATCGAGCCAACAAGAATAGAAGATATATATTTCTTAGAAGACAACCTTCAGAACACAAAAGAATGCTTCATCGAATTATTAAGACGACGACCGGCTGAACAATACTGCAAAATTTCCATGGTTCACATGAAATCTCCACACGTCGAACAAGTATCACCATCAGATTACATTATAATTATTGATGACGTCACAACAGTGGAATACACCTGTCATGCCAAGACAATTGCCTACAAAACACTAATACAGAACACAAGGATTTCTCTATCACCACACTGCGATTTTTACCTCAACAATCTAACATATTCCTACGAAGAACCTTTCTCAGCAACAACATCCTTCTTGTTGCCAAATATATCCCTAGAAAATTTTCCTGTTATCGACATTTCAATTCCATCTTTACAAAACCTTCATTCTGCACAATTACAATTAGCCACTCTTCAGAAGGTACATCTCAAAAATCTATCAAATTACTCACAATCCAATTATATATGGATTATTTCACTTATTATTATTCTGATCCTGACAATAACATTTTTATGGATACGAAAACGAAGCAAGAAACCTGGAACAAACGTAACAGTCTCATTTTCAAAAAACAAAGACGACATCTCCATCAAGGAAGAAGAAGAGGCCCAGCTACAGCCAACTCCAGTCGGACCCCAAAAATTCGGGACCCAACTTCCGTTCTAACAGGGGAAGAGTTATGTGACATTCATAACACGTGTGTCCTTATTATTTTTAACCTTCATCATTTTATTACGCATAATATCATACGTTATAGATGACCCTTTGACCGCGATAAAAATAATTATAATTTCCAATGACAAAAACATGATAACTAGTTTTATATAAATATCAATCCGTTCCTAATAAAAATCAGTTGTAAACTCAAGCTCATACTGTAACTATCAAGAGAAAAAATAAAGTAATTGTACATTTACTTCCAAGAGGTGATTTCATTTGTTGTGAAGTGTGAACCTTGGGAAACGCACCCATAACTGGACCCATTCGACAATTTTCGTGTGCGCCAATATCCTTTTGGCTTAATGACGGTCTCGGATGCTAGGGCCAGGCAGGACTATTGCTTTTTACCCTAGTCATCGCTGTAGACCTGGACCAGCCTCGTACAGGGCGAGTTAGCTTACTTTACGAACGGCCCCACTCACAAATGTGAGCGGTGCCGAACCCTGATAGCTAGGGCCTCTTCTGGCGCTCTTCTGACTTCGTCTTCTTTCTTCGCCAGCTTGTCACCCCCCGGGGGTAGTCATCGGTCTGTCAGGGACTGTGCGGATATTCTGTGACGTGGGATTGACTGCCAGTACACAAAGTGTCAATTGACACATTGTCATCTGGATCATCGGACAAGGTGAGGATGAACTGTGTAGCTCTAGGAGGTGAGGGCCTAAGTGCTTTCTTAGCACTTTCGTCCTTCACGGAGCCAGGGGGACAACGGATACTGGTCGGTTCACTGACCGGTGCTCACAAGGTCTGTGGGAAGGTGGTTGGTTGGTCATGTCTCTTCCGTGGGTTGGTCCATCTGTAAGGAACGGATTAGTTATTCTTACCCGTTGTCCAGTAACTGTACCTTCGGCCTTTTGTGCCTCGGTGCGTCGGCCGGATCATAGGAGGTGGCCTCCCTGATCAGCGGGTTCCTATGCTCCTCGGCTAAGGTGTACAGTTTCTTCGCTCTATCCCGGATGATTTCGGTGACTGGTGTGTACTCCAGGTCCCTGAAGATATCAGCATTTCTAACGTACCATGGTGCGCCCACCGCTGTCCTGATGGCCACGTTTTCCACGGCTTGAATCTTCTTCAGATAGGTCTTCGCGTGGTATCCCCATACTACGGAGGCGTAGGTCAGCTGTGCTCTGATGAGTGCTTTGACTAGCAGAAGTTTGTTCCTCGAATTGAGCCTGCTCTGGTTCCCTACCATTGGGTAGATGAGAGCTCTCTCCATGTCAAGCCTTGGTTCATGATTACGTCAAGGTATTTGACGGAATCGTGCCATTGGATGTCCTCGCCGAACATGGAAACGTGTCTTGTGGGGGTTTCCTTGCGTCCTTTCCTGAAGAGAATCGTCTGGCTTTTCTCCGCGTTGACTGCGACTTTCCATTTGATGCACCATTCTTCCAGAAGAGAGGCTACCTCTTGGAGTCTTCTGGTGGCTATTCTTGCTCTCCAGGATCTGGCCGTGAGGGCCGTGTCATCTGCGTAGAGTGCCATAGCGGTGCCTTCGGTCCTTGGGAGATCAGCGAACAGGTGAGGTGACAGCACAGACCCTTGCGGGACTCCTGCTTCCATCGGTCGATACGTGGACACGATATCCCTGATCTTCACTCGCATCTGTCTCCCGTGCAGGTATGATCTAACTAGTTTGACGAGTGCAATGGGATAACCCATACTCATCATTTTAGCTAGTAGACCATCGTGCCAGACCCTGTCGAAAGCCTTCGCAACGTCCAGGAGTAGTGCCGCCGTGTCCTGTCTTTGGTTGAAGTCTTTGGTGACTTCTTCGGTAATCCTGAGCACTTGGAGTTCCATACTATGTCCTGTCCTGTACGCGAACTGTTCATCCGGGATGATTTGAAGCTCTTCGGTTTCTTCTTCTATTCTTCTCAAGATGACGCGCTCGGCTACCTTGCTCACAGCGGAGAGCAAACTGATGGGCCTGTAAGAGAAAGGAAAGATTAGTTCCTTACCTGGTTTCGGGATGACTATGACGTCGGCCTTATTCCACCTGTCCGCGAAGTATCTGAGCCTCAAGATCCTATTGGTGATGTTCACCAGGGCTGCCACCCCTTTCCTGGGTAGCTTCTTGAGGGCGATGTTTCCGATCTTATCATATCCTGGAGCTTTCCTCGGCTTCAAGCTCCTTAGAATCTCCTTGACCTCCTCTGGTGGTCGGACGGATGTGATCATCGTGGCGGAGCATCCGACACATTCTGCGTTCCACGTCATTAACCCAGTCCTCGTCCTCATCGTCGAGTTGGTTTTCCCTACACTGCAGTTCCAAGCTGTCCGCGAATGCTTCGGCTTTTTCCTGGCGAGTGTAGACAATCCCATTCTCTCCGTGGATTGGGGGCAACGGTTTCGGCCTGTTCCGCACGCTGGGTGTTCCAGATGCTCCTGTCCTGTGGGTTCAGCGATTCCAGGTGACGCTGCCATCCTTCTTGACGGTGTTCCTGGAGGGCAGCCTTGACTCTCCTGTTCAGCGTGTTATACGCGTGCCTGTCCTCAGGGAGTCTAGTCCTTTGGGCCCTTTTCTTCGTCCTTCGTCTGTTCCGAATCAGCTGCCTTCCTCGGATTCAATCCTGGGAATATGTGCAATGTTCCTTTGCAGCGCTGCACGGAACAATTCCCAGTCTGTCCTCCTTTTGACGAAGGTCCCAGTGTCCACATCATCCTTCTCTCCTAGGTCCAAGAAGATCGGATTATGCTCGGTGGAACCTTCCATCCTGGTAGAGATTTCCACATTGATGGTCATCTCCTTCATTATAGCGATGTCTAGTACGTCCGGTCGGTGGATCCCATTGTCGTGAGTCAGCTCGTCCGGTCCTAGTGCCTGCATGTTGCCAGCGTGTCGTCCCAGGAACTTCAGCAGATCTCGTTCTAGAGTGTTGGTGACTCTGCTGTTCCATTCCTGTGACTTGGCGTTCAGGTCCCCTATGGCAAGCACCTGAGTCCGGTCCTGGAATATTGCATCCAGGTCCGTGTCCAGGATCCATTTTCGTGTGTTCTTCCTGATGATTTATACAGCAATATCGCTTTAGGAACGGAAACTATTTTTACAGCTGTGGGTACTGGCATTCCTCTTGCCACAGCTTCAATAGTTGCATTCATCTAGTCTTGACAGTACTTCATTCGTAACGACATCGACATTACTGTAAGAAATAGTGAACTGTTTTATATAACTGCTGTAACATTACAGCGTTGCCAATTAAAAATTTCTCATGTACCAGTTATCGCCATGCATGTCAGCTATAGGAATATACGTCGATTATACGACCCAGTCTTTAACACCTTGTAAAAATGAGGTTAGATAACTTTCCGGTGCAGATTATTGATGAAAAACGTTTTAATTGTCTGTAACATAGACTCATATATTTTAAGAAATGTACAAAAACACTAGCAGCAATAACAAAATACTGGATAAACTTAGCTTAACAATTTCACTTAGAAACGGGAGCAACATAACATATGGAGAATTTCCGCCAAATTGTAATTGAGTATTAAGTCAGCTGAAATTTGTCCTACCTATTACAATGTTGCCAAACATACAAAAAGTGCTAATATTCAGCTAGATTGTTTTAATTAAAAAAAAAAAAGTTAGCAAGTCAGTCACTGGAACACTCTTAATGATTGGTGCGTTTGCCTTGTTATTTTTTATATACAGTGTGTAGCTAAAATATTGAATCAATTCATATTATCCGTTGATGAAAATCGAAAAACTCCTGACACGTCAATTTTTAATTTTAATTACACATATTTCGGGTAGAATGTTTAAAAATGACATCGTTACAGTTTGCGAGATGCCGTCGAGCTACTTTTTTTATAAACTTGATTCTCTGTTAAATCATATGGCATATATGCCAATTAAGGGAGACACAGAGAACAATTAAAAAAGTAAAGCGCAATAATATACATCTAACAAAATTAAGTTATAATGGGTGGTTATTTCTATATGTATAAACACATAAAATCAAAATTATGTAAATAGTTTTAAAAAATTAGAGAAACAAAAAAAATTATAAATTTTTGTATTAACAAAATATGCATCTGTATTTATTCAAATCAATTCAATCTCAGTAGTTAATAACCTTTCTTTAGGGGTGTTAATCGACTTTAGAAGCATGCAGTTAACAGGAACCGAAATAATCGAGATTTTAATGACAGTTTATGGAGATAGGACTGGGTCGCAACAGGAGTTATGTGATTTATTTAACGATAAATACCTCCAGTGCCAACCCATTGACCAGTCTACGGTTGGTAAGTTTGAAAACAAAATCAGAGAAACATAATGTACAGGGTGTCCTTCGAAAGTTTCCAACCCCTTTCCTGATTTTTTGCAGGTGCAGAAACGTTTTTGTGATGTTTTCAAATATGTCGTCAATAATCATAAAATCAGTTGAATATCAAATTAATGAAATATGAATACCATTTAGTTTTTTCAAATGGAACACTGTATATTTTGCAATATTTAGACAGAGAATTTTGTTCCAATTATGGCAATATATAAAATAGTATAGGTATACCTGGTTTAATGGTCTTTGAGCCATTCTAGTCTTGTCCAGCCGGCGAAAGAAGGCCCGCTCGGCAAGAGTATTGCGGTTAAGTCGCCAGCTTTCTGCGAACCCATAAACTAGGAATATAATATCTATCCCAATGAGTACGGATGCAAACGATCACAAAAATTGCCATGCATTAATTCATTTATTTCATTTACATTTATTTGTGAATGGAATGCATAAATCACATTCTTTCGGCGTGTCTTCTTTCCCCAACTAGACAGTAGTCAAGTACACTGTGATTTTAAGCTTTAACAATTGTTTGACTGTCATTTTATAGTAATTTAGAATGACTATTGAAAAAAATACAGTTAGAAAACCAAATATATTATTGTAACTTTTATTAAAAATTACAACAATTATTATAATAATAAAAAATAAGTATTTCATTAATAAAACAATAAATTTACAAACAACAAATATTTTTCAGGGGTAATTTATGAGCTTACGGTAATAGATTATCAATGTGACAGCCATTTTCATTAATATACATGAGTTGTCTTTTTCTAATATTGTTATTTACACGACGCAGAATTTGTAAATTATTATTAAGGTATCATTACTATTATTTCGAGCTTATGCACATTGTCTTTTAAATATCTACACAGAAAAAAAGGTGGAGTAAGACGTGGCCTTCTGGCTAGCAACGAAATAGTGTCGTTTCTGCTGATCCATTTCCTGTAGTTTTCATTAAGGTAATTGATTGCGTCAGCCTTACAGTGACATGGTGAACCATCCGTTCGCCAAATTCTTCTTCGTAGCCTTTCAAAGGTAATATTTGACAAATACTCTTCAACATTGAAGTTTTCAGTTTCTATAGAAACTGCAGATATCTAGTTCCTGCTAAAATTTATTTAAAAAATAATTCTACACCGTACATTAATATTCCTACGGCCCTATGTCTTAATTTCGACGTAGCATGCGGATTTTGGCGTAACCACATATGACTGTTCTTTCTATTAAACGTTCCAGTGGTACTGAACCTTGCTTTGTCTGTCCACAAAATGGTTCGAAAAATATCGTTATCAAAATTAAATTTGTTAATAACTATGTGACAAAAAGAAAATCTACGCTCAAAATCTTCCGCATATAAGGCCTAAATTTGAGGTCCTTTTTTTAGTTCTTTTTAATCTTCTCTGGATACTTGGTCGAAGAATTTCTAGATCCCTAACAACATCTCGTATAGAATTTTTTTGAGTATTTCTCAAAATATAAAATGACACAAATTCTCTACGTCATCCTCGCTTCGTCTATTTCTACTCAAAGCGGAAAAGTTTTGAGTAAACTTGTTAGGTTTAAAGGTTGTAAGTTATTGTGATTCGCATTTTCATTTTTTCTTTTTGATTTATTTAATATTTTATTGGCACGTGGCATATGGTTGAACAGAGAATTGAGGAACCGAAAATTAATAAAAAAATTTAGAGTTCCATTTGAAAATTCTCGATGACATCACGCTAAGATGACGGTTCTTTTCGATTGTGTCAACGGAAAATTTATTTCATAATTTTATGTACACTATTATGTATGTTGAGTTTGTTCATATATAGATATTACATGCCATTAAATTACTAAAAACTGAGTTTTATTAATCATTATGATGATCCAGACAAGAAAAAACATCGTATTTATTGTGGAATTTTGTACTGAAACCATATAATGTTAAAATTAGTCATATTTTGAAAGAAAGTTCTGAGAATTCTAAAAATTGTAATATAATAAATGTCCATATTACTTTTAAAATGTTTTATGTTCCTTTCTTCATTTGATGGTTCTCAATGAAAAGGTTTGAATTAATGACACGTTATGTCAAAGTTTTATGTGAATATTTACAAACGGCCTTTTATGTGCTGTGCACCACTAACAACGACAGATTCCTAATGAAAGAAACATCCACTATCGAGTCATTTTATTATCATGTGTATTTTTACGTTCTGAATATGACGCTATAATTATAACGTTAACTTAACAGTGCAAATTAGTTCCCTGTCCCGTTTCAAATTGTTTTACTAATTATTACATTATTACTCCAGTCAAATAGGGAATATTAGAGGGAAATAACTGGTAAAGTTAAGTTAAGTTAAGGCAAAGATGTTCATTCAGGCGTACTATTAATCACACTGAAAGTTTTGAAATCAATCTGTTGCGCTCGATCGCCATCTTGGAAAAATGATGCCCCGATTCAGTGTTTTGCTTATATTTCGCTAACCATTAGCGATATCGGAATTATGTTTCATATAAAAAATAAATCTTATAATTCTGCACAAGAAACGTTATATAGATATTTTACGTAGCTATTACCATTATTAAAATAGTACACAACTCAAAAAATACGTACAGTGAACATGGATAAAAATAGAGCTATACCCAGCTTTCCACCTGAGTTCAAGTATTTGCTCAGGTATTTGTCTCACACTGCATTAGGTATGACGGAGGTGCCGGACAGCAGATGTTTTTACGACTCTTTTTCTTAAAACTGTATTTGTGGCACAGAAAATTTCTGAAAACCATAATAAATGCAAAATTGTAAAGGATATAAGAAACGTTACAACCTTTCTTATATCCTTGGATAAACATTACAAATGTCAAGTTATGCAAATTTGGTTACTCTAATGACTACAGTTACTCTTACTATTTGAAATTCGTGACCACCGCTTAGCGTAGTAACGACGATGTATTCTCATTAGTTGGTTCATTAGGAAGTGAGACGTTCTTCTCATCGAAATCTCTGTCTAATGAACAGTGCCCGTTTCCATTTCAATAATCGCATTTGATGTCACGTAAGAGGTCCCATGGCAATATCCATATATTGCCGCGCATTTCATTTTTGCATTTTTGCATCCACAAGATGAACTGCAACCCTTTTTGCAGGAGATCAATGTTAGTAAAGAGCCTGGAGCAGGGGTCTGGAGTGATGTTACAGGGGTGATGAAGTCATTCGAAATTTATTTCACATCCACGCTAAAAGGGTATTGTTATCCTGCCGTAGCAGTGGGGGTAATAAAGCTAAATTTTACTAAATGTTACCAATTGATCACGCGAAGAGATTATATCAGTGTCGATTTAAAGATGTCTTGGTTGCAGGTGCATCATATGCAGATCGTTCTCCAGCTGTGACGTAACAAAATGGTATTTGCTGTTATGCGTGTCACTTTGGCACCCTTTAGTACAATAGCGGTACAATTTACTTACGATACGGTCTCGAGCGCCAGTTTCTGTTTTATAGAGTAGGAACACCACTTTATTCTATCAGCGGTGTAATAGAAGCTAGGATAACTCAGTGAAGAAACGGAATGTCTAGGCGGTCTGTGTGTGTGGTTGTCGGTTGCATAACAATGGACAACTTCACCTTACCTGCCGAAAATAATTCTCGTTGTATGACTGGATTTATGTTCTAAATAAAAGACAGAATTTCAACTTCACTTAATCTATTTTATTTTAAGACTGACCTCATAAACTAAACAACAATAAAGATTAAACAGTGTAACAAATAATACAGGTAATAGAAAAAGCAGGCCAATATACCAAGCAAGAGGTGGTAATAATGCAAGCAGGTATATCAAATGCAGTTAAGTTACGGAATCTATTACTACTGAAATGTTTAATAAAATGCAGTTAAGTTAAGGAAACTACTTTCTACTGGTATTTAGCAAGCGGTGGATGTGTTTGAAGCTGTTAGTGCTGAAGCGGTATTACCGCAGTAAAGTGCTTACGGTATACAAGCGTGACACTATGGCAGGATATCAATCTAGGGACTCATGATTACGGAGATATTCTGATCATGATTATGCAGCTAGGTTAGCCCTTTTGTCCCCTAATAGTGATTACCTTATTAGGTGACGTAAGGGCTAATCTGGCCAAGTTTTCCGCAAGTGAAACACATTAATGTGTTTTTTCTACGCCTATAAATGTTAAAAAAAATTAAATAATATCTGATTTATTCCAAATTTCCCTTGGAAAAAAATGCCTCTTGTAGGTTTTTGATATTTTCGATAGTCTTCTGGTTAATTGAGTCCAAATGTCTCGTTACACAACTCAGTTCTACATATTTTTATAGGTGGTTATGAACAAATTTGTAATCATAGTTGTTAAAACTGTCAAATCAATAAAAATACTATTTGTAATGTGATTTATGTGGTGATTTGATAGTTCTAACAACTATGATTACAAATCCATTCAAAACCACCTATTAAAAAATGTACTGAGTTATGCAACGAAACACTTTACCGGAAGACGTTTTTCTCAAAATAAATTTTGAGTAGCTCAAAAATGTTTTTTTTACATCCACAGCCGCAGAAGATTTATGAAAAAAAGAGGTTTGTATCCCCTGTATCTACGACAAGGGTTATATTTCTAGTACATATTTTTCGTCATTTTTCAAATTCCACCTGGCAAAATGACCGCTAAATATGGATGAATGTATTATAAATGCAAAAGTTATTGGACGAAACCATTTACCAATAATAAAAATATAAACGCCCTGTATCTCAGAAACTATGGCCGTTCTCACCGACTACTGTTTAATTAACCCTTAGTTAAGGCTACTTAAATATTTAAATATGGGTTAAGTTTGTTTGCATTGTACCGCTGATTATTTAAGTCTCCTTTAATAAATATAGATTTTAGTTGTAAAACACCTGCTTTTAGTTCATTTGTACTTGTTGATAACTTCGTTACGTTCTTTGTCATTGTCAAAAAAAAAAGTTATGAAGTCATAATAAAAATCGACAACCCAAAGAAAAGAGTGGGGTCTTCAAAATATGTGTTTAGTAATTAAAAAAATAATCACGAAATGAATCAGGCAATACTTGATTTATTTACTATCTAGGAATTAGAAATGAATTGTTATTAATGCAGATTTTATTAAATAACAATATGGTAGATGAATAATGATTTTCGTATGGAAATTATTGATTTAGGATATTTAAATACAGACAGTTTTATAGAAAGTAATATAATGGAAGTGCACGGGATCTTAGAAATAGCGTATATTTTTTTTATTGATATGTAGAACATTTTAAAGTATTTGTTTATAAATAATCAATTTAGTTCACTATTAAATTATTTCTAATCTGAGTTGAATATTTTCCTCAAAGTTATGTACAGGGTGTAACAAAAAAGCTTGTCATAAACTCAATGGCAGATTCTAGGCAACAAATAGTGACGATATGTCAACTTACCTCTATGCGAAAATTCCAAAAATTTTTATGGGCCTTTAAAGCCGAAAATAAAAAATGAAAAATTTGCTCTAACTCTGGAATCCTTGTAAGATATCTTCTTTAAATTTGGTACAATATAGCACTAGTGGTAGTCCAATATTTTAAGTAAATATGATCAGTTTATCTCGATTCAAAAGACGAGAAGTGGTGGTGATGTGACCCATTTACCCCCCCATTTTTTTATGGGCACACCAATGGCAAAAACATAAATTTTTTTGAAAATAAAATTTAATTTTAAAAGTTTTTTTTACTCTTACCTTTTCTTTCTACGTGCTTTAGTTTTCAAGCATTTAGCTTATTGGAATTGTGAATTAAAAGACTCTAAAGCAGAATTGAACAAATTTTTTGCGATAAGACTTTTAAATTGAATGAAATAGTGTCCTCTGAATAAACAAGCAATTTAATTTTAAGAAAATAACTTTTTTGGAACTTATTGTAAACAATTTATTTTAAATAATTATTTTATAAATAAATAAACAACACAATTACCTAATTAAATAATTTAAAATTTCATACTGCAGATAGTTTTTGCCAGAAGCAGCAAATTTTTAATAAAATCAGATTTTCATTTTTGAAAAGATGTGTCAAATGTATTGATGAAGGCGGAGGTCGCTTTGAGCACTTGCTAAAGTAATAAAATAAAGCCTGAATAAATTTCTGTTCTATTTATGAAATTTTAAATTATTTAATTAGGTAATTGTGTTGTTTATTTATTTATAAAGTAATTATTTAAAATAAATTGTTTACAATAAGTTCCAAAAAAAGTTATTTTGTTAAAATTAAATTGCTTGTTTATTTAGAGGACACTATTTCATTCGTTTTAAAAGTCTTATCGCAAAAAATTTGTTCAATTCTGCTTTAGAGTCTTTTAATTCACAATTCCAATAAGCTAAATGCTTGAAAACTAAAGCACGTAGAAAAAAAGGTATGAGTAAAAAAACTTTTTAGAATTAAATTTTATTTTCAAAAAATTAATTTTTTTGCCATTGGTGTGGGGGAGTAAATGGGTCACATGATCCCCACTGCTCGTCTTTTGAATCGAGATAAACTGATCATAATTACTTAAAATATTGAACTACTACTAGTGCTATATTGTATCAAATTTAAAGAAGATATCTTACAAGGACTCCAGAGTTAGAGCAAATTTTTTATTTTTTATTTTCGACTTTAAAGGCCCATAAAAATTTTTAGAAGCATTTTTGCATAGAGGTAAGTTAAGTCATATCGTCACTATTTGTTGCCTAGAATCTGCCATTGCATTTATGACATGCTTTTTTGTTACACCCTGTATATCTTCTATTTGACCACTCTCCTATCAAATAATTAAATCTATGGATCCATATTTATTTCTTCGGGTGGCGATAAATCTTCTTCGTTCATTTCAATTATTACAATATTATGTAAAATTGTTCATGCAACAATCACCGTTAAGACAATCAATCGTATACCGTAACGTCTCTTTCATGTACTAAACAAATATTCAACTGTATTTCTCATTCTGATGCGAGCCACAGTAGTATATATTCATCTGGCAAACCCGAAATTATAATCTTAAGTATGTCAATAATGTCAATATCATCCTTAAAAATGTTTTCATCGGATTCCGTTTTACAAAATTATGTAAATAATTGTGATAAATGATAGTAGTCACACGTAAAATGCAAAATAGCGCATGTTCACACCTGTGCTTATATTCAAATTAGCTTTAAGCTGTCATCTAAAAGAGTTTAAATTTAAAGGATGTTTAGGGTGATATAAGGGTAGCTTTTAGCAACAGTGCAACGAAAAATTCAGAGTTAAGGTCGGCTTAACTTTAAACATACCTTAAGTAGTACGGTGCAAACGGCCAAAAGCGCTTAGGAAAAAAAAGTTTATAACACAAAATATCTATTTTTCAAAAATCTATCGACTACTCAATTTCTGTATTTAAAACGGTTACACCCTGTATAACTCTTCTGTACATAATTTTATAATCTATTTTTTATATGAAACATAATTCCAACAGTGGTTAGCAAGATATAAGAAAAGACTGAACCGGAACACCATTATTTCAAGATGATGGCTCGGGCGCAGGAGATTGAGTTTAGGACTTTCTGTATGTTTAATAGTGTGCCTAAATGACCGTCTTTGCTAAGATTTAAAACTTTATCAGTTATTTCCGTCAAACGTCGAAATTTGTTCCATTTGAGTGGAGTATACGTCATAAGGCATTACATTACGCTTTACGTTGAATAAATTTTAACTCATTTTTATACAGAGTGTTTCCAGTGTGATGTCGAAAAATTCAGGGAGTCATTCTTTGGGCGATTTTAAAGAGAAAAGTTCCTATGAACATATGTCTGGATATTCCTCCCTGCAGAGTATTCGACTTCACTTATGAAACACGCTGTATACTTTTACGTTTTTTTAGTAAATCAAAACCCTGTGAGATATGGGCAGTGGCTATAGTTAAATTAGTGGCTTCTGTAAGGTTAGGAAGCTTCGGGCGTAATCTCCGGCGGCATGGCATCGCAGAGTACTTAAGAAAAAAAAATATATTTTGTAAAAATGCCATTTCTGACATTTTCGCAATTTTTTTGTGTTTTTGACTATGTAAAAATTCAATACAGTCTCCACAAGAAAACATAAAATTGATCATCTTTACTCCAAAATATCTATTGACATTTTTAGTATACACTGTTAGAAAAAGTTTAATTAGAAACCTTGCTTTGGGTGTGTGCATAAACGATAAAACTAGCAAAGCCATGCATGCGACAGAAAGAGACTTATGCATCGATGTTGCCTCATTGTACGTTGTGTTTGTGAAGTAACGAGGGCATGTAATAACGTAGAAAAAGGCACAGACTTTTTCTGTTGCATATATGATTTTGTTATTTCTATCCTTTATGCACACACACAAAACAAGCTTTCCAATTAAATTTTTTCCAATAATGTATACACGTCGCGTCGGCTAACATCATAATACCAAATTTCAGTTAAGTAAGTAAAAATTCTGCGAAGAAATATTTCAAGATATTTTTAGGAACGGTGATGAGTATGTCAAATCTGAATCTTATTGTTGAAGACGAAATTTTTTAAATTTAACCATTCCTCTGTCTAACGGATAATGAGATCCCAATGGTTAGGAATTAAAAACGGTCCACTCCATATATTACTGGGCAAATTGAAGTGATGGTGCTACATTTAATTTTTTCCTTCCTAATTTTGTTAGTTCAATCGGTAGTATTGACAGATAATTGATCCTTGTCATTTTTACATTCATATTACAAATACGTCATCACTTTTGAATTTTATGATTAGTATAAAAGCGTTGTATTATTATATTAATTTTGCATCTTTTTTACAGATCCCTTGGAACTCAAATGTCGAGGTGAGAGACCAAGATAAGGATGGGAGCCATAACGGTGGCTGTAGTGGCATTTTTAGCCATAGCTTGGGACGTAACTGCAAAGACAGTGTCAGTTATTCCGCACGACGCGCATCCTGGATACAGCGTGAAAAAGTTTAAAGACGCCGCGAATTTTAAATTGCTTGATTCAGACTTTTCCCAGTTTTTCACAATGCTGCAGGACGGTTCGATAATGACAGTATCCGATGTGAGCCCACTAGTGAACCACCCCGTCGATCTAGTGGTGTTAGAAAACAAGGGCAATACCAGCACTACACACATGTTAAAGTTATATGTGCTTGATAGGCGGAACATGTTGAGTTTTAAAACGGAATCTAGTGACGATATTTTAGGTCGTATACTCGAAAATTCGCCAGCTGGTACTCGAGTTAGCGGCGTGCCCTTACTTCAGGCAGCTAGTGACTTAATTACAGTACCCGTTACTTACAGCATCATTGCTGGTAACACTGCTCAAGCCTTTGAATTACAAGACAGTATTACAAGTGATGTTCTTCCAAATGTTACAATTAGCGATAATAATGGCGGGGTTAATATTGTAACTTCCCAAGTACTAGACCGCGAAGAAAGTAGCAGATATGTTCTTACCATTCAGGCTGTAGACCCAAGTGGTATTAACAAAGCCATTACCAATGTTGTTATTGAAGTAGAAGATGAAAATGACAATAGTCCCGTTTTTTCACAAAAGGTTTACAGGTTTGTTGTTGGGGATAATTCATTAGAGGGCGACAACGTCACAATGACGTGGAAAAGATTCTCTTCCATTGGCAAGGTAGAAGCCACAGACGCAGATGGTGATAAAGTAGCCTACAAACTAGCAACACCCACAAATTTTTTAGTAATAGTCCCTCAAACTGGTGATATTCTTCTAACTCAGGAACCAATTGAAGAAATAGAACTAGAATTAATAGTAGAAGCCCACGATCTCCGCACTCCTAGCAGAACTTCTCCAAGACCAGCTCAGGTCATCTTCCATTTTAAACCAGCAGAATCCTCAAAAGTCGAACTAGATCTAGATTTACAACAGCTTGAAGAAGTCGAATTGCACAGAAGCAAAAGACGCGTTACTAGAGCTGTTAGACCTACAAAAAGAATTGAATTTACTGAAACTGATGGGGAGACTGATGGCAGGGTAGTTTTTCAATTGGAGAAGGAAACTGATAGGGAGACCTTTAAAATTAGAGACGAGAATCCTTGGGTAACGGTTGATCCCAATGGTTCAGTGAGAGTTAAGAAGAAGTGGGACTACGAAGAGTTGGGGCCAGAGAAAACTATCGACTTTTGGGTTACCATCACCAATGCGGAGAAAGGGGGTAAGTGGATAACTATATTTTCCTCAACTTTGTATATTTTTCCAACCACAAGCAATTTTTAAAGTGAAAAAGTAAAAGGGTTTACATGTGTGTGTGTACAATAAAACCTTTATTCAAAAAACGGCTTGTTAATTTCACGTAAAATGATACCATCCCAAGAAGATTAATAATTTAATTAATGTATTGCCACATAAAGAATTAGAATATCTTGGCAAAATAAGCAAATAATTTAAAAAATATATGTTGTGTTAATAATATTAGTAGCAATAGCAATAATAATATGTGGCTCCTATTTAAAGTAATTTATTTATTTGTGATACAGATAAATGACAGTTAAGCTTCGGAAACGCTACTAGGTGTAGTAAAAAATAATATTATGTATAAAGAAAATAATAGTGTATTTAATATTGCTTATAATTTATTTGTCGTGGACGATGGAAGCCGGTTATTAATTATGTATATTTTTGAATCCATCAAAATTAAAAATAAGAATCGGAAACATATAAAAGTATATAATATGATGAAAAGTGTAGTGTTAGTAACACTTTCTGTCATTTCTCCCTAGAAAATAACTATAATTGTATTTTCGCCCGTTTTAAAGAGCTGAATTTTGGACTTTATAGGAAATACTCCCTCAACAAAACTGGATCACTTATATGTATTTCCAAAAAACGTTGTCCAAGCCTCACACATAAAATTATGTTTCACTGAATATGTTCTACTTTTGAAATACCCCGAGTAGGAAATGCAGTAACAACCATTAAAGCATTATTGAAGCGTTTGCCTTCTTTCATTGTCGGGTTACTGAATTTAATAAGAAGGCAGCAATGAGTCCATAAATAATAATTTATTTTCAAGTGACAAATTTATTTACCAAAATCTATGTTCACAGAAATATGCTTCAGGTTGGTGTGACCCGACCCGTATAATTTGTACCAATTAAAAGTATGTTCATAATTGGTGTAATTACCATATACTGTTAGTGGTAGCTTTAATTGATACATGAGCAATTAGTCCACCAGAGTACTCTACAAAAGTTTTTTGAATTTAGTTTGAATCAATTCATTTGAAATCTAATACATTTAAGTGCACTCTAATTACCTTTTGATTTATTATTGCGATTTACAATTTCGGTTAATCAATCTTCGTTAAAAGCAAAGTCTACCAGAATTATTTTATATTAAGGGAAACACGCAAACCAACGAAACAACAAGTAATTATTATTGTGAAAACTATAGGGGTGCCAGTTATTTGAATGTTATCAGTTTACAAAATCAGTTTTGGAACGGAATCCCGTTGCATAGTATGTTTTTTCTGTGTATAATTTACACGAACAAAATTTATTGAGGTAGAAAAATTTTATTAAAACTATAAATGCATTTCTTCATCGAAGCATTTTGTAAGTGTTCTTATAACAATATAATAATAATTTAACGGTTGAAAATGGACCGTATTGTTTTTTTTGTATTCTTCAAAAAGAAAACATAAATAAAAATAGCGTGTGGTTGCAATGCGACTTACCAATTTCCAATGCAGCTCAGTCGGTGCAGTATGGGATATGGTTGCAACCAGGAGCAGGAGAATTCTAAGAATGGGAGCACAACGCACTTAATATTTAAAGAAAATGAGAAATAGCAGTTTATTATTTTAAAGCGATGAGATGCGTGTATCTATTACCACGGTTTGATATTTAATCCTGTCTCTTTCACGGTGTTATCGCTTGCAACCAATAACCGCTAGAAAAAAGTAGTACAAAAAATAACAAAAAAACTATCTATTTTAACAAGTATATATGGGCAAAGAAAATATAATATTAATTAATTTGTTCACCTAAAAATAACTTGAGATCTTCCTAAAATACAAAATAACTAATATATATCAAATAATTATATACAGCGTGTTCGGCCGAAACAATAATAATAACGTTTATTTACGACATAAGCATTAATAATAAAAATAGAGCTTTCTTAAAACAATTACAATATGTAAATAAACAGAGCATCTCACGAAGGCAAAACCTTATTTGTTTAACAACACTAGAAGTTAACATACAGTATATATTTAAAAAACTTAACCTACTGGAACTAAATTCTTAACTTAAGATATACTAGATATATTTAAAATAATAATAAGAAAAAGAGAGCATGAAACTTAACCTACTGGATCCTAACTAAATTCCTAACTACCTATAGATATATTTTATTTAAAAAAGCAATGAGAAATATAGAGCACTGAGAACAAATATAGATAAAATATAGGTGGTGTCTGAAATGTTAAGGTGTATGAAATAGTTAAGTTGTTTTAGTAAGTAACTTTGAGTGTAATTAATTTAATGAGCTATTTAATGTAAATTTATAGTTTTTTTTTTCAAAATAAGTCATGGATTTCATTCCTCGGTTTCAGAGTGACATATAGTTATATAATTTTTTTAAAAAGGGATAATTGTTGGTTTTTTAGGTATTGAGGTAAGCTGTTATATAATTTAGGTCCTAAATACTTGAAACTTCTCTGTCCAATAGTGTTGTGGATCCTAGGAGTTATATAGAAATCGTTTCTCTGTCGAGTCTGATGTGAATGTGTAGGTGTAATAAGCGTGTTTTTTTTATACTGAATGGTATTAGCAGTTATGAAATATAGTTGCCACAGCTCTAATAATTTCGATTCTGTAAAGAAATGTTCAGTGGGGTAAGTTATTTCTTTACGCAATAGGAATTTTATGAATCTTTTCAGTATAATTTCTAAACCATTCATGTAACTTTTAGCCGCTCCACCCACTCTATTATTCCATATTGTAGATGACTGTAAACTAAGGAATATTATACAATTTTCAGTTCCCTGTCATCTAACATATTTCTTAGAAATTTGAATTTATACAGCACTAGTCTGAGTTTTCCGGAACATAATTTGAACAAATGTCTATAACTACACCTAAATATTTTATTTTATCTATAGCCTGGATACTGTATTTTGTGCCTTCATTGTGAATAGTGATATGGTTAAATAATGGTGCCGTTGACTTATTGCTTGTGAATGGTATATAAAATGTTTTTTTCCGCATTTTGTTTTAGTTTTTCCCAAGTTTCCTATCTGTAAAAAATGGTAGTGTCGTCAGCATAGCTAATTACGTTTTCACTACTCTGAAGTGCGAACAAACCATTAAAGTATATTGTAAATAAAACGGGACCTAGTATGGTACCCTGAGCAACGCCATCATCAACAGATTTAAAATCACGAGTGACGTTATTTATTTTTACATATTGTTGGCGGTCAGTTAAATAGCTTTTAAACAAGTTCAGAAATGTTCCTCTAATTCCAATGTCCTCTAGCGTCTCAAGTAGTTAGCGATGACCTACGGTGTCAAGGGCTTTTGTTATGTCCACGACCACACACATACATGGCACGCTCTCATCTTCTAGGGTAGTGTAAATTTTAGACGTTAATTTTTCTATGGCGTCTTCTACCATTAAAACAAACAATGCGTTGAATAAAATCACCGTACAATAAAAGTTCCAACTAACTTATGTTCATTTAATTTTTACTCTGAAAGTGAGTAGTAATGCCGAATCGTGATATTATAATTAATTGGGGTGGCGACGTCGCTTAATAAACAACAAGTTTAAATTACCAATTAACATTATTAGGCATAGACATATTCATTGAAAACAATTCATTTTCAAAATACTCATATACATATACATGGTGTTTCCTAAGTGATATCGAAAATTTCAGGAGGTAATTCATTGGACAATTTAAAAAAAAGCCTCTATGAATGTGGGTCCGCAATATTTCCCTGCAACGTTGAGGCCTTTCGATGTTAAAGAAAAGTAAAAAAATTCTGTGATTGTTTTTCGCAATTTTATATTTTTTTATTGAAATTCTAATTTTTGAGATAACAAAAATATTTTTTTTTTGTGAAAACCGCTACTCGAACGAAAAAAATGCTAGAGACCAAAAAACTATAATTTCAAATTTCCTATCGTGTGGCTGTCAAATTCGAAATTGATCCATAGGAAAAAGTTATCAGAAAAACCTTTCAGAGTTCCATTTTTCTTTTTATCATGTTCTTTAATTAAACCAATAAACTCTTGGACCAATTTTTTTTGATAATTCAACTAAATAAAATGCTCAAAATTTACCCTAGCGGTCAGCGTGACAATGTCGAGACCAAAAATAAACTCTTCTTGACTATCTCTAGTGACATTTGGTGGAATAAGACGGGTTTTCTGCCGAACTCGTTCTTTTTAATTCTTCTGTGCTATTAAACCTATCTTTGTAGGCAGTACTCTTTAACCAATCTCACAGGAAAATATCGAGTGGAATTAGGTCTGGTGACTTTACAGGCCACTCTCTATGTCCTCTTCTACCAACCCACCGAAGGAACAATTTTATTTTTAAAATGCGCTATGTCATCCTCAAAGCTTATTTCTAAGACTACTTATAAATGTAAATAGTCTGAATGAACTACATAAAAGTCATTTAAAACCCTTATAAGAGTACAGGGGACCACCTAGGGATGGGCTTACATGCTTCTTTTTAAAACTACTATTAAAACTTTCAAATTTTAATGAATTGTCCAAATCTTTACCCGTGGAGTATCTGAAAAGTATTATAAAACCATACTTGATTTAGGATAAGTTCCATATTAAAACACACAAATGCTTTGAGGGGACGTTTTTTATTTAATGAAGTAAATATAAATGCAAATAAATATAGTGCTACGCTAACTTGATCCACGCACGATATTATTTATGGGCCTCATGTAGGGTTTCCAGTTTTCGGGATCGGGATCCCGATTTCGGGACTCATGGAAAAAGTTTAGGGATTTCGGGACTAATCCCGAAATCCCGAAATTTAAGTAAAATACCCTCCAGTCCACGCTCCACAGTTTAATCATCAATTAATAAATAAAAAGGAACAATAACTACATAAACATTAATTATTTTGTAGTAAAAAGCTTTAAAAAAAGTAAAGTTTACTGCTGATTTCAATAATAAGAACAAATATCTAATAACTAATGAGTAAATATTTTAAAATAGTTTAAACTTTATTAAAATTAAAGTGTGCCCTTAAAAGCACCAGTGCATTTAACTTCGAGTCTCGTAGGCGAGATCGAATTTTAGTAGCAAATGCAACCGCTAACGAGAAAGCCCTCTCTGATTCTATACTTGTCGGCGGAACAGTTAGTAATTTGTCAAAACATTTCTGGAAGTATAATCCTCGCAACCCCCCAGCTTATTCCTCTGTTGAGTTTTCAGTAGGTTTATCTGAGAAAAGATTATTTCTACATTTGCAGATTTACTGCTAAAACAGTAGATCTGGCAATACTAATAATACCGATTGTTCGTTGGTTAGTTATTCCCCGAGTCTCCGATCCGATCGACCCACCAAACAACGACGAATTACTTCATTTCCCCCTCAGTCAGTGCTGTTACTGCCATTCTCAGCTATTTTTTGGTTACACGATATGTAAATATATTTATCTGTTATTTTGATACGTTTCGGGATTTTCGGGATTCTACTTCGGGATTTCGGGATTATCCCGAACATAAATATTGGTCGGGATCCCGAATTATCGGGATTGGAAACCCTAGCCTCATGTATAGTTATAAAATGAACAACTGAGAACGAATCGCTTATAGAAGGACTACTTATAATGAAGTACTGGGACTCCTAGTGGGCTGAAATTTTCAACGACTCTAAATTTACTATTTTCTCTAACGAGACAAAAAGTTGTCTCGTTAGAGAAAATTATATTTGTAACAGAATCTGTATTTATAATTTGATATTTTTTCAACATTTTTGCGCTAAATTCTAGTCTTCTGTCAAAATAGCCCTCCAACAGTTCATGCACTAAGTGTAGTTTATGGGGATTATATTTTACTCTATGAAAGCATGACTTCTGACATTTCTATGCAGATTTTCTTGGGCAGTGAGTAATACATCACGTTGTGTATCATCAGAGGTCAAATGATAGCCAGAACGAAGTACATCTCGGACATGTCCTAAATTCCTAAATTTGAATTCAGTTCTGCTAACCGTTGATTGCGAAATAAGGATCGGTTAGGGTGAGTGTCATTGAATAATTGGCATACCTCTGCTTGGGTGCGGGTTGTGTGGCCCATGCCAGTCATCACCAGTGTGTATTATTTCCCTTTCGCTTAATCTCATATCTGTTTAGCAAATTATTAAAAATTGGTTCAGTTGAAGATATAACTATTTACTTTACCACCAATAAATATAGACCAGCAAAATAACTTTTTTGTCTAAGTTACAAAAATAACAATAATAAGAAAATGTTTTCGGAGAGAAATATTTCGCAAGTTTTTATTAACTTTGAACTTAAATATCTCAAATTTTTTTATTGTAATTGCATAAAATTTTAACACTACTATACGGAAAAAATACACTCTATCAAAATACAGGTTGTGATCTAAAAAATATACGGTGCCCTTCAAAAATATGGAAACGTAGGAAAATATTTTATTATTAATTTCTCAGAAAAATTTTTATATGGTGCTTTCATCTAAAAATACTATATAGGGAGGCGTTAGGTTAATCTCGTGTAGGCTCCTATTTGCCCTAGATATAAAATATGACTGGAATTTGCCACAGCGTATGCAGTCATTGCGCTCCGATCTACTCCGGAAGTACGAGTTTGAACGACGCTGCTTTGTGGAAACATGAAAACACGGTATACGAGTTATAGTATTCGACTAAATTTGTGTTAAAAATGAAGAAAAAAATGGAAATGTTTCCAATATTTTCTCTAATTTTCTCAGTAACTGCTCTTCGTATTAAAAAATTGATAAAGCTTTTCCTTATATTTCCATGCTCTTTGTTTCTACTGTTTTAAAATTGTTTACGTCAAATACGAAGTCACATTTATATATTTTTTGCACTCCCTGTACATCTCACCTAAAATTGGCTTTGTTAAAAGTAGGTTTTCTTAAAAAAGAAAAACGACTTCTATCTGGAATAAATTTTTTGAGAAATTCATAATAAGACATTTTCCTATAAGTTTCCAACTGTATAGCAGACACTGTATCATATATCGGTGGTGATAACTTTGACAAACATATCCCTAAAAAAAATCAATCTCAAGAAGCGACGTCTAAAAAAGACCATTTGCCACGTCGTTTTTTCGAAAAATATCAATTTGCGTTACTTTAGGAACTCGCATGAATTTTTTTTATAAAAATGTTAAATAACAAAATGTTATGACTAATTATTTCAAATTCATTTTTAGATTGTTGTATTATGAAATATTCAACTTCACTTCGAATTTAGTTAAAGCGGAGCTAAGAGCGGTCAATGGTATCTTCATTATTGTTAATCTGACAGCGGATGCCCCTAAGACATATCGGTCTACTATTATTATTATTATTATTATTGCGTGCTACTGGTTGATGTAACATCTCTGAAATCTATTAAGTTAACAAGTTGACAGACATTAATGACTTGAAGAAGGGTCTGCGGCAGGAGCGTTCGTAAAGGGGCCAAAGAAAGATAAATAGGGGAATTTAATAACTTTTTTATTTCGTGTTTGAAATTTAAGATACATTACGTCTAGCTATTATTTTCACGTATATCGCTTTATCTTTATCTAAATTGTTTGGTAGTTTAGTATAGCTATAACCAAAACGTTTTACCCTTTAGAACACGATAGTACAGATTGTAAATTAATAAATGACAAGAATAAATATTCTGAAAGATATACTGTTAGCATAACGTATTTATAATTGCCGTGAAGTTATTTTTTTGCCTTCTTTTGTTTAAAAGAGTTCACTTTGTCTCGCGGGAAAGAGAAAGTTCGTTATAAAATATTACCCAATTTTTTTGGCTTTTAGTACTTGGCCTGTTCACCTCTGCTGTCAACCTTTAATAAAGACTAATGCAAGTATAATTTGTTTGATAATTTAGGAGCGTAATATTTAAGTAAATTTTATCGCACAGCAATCTTTTTCACGTTGTATTTTAACGATATAATTGAATTAATTGGTTAAAAAAGCATCTTCATTTTTAAGGAACATAAGAAAGCAACTTCATTTTAAAGGAACAATAAAATATCGTCAGTTCATTTAATTGTATAGATTATAGACAATATTCTTAGTTAATATACTTCGACAGATTTTTATCAACAATTCGCTGGCTTGGGATTGTAGAGTTCTTTGTTACAATTTTGTCACTTTTGAAATTAAAATATCCCAAGAAGCTATGATATGTGTACCAGTAGCTAATTTAATTCTTACAATTCTATACTATTTCTTTATTAAAATAGACGGCTTTGTAACATAAATTCTTTCTGGAATATTTTGTGTCTGAGACAAGAAAGTTATGTATGACATATTATTGTAATATAGAACACTATGCAGTAAATTGGGCCATAGTCGCAACTAACGGGACTCTATCGAAAAACAGAAAGACCTAAAAGAAACTTAAAAAAAATGTAGGATTAAATTGTACAAAGAAATTTGGTGCGCATATCATTTTATTCTTATGAGGGAAACTTTGCGTGAGTCCCACCCCGTTATCTTTGTTATTTCTGACTATTCAAAAATAGTTTATAAAAAAAATTATTAAAAATAGCTTCAATTGTCTTGGTAATCCGATTTTCAGAACATTCTTAAAAAATCTTGTAACTTTTTTTATATACTATTTCTGAACAGTCAGAAATAAAAAAGTTAACGGGGATGGAAATCACAGAAGGGTAGGGAGTCTCACAAAACCACTCTGTACATCTGGTGAAAATGAATTTTTATAAAAACTCCAATAACACGATAAGAAAAACGTAAAGAATTTCTTAATGGAAAATGATCCTCATGAAATTATCTCCAAATTCAATGTTCATTGAGTTCAATGCATGATCATTTTTTTGTTTGCCTTTGTAATATGCAATAAAAAGCACTTTTTAAAAAATTTGCTATTTTTCTTGATGCATGTGAATAGTTCGAATTTTGAGGACATGTTAAATAATTTAATTAGGTATCGATTCTTCTTTGCTTCTGATTTGCTTAAATAATCTTAATTCGTTTATTACTAGTATTAATATATTTATTACCTATTAATCGTGATTAAATAAATATTACTTACCAAAATAACCCTTTAGGTATACCCAAGAGCTTATATACTGTTTAAAATTAGTGAGAATTAATGAAAATCATACCATACACTTTGACAAAGATGGGATTATTATTTTGTTTTATAATGAAAATTAAATAGTTTGTATTAAATACAATTTACTTTTATAATTTACAACCACTATCAATACAGTATGTATATAAATAGAATACAATGGTTTTGTCATGATAATTAAGTAGTATTCTCAGAAGTTAATTGTATTGTGGTAATTTATTATTGCTTCAAAATGTAAAAAAGTTTTATTATGTATATTTATATTAAGAAGTTCATACACAAAACTTTCGTAACATTCATTTATGATATTTATATGTTTGATTATATTCCTTCACTAGGTAGACTACTTTATTTTTCGAATTAAAAAAAATGTTTTAAATAAAGGTTGTAGTGAATCAAGTGAACGCTTTTAGAACCCCCTACAAAGAATATACAGGCGGTATCAAACGTACACTTTTTTTAAATGGAACACCCAATATTTTTTTACATTTTTGATATATTCGTTTTTTTTTGTGATTTCAAATATATAGATATGTTATATCTTATCTTTTATTATTTTTTGTTTATTGCAAATTTTATACTACCAATATTCTGCATGGTTATCAGGTTCGCCATGGAAGAAAAACAATTAATTTGATATGTATGACTTACAAAATAATTTAATAAATTCAAAAGGCAAACTGCGTGGTTCTGTGTGTCATATTATTTGTGAAAACGTTTACTTTTCAGGGCGATATGATATGTTCACTATTTATAAAAAATAGCAAGAACTCTTCAACGGGTAGTATTTTATTTGGTATAGTGTGTATAATAGTAGTTATAATAATAGTTATTATGCAGTTGGCTTTTTAAATTAATATCTTCTATAAGGCATAAGTGTCAAATTAAGTGTTTTTCATCTATGGTTAACCTGATAACCTGGCAGATGCAGTATAAAATTTGCAATAAATAAAAAACAGTAAAAGATAAGATACAACATATCTATATATTTGAAATCGCAAAAAAATACAGATTTCATAAATGTAAAATAATATAGGGTGCTCAATTTAAAAAATATATATAAATTTGGTTTGTCCTATTCTAAAAGAGTCTATTTGATTCACTACAACTTTTATTTGAAAATTGTTTTTGTATCTCGAGAAATAAACAAAATATAGTAGTGGGTCTTTTCGTTGGATAACCCTGTACAAAGAAAAAACCGTTGCAAATTACTTGGGGATCAGAACTTCCTCACGAATGTAAAATTCGACGTGTGGTGAAGTAATTTTTGACGTTTCAAAAAGTCACATTTTTTGACACTTCAAAAAAAGTCACATTTTTACGTTTCAAAAAAGTCACTTTGACGTTTCAAAAAAAGTCGAATTTTTTGACGTTTCAAAAAAGTCACATTTTGACGTTTCAAAAAAAGTCACTTTGACGTTTCGAAAAAGTCACATTGGGACCGATTTTATTCATCAACGAACTCAATCTCTTCCTTGACCTCTAGAATGTGTGTACTAAATTTGAAAGCTTTATCTGAAAAACTGTAGCTGCTATCGCGAACCAGACAGATACACAGACACACAGACAGAACATTTTTTCTCTCTGAAATTTTGTGGTGAGGAAGTAATAAAGATTTTTGAACAAAAAATGAATGTTTTACCCATTATCGTTTTATGGGAGAAATTGTTTTTAGTTTTATGAACTTATTTGTCTTAAACACGTTGTTTAGTATGGTAGAAGTAAAAATCGTGCTGGTTTCCAGTAACTTAGTGAACATGAAAAGAATTGGGACACCTTGCACATGTACAGAGTCATCGTGCGAAAATGTCCTTTTTTGAAATAACTTGGTTATTTTTGAAGTTATCGAATAGGTGTAGAGACCTTCCAACCTAATTTTGTTCGCAAAATCCAAATTTTAAATAATAAAAAAAAACAATTGCGCATCGTGTTTAAAAAATACGCCATCTTGCTTTGGTTTTTTTTAATAGAACGCCTTGTATATTTTAAAATAATTCGATATTTGTCATTTTTCCGATTATTAAAATACCATGCATGTCATGTTATCCCAAAAATTTTTTGAGATATTTTGATGTTGGTATTAAAATATCGCTAATGACTGTTAAACGTAGTTGCCTTTGAAATCAAAATTGCAGCATTGCTGAAATAAAGATGCAATTTATTCCTCAAAGCTAGGGTTCTTCAAAAATCAGTACCCGTCATGGTTAGATACTATGACACATGTTGATATTTTTGAAATCAGAAATATTTTAAAATATTTCTATTTAAAAAAACAATATAAAATGGCATATTTTTTAAACGCGATGCGCAAATATTTTTTTGATTCAAAATTTGGATTCTTCGAAAAAAAAAATAGTTAACACCTTTTTTATTAACTTTAAAAACAACCAAGTCATTTCAAAAAGGACGTTTTCGCGTGATGACCCTGTACTACTTAGTAAATATTAAATTACCTTCCTTCCAAGAAGTTATTAGTTGGTATGTTATATAATGTTATATAATATTCTCACGCTCTGGATGTTAACCATCATTTTTGTAATTCTTTCCTTTTTTTTACTAATTTGATCATATCAGAGATATATCAGTTTTCTGTGCGATAGGGCATAATAGAAAATGAATGTTCAGATGCACAAGCAAGTGTGAAAAATATATGTTCTAGAAAATTCAAAGGAAAAGTTGAATAAAATTGAAAGATGTTTTGAAGGCGAATACGCTCAAGTACAATTGTTATGGTATCCTGGCAACTCTTTTTTTAAGGATTCCCTCGGTTTCAAGCAGCTAATCAAAAGAATTTCCTGACAATTTGTATTCATATCCTTGATGCAAGTGCTGAAAGCTGTAAGCTCTTATGAAAATTCACTGGGCGATTTTCTATTCACAAAGGGGAGAAAATAACATTTATGTAGTACGCCGTCGACATTTTTAATTACCTAGTAATATAACATAATTATTTTTTTAATTAAAATTTACTTATTAACTACTTTTACACCGCGACAGAAAAAGTGCTAAGAGAAAATATTTTCATTAGAGTCTAGATTAACAGTTCATAAACGCAGTAGTTTTTGACATTTCCAGGAGTATTAATTTTGTTTAATCAGCGTTGCATGGGGTTTATTAACAAACTTAATGAGATCCTGCAGCGAATCAGGTTAGAAATAGCAGTTTTCATATTTTTCAGTAGTATTTCTATTCAGTTGTTTTTAGATTTTCAGTTTAATGAATTTTGCTTGAGATTAACTTTATTTAGGAAAGGTAACACAGTGGCACACATATATACAAGGTTTTCCCTCATTTTGACTCACTAACACATGTGATATACTATTAGTCAAAAAACACAATGTTTGTTCTTTTGACGTAAAATCACAAGCGTAGAGACTTATGCTTCCTATTGGGTAACTGTATATTTTAGATATTTCAATCATTGAAGACGGAGTAGAAGATTTATTCATGTGATAGTAAGATAAGACCTAATAAGAAAAAGAAAAATCACATATAACTTCTTCCTGAGTGTCTATGAAGAATAAAAGATTTGTTTTTATTTCTCTGGATATTTAAGGCCGATCTTTCCATCTCCTATTAAATTTATTTGGTAGATAGTTTCCTTGGATAGAATTGTATCAATAATTGTTTCCATGGAACTTATTAATCAAATAGATTTAATGGAAAATAGAAAGATCAATGATAAGTTATAGTTGTAGGTTACTGATTTGTTCCCCTATGGTCAATAGTACATGTAGACTTTTAAAGATTCAGAAGAATGTATGTGTTTCCCTATTTACGAAATGTAACGTACTATTGTATATAAAAAGTCCGATCAGAAATTGGAGATCTGTGTACAAGTTGGGGGAATCTTCTATATTATTAAAATCGAAAATTGAGATCCTTTTATCGATATTTAGTCAGGCAGTCTCATTTTTTGTGACGTTTGACCGATATCTTGGAAAATGGCGGCCATATTGAAATGTCTTGTTATTAACAGTATCTGGGAAAATAACAGAGACAGAGGAAACTTTTTGATAAAAAGTGCTCGAAATTGTTAATTTTATAATTTTAGTTATGTTTGCTGTAACTCTTACAATTTGCGAGATATTTTGGAAAACCGGCACTTTTTAAATTTTTTGATATTAACTTTATCTTGGAAACTGAATAAAATAGAGGAATATTTCTTAAACAGAAAGTGTTGAAAATCATCAGTTCTACCATTCTGTTTTTTTTATTTGTTGCTGTAATTTTTATCGTTCTCGAAACATTTTGAAAAAATGACATAAAAAGTCAATAAGAGCGGTAGAGTTCGATGTCTAACTTCTATGAAACATTCCGTGTAAAAATCACTGAAACTGGATACGGAGGGGGAGACATTTTTTTTTAATTGAATGGTTACCGATATTTGTCCTCATAGTAGTTAGTATATGTACTCCAAATACCCCAATTATGCTGGCAGACAAAACTTCCGGTCGGCGCGCGGTAACTTTGAAAAAAAAATTTTTTCAGTTACCAGTACAAACCTACTATAGTGGCAGACATTTCTATCGGTCGGTTTTTGAGCAATTTGCCATCAAAGTGGCGAAAAATGGATTAAAATTTGAAATGTTGATAATAAATAGTTAAACTAAAAAAAAACGTCTACCCAGCCAGCTTAAGGTTCACAAGACACTAAAAAACCCTAACCTAGTCTGGCAGACAATTTTGTCAAATAATTTAACCCCTCCAAACCACCCCTCTCAAAAGGTACAGTACTGTACAGACCAAAATAAACATTTTGCTAGGTTTGGTCTGGAAACTAAAAAATTTTTTTCAATTTCCGGTTACCGAACGGATGTTTTGCCTGTCAGCATAATTGGTTTATGTGGAGTACATATACTAACTACCTAGGCGGACAAATATCGGTAACCACTCGATTAAAAAAAAATTGTTTCCCCCCTCCGTATCCGGCCACCATACCAAAAATTTCAAAAGAGAAAAAGTATGGTACTCATATGGTCTCGTTGATTACCGACTAGCAGACGGTAACCTTTCATCGTTGAATTTGCACGCTATTGCTTAGACTACTACCCCTTAATAAATAGACAACTAATTCTTACTGTACAAAACGATACTGAGACCGACATTAACTTACGCTTGTATGGCCTGGAGCCATATCTCAAGACACACAATACAAACGACTACAGACAAGAGAAAACAAATTACTTAGACTACTCATGAACTCAAAAAAGATACATACGTATTGAAGACCTACACAGACTAGCAAACATCGACTACATACAACCACACATATACGAAACTGCCACAAAATTTTTAAAAACTAACATACAAACATTACGACTGACTAGAGACATAATACACCTGAGACATACGACAACGTACAACACACACACAAATACATACACTACCACTTTACAACAAACAACGGTAACTAATTGAAGGCACGGACAACACACTAAGACGCAACAAATTCCTATTTTTTCCTATCATCCTACTTTCCAGAAAACTCACCCCTTCCTTCTCTTCGAAAAACCAAAGCGAAATAACCCATAAATAGTAAAAGAAAGTGGAGCAGGTTTCTTCATAATTTTTCCTGTATATAACAATACCTCACGGCAATCGTTCTGTTTCCAGGAAGAACATTTAAAATGTTAACCTGCGACTATAAGGGTTAAAACACAATAAAACTAGAAATAATACGACACAAGAATTTATTTAATAATAAAGTAAATTTGTTCAGTGATGAATGCTGAAGATTAAATTGTTCTGGGCGTAGCTGGTATTTGCAGCTAGTGGACTAATTCATATATCTCCTCCTTAAAGTATGTAATACTATCAAAGCTAATATCTTCAGTAGACCATAGAGGTAACCATATGCAACATCAAATCGATCTAGTGCCTCCTTTCAATGCATAAATTCTAGACTTCAGTGCAGTGTCTCGATGTTAATGAAATCCGACATTGGATCTTATGAATAACGATGAAATTCTATTCCACACCTGATGTACTTTGTAATGACTCGTTTGTACCGTTTTCTTCCAGATTTTGATATGCCTAGGAAATTGTCTCTGGAAAAAAAAAACAAAAAAGGCGATGGCTGAAAACTGGTATTTTTCTATGAAAATTTATTTCAGTTTATTTTTCCCACAATGTTTAATAAAAAAAATATGTTTTGTTTTTAGTGTAAAACAAGTTTTTACAAAACATGTAAAAATATATATTCTAATCACGTGTCGCTCTGGAGTTGCTGCCACCCCAAATCAATGGAATTTCTGTTTGGAGCTTAAAAGCTCCCGACTCGGTCTAATCTAAATCAGAATAGAAACGAGATAACAAAGTGCCAAACATCTCTTAAATAGTTTAAAGTGTCATACTTAAAAGCCTAAGAAATCGCTTAATTTAATGACCTAAACGATAAAGAAATACAATGGTTCAGCAGTGGCTGGTGAAATTTGGGTTATGCTATAAATTGGAGCATGAGACCCAAGTGATGCTTTATGGCATAATTATCAAGACCAAATTAAAAGTTTCGTAGAAAATAAATTGCTATTAAAATTTGTGAAAAAAAAAAAGAAAATTGCAAATCGCCCTCTCAAATTATTTCTCAGACAATCTGTAAAATATTATGTTTTTTTTTCATAATCAGATGGAACATTTGTCGACAGATCTAAAATTTCATAAGAAATTTTAATTTAGTAGGTGAAATATTTTATTACTAATCAGTAATAACTGAATAATGAATTAATTTTGTGTTTTCTTTGCTAGTTTTAAAATGTCTCTTAATAAATTTAAGAATGTAAAATATTCGTATTTTTTTCTTAAATCACTTTTTCTTGATGTTATAGAAAAATTGCCGATACAGCCCTTCTATTCACATGACGTGGTATGGAAGTAAAATAATCAAAATAAAAAAAACTGTTGGAATTTTTTTTTTTATATAAAAACAAAATATCGAATTAAATTTAGTACAAATTTCATTTTGCGTTGTCCCTAATATTCTTACTAAATACAACTTGTGCATTTTTTTTGTAACATCAGAAAACGCTTCGGTAATTGCAAAATTATATTTTATCTTTTGCACAGATAAAGTTATTTACCTGTCAGTTGCACGAGGAATAGAAAAAATCCAATATTCCAGTTTACCTTTTTTACAGCTTTTATAACAACAAACGTAATCTGCATTTTTCTTTGCTTCCATCACACCACATTAAAAAACAAACAAAATGTTAATAAAGTATATAAATATGCACTAAAAGCACAGTAAAACTAAGAAAAGTATCTATAACCTGTAACGCAGTATACGCACGCAACAAAACCACAGAAATGCTTACACTGACACTGACAAAATGTACCTATTCTCGCGATTACCGCTAAAACACTGATTGCTTTAGGATAGAATCTCAGGATAGCCGCTCTCAGAAGCCACCAATTACTGTGCCCTAGCGACAGCTGAAATAACCTATTGATCGCCGGAAACCTGTTGCTATGCATAGTTCTCTTTTGAAATTTTATTTTAAATCAATTTTTGAATGTGTAAATTTCAAGAACTGTAACTATGTAAAAAAATCTATTTTTTTTTTATGAAATTTGAAATATATCGACAAATGTTCCTCCTGATTATGAAAAAAAAAAAAAATTACAAACTGTCTAAGAAATGAAGGCGATTATTTTTGCAAAATTTTTTCGCAAATTTCAATAGCAATTTCTTTTTGTGAAACAATCATTTAGTCTTAATAGTTATGCCATTAAATGTTGTTTGGGTCCAATACTAAGATATATTATAACCTAAATTACACCAATATTAAATCTGTCTGTCCTCTGAGGTAAACTCGATTCGGAGTGCATTTGGGTTGCGATCACGTTGCCGTTGCTAGTTGCCTTTGGTGAGAATAGCGCTTTACGAAACTCAATTTAACGAAAAGTTGCATTCAAATTTTTGTAACAATTATTCAAATACTAAAAGAAGTATATTTTTCATAACAAGAAACTAGTTATGAGATGTGGATATTTTAAAATTGATTCCCGAATCTTGGCAAAAACAAGAAAAACTGTCAATTTTATCACATTGCAGATTGGAACGGCCCGAAATCTTTTCCATTTTTATTTTGTACTGTCATGAATATTTTTATATACTTAATTATGTGCGGTGTGTATTTTATGACTTTTTCATATATTTTCCGCCAAGTGAAAATGACAAAAATATTTAAAAGTTTATCTACACCACATAAACATTATTTATTTTGGAAACTAAATATATCAGTGGTAATCAATGTCGTCTGGCAAACGCTATAAAAAAGATAAAATATTCACTGACTCCACTACTTGTCGCAAAAAACTATTGTGATTATTTCATTACCGTCTATACAAGTTTCTGTAGCAGACACAACAAAAGTGACAATCAGTTTAATAAACAATGAAAATAGAGCGTAGCGTAATATCTTAGCAAAAAACGAAAGAAAACGAATTTAGTATTGATCCAATCTGTGCCAAATTGCTATGTCCTTTCTTTAGCCGCTGTGTTGTTATTATGTTTTCCTTCTATAACAATTTATTACAAAAATTTCACTCGCTTGCCCGTGAACCAACGAATCCACCAATAAAAAGTTAGTAATTCACAGAGGAGTTTATTCGTCTACTTATTTTATGATACATCTCTGACTGAACAAAATTTATATACAGGGTGTCCCAAAAGTCCACCTTTAAGGTACGTTTTCTAAGATTGCTGGAAAACGTTTGAAAAATTCTTTGTCCCTCACTTAAAGAACAATTTAAAAGCAGAAAAAAGGCAATAATTTAATAATTATCCGACACACTTTAACAATAAAATGCACTTTATTACAATAAACGTTTAAAATTCTGCTCATTTGCAGCTAGACATACGTTGGCGCTTCACACGATGTTTTCGTGCACAAGTTGGAACATTTCAGAACTCATGGCTGCAGCCGTATTATCCTACATCGTTGATGTTAAAATTTTATTTATGATTTTAAACCCGCAAAGCAATAATTCTCCCACAACCAGATTTTTCATTTCAAACTTATCAACACAATGAGTTATACATAAAAGACAGTCTTCTTTGAAACACCCTGTAATGTACAATTTTTAATTTTGGAGTATAAAAAATCTGATCTATCTAACTTTCTTATACGAGATTACAGTATTCGTATCATTTATTTTTACAGCTTTTATAACAACACACGTGACCTGCATTTTTCTTTGCCGCTTTCATCACACAATATTAAAAAACAAACAAAAAATTAAAATATAAATATGCGCTAAAAGCACAGTAAAATTATCTAAAACCCGGAATGCAGTAAACGCACGAAACCAATCTACAGAAAAGCTTTTACAAAATGTACCTATTCCTGCGACTGCCACTACAACACTGACTGCTTCGCAATAGAATTTCAGGATAGCCGCGCTTAGAAGCCACCAATTACTGTGCCCTAGCGACTACCTACTGATCGCTAGAAACCTGTTGCTATGAGTAGTTCTATTTTGAAATTTTATTTTAAATCAATTTTTCAATGTGTAAATTTCAAAAAGCTATTTAAAAAACCTATGTTTTTTAATGAAATTTGAAGTCTATCGACAAATGTTCCTCCTGATTATGAAAAAAAATAAATAAATAAATAACAAATATTTTACAAACTAAGAAATGAAGGCGATCATTTTTGCAAAATTTTTTCGCAAATTTCACTCGCAATTTTTTTTTCTGTGAAACATTCATTTAATCTTAATAGTTATGACATTAAGTGTTGCTTGGGTCCCATGCTCAAATACTAATATTTCTGAAAGGAGACATACTAGGAGCGATGTAGGACACTAACGAAACGTACCTGAAGAAATGCAATTAAATATTTGTTGTAATTGCATAACACTACACGAGCATTGGTTGTTGATAATGAAATCAATCGTCAACCTTCTTTTGTGAAGTACCTTGAAGAACGGTTATAAAACTAAATTGTCGCTATTGGGCTCCCCAGAATCCAAACTAAATGTTGAAGGACCATACCCAATATCCATTTAAATATTTGGGCTGGCATTGTTGGGAATATAATTTTGGGATTGATTTCTTTGAAGGAACATTAACAGGTGAAAAGTATTTAAAAGTACTCAGAGACAATCTCGTTCCTGCTATAGCCTGTTGTACCCAAACCACAATCACCTCGATGTTACCAATAATGCTTTGTGGTTGAAGTAAGTTGGATCATACCCTCATTACTGCGTTACTGTTCTGGCTTATCTAAACGACATTTTTCCTGGGTCTTGGGTTGGCAGGCGACGGGCAATTGAATGACCGGCACAGTCACTTGACCTTACTCCTTTAGATTTTCTGTGGGGGTTATCTTAAGTGTAAGGTCTACTTTAACGGACCAAATTACACTAAAGCCTTAAAAGAAAGAATCCGAAATGAAATCTTGGCGATTACCCCAGAGATGCTTCAAAATGTCACGCAGGTATTCATCCATCGACTTGCCTTCTGCCAATTTGAACACTAGATATGTTAGTTTAATGTATTTTGAACTGGTATATCATTTATATGGCATTTTATAAACTTGTTATTTATTTGTTTTAAATAAATTGATAACAATTTCAGAGCTATCTCGAATTTTTGCTCACAAAACCATATACTGATGTATACAAAATTTCAAGGAGATTCAGATTATTCAAAAAAGTAGAAGTTTCCACTTAAAAAATGGCGATGGTGCCATTGCGGAAAGGAGTGGTAAAAGAAAATTGATAACTATCAGAAAAAATGCGCATTCCACAGCCACTGTATGTATGCATAATATTAGATTTTTCAGTTTAAAGCTGCAGGTAAATGTTTTTACAACACCATTCTTAAATGGATGCCGGCAGAAAGGAAGGAATTAAATGGCAAATAAAAGCTCACCTTTATAATCCAGGAATGATTATTTACTATCTCATACCAAGCATCTACCTAAAACTTTGCAAACTTAGAAATTATTTTCATTAATGATGAATGGGTTATATACCGTATTTCTTAAACTAACAACTTTAAAAGTTTCATATTCCTCAGAACTTTGTAAGTTGAGAAAGAATTTACAACTGTTAGAGCAGTATGTTTCAATATTTACATAGGATTTAAATAACGCCGTTCAAATAAAATACATTCTTAGATAAAGCTAAACTGTAGATGTTTTACATAAAGTTTTGTAATTAAATTTTCTTCCTGATTTTTGCTGGCTTGCCCTTTGGAGGGCATATGAAAATCTGATTGACTACATTCGAGTACATGCATAAAATATGCATAAATTTGATCTGTGCGTGGTAGTTCGATGTGTAAGGAAACAAAAAATTTATACAGAAAACTTCTTTCTGTTTTGAAATTAATTTATCGTGACGCCTGGACACTGATATAAAAATATTATTGTCATTTTGTATATTCGTTGTAAGAAAGAGGACGGCTTATTCAGATACATACCATTTTTATGATACATTAAACTTCGGGCAGGGACAAATTAAAATATCCCGACAAATTATAAAAGTAGTCAGATAAAATTAATCACATAAAATTAATCGGATGAAAATATCCCAATCGAATAAAAATATACGTGTAATAGTCCGGTCGAAAGTTGCATTACGTGTCAAGTGAATTGTTAAAAGAGCTAAAAAGAGTCAAATCTTTCAAAAAGGGTTCAAACAATAATTGGTTTTAGATTGTTGTCATCCTGGGAAATGCCTATAATACTTTCAGGGCAGTTTCAAAATGGCGTGTAGTTGTCACAAATAATTCTTGGGTTTTTCATTCTTTTTACACATATTTTAGTGTCATTTAGTTACTGATAGCAAAAAACATTTATTATTAGTTAATTTATACAAATATTGGACAATTATACAGTTGCACCGTAATTCAATGGACTTTACAGATATTCTTATCGTGGTCTCAAACGTATACAGTGGCAAGATGGGTATGTAAGAATTTTTTAATCGATAGAAAACAAAAGATGCATAGAAATGAGTTTAATTAAAAAAGTAACAAAAGACAATTCTCGTATAAAATGTGATACAGTAATAATAAAAATTATTCACACTCTCCGTGTCAGAATCACTAGAGGGATGGTTTTGGACATAAATATTTTTCATTCAGTATCAGTACATGTGGATAATACCCTGCAAAGAAGTTCAATTTTTTTCGCTACCGCAGTTACCACAATGTCCCTTTTTACAGAGATATTTGACTAAATTTAATACTGTACCTGGAGGCGGTAACTGTACTGTAGTTTGTGGCACATACTTTCCATTCTCTTTCACCCATCGTTAGTTTCAGGTGATAGTAAATTCTAAAAATCTTTTATGGACTGTTTCCTTCCATAACAAAGACAAATAATTTGTTCTTCTGATATGCTTTTCTAATGCAGTTTTTTGAAGGTATGTTTTCGCCTTGTAGAATTTTTGCAGAAAAGTGCCATCGCAGTTGCTTAATAGTGACACTTTTGGCTTTTCTGTATAGCAATCAGATCTCTCAAGGGCCAAAAACATATATTCGTCTGGTTGATTTGATTCTTTAATCGTTTGAAACCATTTATTATTTGATTAGCACAGCTGATGAACGCTTTAAAACATGTTTACTTTGATTTGCGAGCAAATTTGCCAAACCATCAATAACTAACTCATTATTTGCAAAAAAAACCTGGTATTGTTAATGGTATTTCGTCTTCAGAAGTTCTCTGTGGCAATTGTTCTAACATGTGAAGCAACTGTAAGAAACGACATGACATTAATCTACATAACGAAAAATAAATAATACATACTTATTTTTGACTAAAATCTCTCCACAATATCCTGGAATTATTTTATGCGCCTCTCGAAACCGTCCTACACTCTACTATTACTCCTTCTATTACTTCCGCATCTCGCGTTGGTCGTATATGTAAATTAAGATTATCTTTTACATAAAACATTACTACTAAAACCATTTGTGATAAAGAAATGACCTCAGTTATTGCCCATTGTATTTTTTAAAATGAGGATCAAGTAATACCAACGCACGCACCCTTCCCTCCTCTCCCTCTCCTGCATTTCTGAAAATGACAACAAGTGAGAACAGCATCATTGGGTCAATATTTATTTATTTATTTAGAAACACCATTTAACAGTACCAGTACCAATTACAGGATGGGGAAAAAGTAGATAATACAATGCACAAAAAAAGATACATGAAATTAAAATTAAATATAACACATGAAATACAGTAAAACAAAAAGAACAGTCAATAAAAATAAAGTTAGAAACTATAATGTGGTGCCAAACAGTAATTGTGGATAAATAAAATCAAGTGCAAAAAATGATAATGTTTAGTTACAAACATTTACAAATCTTTTCTGCAGGTAGTTATAGGTATTACAAATAAAATGAAGGGGAGGAAATTGTAAGAGATTTGTCCTAGCTGTGGCAAGATATAAGGTGTTGGCATGTCTAGACTGAATACGTGGAAGAGAAAAAGTCAGTTTTTATAATAGGGGTGGATAAGTTGCCACATTATGTATTAATTTAAATAAAAATAGCAATGCTTGTTTATTTTTACGCATTTCGAGGATTTCAACTGCAAATCTTTTGAAAAGTATTTGTTGTGGGATCCATCATGGTAAATTCCATCTATTACATACGGTATAAATTTTAAAAAATGCCTTAAAATATTTTCTAGCGAGTCTAACTCGATAACCGAAATTCCAGATTAAAGATTATTCCAATATTAAATCAATGTCAGTGATTTTACAACTTTTAACAGGCAATTTGACACGTTCTGACCAAACTATAAGAGTAAATTTTTCACTCCAAATCCGAATGTTTGTTTACAAAATTATTTGAATATTTGTCAAGCCTGGTTCATAACTTGTTTCTTTAAAATCCAAGAACTTTTAAAAATGTGTGATATATCAGCATATAAGAACTAATTAAAATTACTTATTTAAAATTAACCGAGTGCTGAATTTTAATATTGATTTATTGATTAATATACATATAAATTAAATCAATCTATTTGTGTTGTGATGTACAGAACGGTTAAACAAACAACAACGTTCTAATTACCGTAGATCACAGGTACTTTATTCCTAGTGTCTCTACAAGCAGCATTTCAAAAGCAGTAAATACGTCTTATGTGTCGAGTATACATACTCGTATAACAAGTGCATGCAAATATATGTATTTTGTCTATGTTTCTAATGCGGTAAATACCTCTTTTAATGTTTCAATTTACATATTATTTGCTCTGAGGTAATGAAATCTTAAGTTTGTACCTGCCTCGTTAGATATAAAACTAACAATCACAATCATGCCAATAATAGTGTGTTGGTTTTCTTGGAAATTACCTTGCATGCAATATGTTAACATTGCTTAATGTATTAAAGACAGTGTGTTTTTGTTTGTTAAGGGTAAAAAATAATTAGCATTTTTCTTAGTTATGTTAGAAAACTTATTTGTGCGACAGATATTGTTTACCTTTTGATATGATGTAATATAATCAGCAGATATATATTTATCGTAACACTCTTGGGCTATAATGAAATCAGGAGTTGTATAGAATTTAATCTAATCACGTTAAAATGCACGCAGCTAGACATGTTAGCCAGACGTTTTCGTTATTATTGGAATTTTTCTCATCATATAATGCACTTGATTGGGTTTGGCCAACCGAGTTGGCATCTGAAGACCATTAAGGTTTATCTTATTCGAACAATGTGTCCTATTTATACCTAAACTATTGTTACGGTTCGGTCAATATTTGTTACGTCCTTAATTAATCTTAAATTGCTGCTATCTATTCTATCTAGACTCATCTGTTCTACAATATTTGTGATGAGCCATATGTTCTTTGAATCCGATTTGAAGTAATCGTCTAGTTTGCCCAACAAACTCATTATTATAGTACTTATAGCTAATTTCGTAATTTTCCGACTTTTCGTTTGTTTTAATTTTGTGTTTTGGATTGCCTAAAAGTTGTAGTTTATTTCCCGACGAATAAAGCATACCTATATCTTCAAAAATCTTATTAATACCACCGAGGATCGTATGAAATTGATACAAATTTCGGATTTTCTTTTTCATTTTGAAAGGTCGAGGAACATCGAAGTGTCTCTTTAAATTTACATTTCCTAATTATTTTATTAGTTAAACTTTCAAAATATCTATTACTCGACCAACTTTTGTGATCAAAAGTATGTTGGACAAACTAGACGATCTATTCAAACTAGACTCAAGGAACATGGCTTATCTCAAATATGGTGGAACAGATAAGTCAAACAGGCGTTTGAGAACAACCATTAGATATTAGCAATTTAAGATTAATTAGGAATGTAACAAATACTAGACAGCTGGGTGCATTTGAAAGCTTAGAAATTACATTGTGTAAAAATAATTTGAATAGTGCAGAAGGCCAATCCCATATAGTTCATTCTATTCCGTTAGTGAGTCGCGGTTTACCGAACTGTAACTATAGTTAATGTATAAATAGGATATATTGTTAGCAAGACATTAATTTTAATCATTTCCAGATGATGCCAGCTTCATTGATGAAACGCGTGTCGAGTGCAATATGTGGTGTTTTGTGAAAACCACGTCAGTGTTAGCTTCATGTCAAAGGTTCTAACCTACTTAAATACAATATTTTTGCTAAATTAACCAAGGCTTATCTTCTTCCATCGGTTATTGTTGAAGAAGGAATCTCCAGCTTATATCACTGTCCATGTTGTTTATAGCTAGAAATTTGACTGTCTAACTTAGATTAACTGTTGTCTGATTTACTATGGCATTTATAGGAATTTAAAATTTTTATCTCTCCAAAAAATTTCAGCAATTCGTTTCTAATAATTTGTTAACACCAGTTTATAAATTATTCAAAGAACGTTTTGAATTTGCTTTGAAGTTGAGCATATATTTGATTGAAAACTTTAAAATTTTCATCTATGACTAAACCAACAGTATTAACAGATATTCAGATCTATCAATAGTACACCTCCATCTTCTTATGAAATCAGTTGCCACGAACATTTTCGGATTGTTGACGTCCACGTCTCTTTTACCGATATTCTTATAAAGAGATGTATGCTCTAAAAACGTGTGTATTGGTCCAATTTTTGTTCCTCATCTCCATAACTATTGTTTTCTATGACAGAAAAATTATGAAATTTAATATTCAATTAGTATTTTTTGTGAAAAGGTACGTGCTACAATTTTTCCACATTGCCAATGACGGCGCGTCTGAGATGGATATGTTCTTCATGGAGTGCGATTAACTAAAAGAACACAAAATAACTGAAACAAAAAGAAATAAACCTCAAAGAAATATTACAGAATTTTAAAATATAGATTCTTGCACTTATAATTCTCCAATTCTCTTGTCTTGTCCCTCTCTTAGACCAAACATTGGAGAACACGATTGTCCTCATTTTTATTAATAAAAGACAACTAGGGTTGTGGTCTTCTACCTATGTTTTTCCCTAATCCCAGCCCGCACAAGCTTGCGAACTTTACAAAAATTGCTATAAACTTTCCCAACATGCGCTGTACCATGTAGTAGTACACCTAGCGAATAATAGGGCTATTGTTACATGACACCTTTATACAACCTCTGTTGTTTTGTAATATGAGGAATAAGTCTAGAACAACAGAGAAAATAAGGAGGAAACACGGCATGTTAATTGTCTGCAATTTTGTAAAAGTGGTAAGGATTCATATAGTGGTTTTATAAAGGAATATAATTATGGAAATATTAAAACCGCTGAATAACAAAAGCTTTTCCTTTATGCCACATACAGTGAATGGTTAATTATGAATTAAATTATTTTCTCTTATAATAATCTATATTATTTTATTTTTATTTTATTTTTTTTATTTTATGAATACAGCTGCCCAGACAGATATGCATCCAATTACAGGGCAGGAAATATACAAAGAAATATGTGCACAGTACAGAGTAAACGACTTAATACTAAATGTTTTACAGATAAATAACTAAAAAGAGAATGCAATAATTTGTGAGAAGATAGATTAAACAGTGGTTTGGTAAACTAGAGGTTTACTTAAGAGCGATTCAAAATACATTGCTTTATACTATTAACACTACAATTAAAAATATCAAGGTTCGACTGATAGCTTAAGTAATTTGAGCACATATTGTGAATAGGCGACGATTTTAGTACATTTGTTCTTGGTGTAGCTAGGTAGAAGATGTCGTGTGAGCGAGTTTGAGAATATGGAACTTTGAAATGTATGGAACTAAGAATATCCGGGCAGTCAGTCTGACTTGTTAATAGTTTGTGTAAGAACAACACAGAAAAGTAGATCCTACGTGTTGCTAAGTCATTTAGATTAAATTTGGCTAGTAAGTCAGATTGTGGCGTGCCTCTGGAAGGATAAATTCCGTCAGCTTTGAATGAAAGATGTTTAACGTGCCTTCTCTGAACCCGTTCCAAATTAAGGATATGAATATTGTAATGTGGGTTCCAGACAATACCACCGTATTCCAGTTTTGGCCGTACAAAAGCATTGAACAGGAGAGAAAGTGTGGAGATATCTTTAAAATGCCTTGAATTTCGTATAATAAAGCCTAGATTTCTGTAGGCATTAGCAGTTATGTGATCTATGTGGGCAGTAAAGGTTAGTTTTAAGTCAAAGATGACTCCGAGATCCTTGAATTGAGTGCATCTCGTAACTATTTCATTGCCTATTTTGTAGGAAAATTTTATCGAGTTATTTCTCCTTGTAAAAGTCATCGCGTTACATTTTGATATATTTAAGGGTAATCTATTATTTTCACACCATGAATTTATTTTTGAGAGGTCATGCTGTAATCGATGGCAATCTTCTTCGGAGTTAATAGATGCAAACAGTTTTAGATCATCAGCATATAGGAGGACATTACTTTGTATATCTTGGCAGATATCATTGATGAAGATTATAATTGTTGAATTTCTTTAAATCTTACTTAGAAAGGCTAATATCTAAATTATCCTTCTCAATTCTTTATCATTATTTATAAAAAATAAAAAAAAAAATATATTAAAAAAAGTAAAAAAAAATAAAAAATAAAAAATTACCTTAAAAATGATAAATTTAAATAAGGTTATATAAAGTAAATTTTATTAAATTATAAAATCAAAAATGGGTATTTTTCTAAATGTTTATAAAAGTTAGATTAAAAAAAATGTAAAAAGTTTTTAATATAAATTATATATTAAAAAATAAAAAATATAATAAAATAATAAAAAAAAAAATAATTAAAGAGGTATTATTATATTTATATTTTAAAAAAATTTTAAATTAAGAGTATATCATAATTTTTAGATTATATAATATGAAATTAAAATAAAAAATAACTAAAAAAAAAATAAAAAAAAATAAAAAAAAACCAAGAAAAAAAAAAGAAAAAAAAAAAAAAAAAAAATAGTGGGCCCAAAACAGAGCCCTGCGGAACTCCTGACGTCGCTAATACTTCAATAGATGAAAACCCATGATACTTCACGTTTAATGTTCTGTTGCCCAGATATGACTCAAAGAAGCTTAGAAAGTCAAGACTTAGACCAAAAGCTGACAACTTCTGTAATAGGAGCCCATGGTCTAATCTGTCAAATGCTTTAGACAAGTCTGTATAAATTATGTCTGTTTGACCACCATGATCCAGCGAATTTGCGATGGCATGTGTAACACATACCAAGTTGGTAATTGTAGATCTACCTGCCAAAAACTCGTGTTGACCATAAGAGATTTGAGATTTAGCATGAAAATAGATTATATCGTATAAGACAATTTCAAAAAGTTTGCCAAAATTACACAGGATAACTATAGGTCTGTAATTTTCAATATCGGTCTTATCACCTTTTTTTGAAAACAGGACAGATTTTTGATTGAGTCCATATTCGGGGAAATGTAGTGGTTCGCAGTGCTAAATTAAAAATGATAGAGAGTGGTAAAGCAAAGATAGAGGCACAGTCTCTTAATAAGAAGGCTGGTATACCATCGGGACCCGTTGTGAGTTTATTTTTGAATTTTTTTAGTGCTTTTAAAACATCGTTTTCGGTAATGGTTGGAATATTAAGTTGGGGAACATTGCCTGTGGTTTCCTGTTCCATTAAGTTGTACGTGGATGATGTGATAAAGGACGATTGAAAGTATTGGGCAAATGCATCGATGAATTATTATATTAATTTTGTTCAGTAATTTTAAATATCAACAGCTCAATATGTGCTATGGATAATAAATAAATAACATAGTGTGTCGAGATTCACGCACAAAAATATTGTGTCACCAAAAGGAAAAATCTTTACAATTAAGAAACAATTCCCCCTAGTTAAAATACAAAGACGAAAACTCCTAAACAGCTATATGTATAACATCTTTCATTCTTCCGGAACTCCTCAGGGGTGTCAATATTTTCATAATCTCTATATTTTTGCTTCTAATACTAAGAATAATATTATTTAATCCAATGCAATCTTATTCCTAGATTGAGTAGCTATTTTAATAGATTTTACGATAAAATGTATTTGAAGTGTTTCGATTGGTTTATTATCTACCTAAAACTTTCATACTAGCGCATTCAGATAAGAATGACAGTATAACATGTAAAAAAATCTGAAAATCCGTTGACCCTGCAGGCCATCCCTGAAACTTCCCGCTATTTTCGAGCTTAAAGCGCTCAAAAATATACGTATTAGTTAATTTTTGAGCTCTCCGAGCTCAAAATATTATACACATACATTTCTGAACTCTACGATTAGGTGAAAAAGCTCGAAGTTATATTAAAAAAAAACACTTTTTGTAATTTTTGAACTGCGATATCTTTTGAACAAATTAACCAATCGAGATGCAGTTTGCAGCATTCAATGCAGTTTTTCAAGTACAAAAAGTTGTGTTTGTACAAAAATCGATCCGATAAAAATTTTGAATGTTATTTAAGAAAAAAAAACACTTTTTTTGCGACTTTTTTCGTAATCGACATCTCTTGAACTAATCAACCGATTTTAATGCGGTTTACGGCATTCAATGCAGTTTCTTAAGTACAAAAAATGATCTTAGTACCAAAAATCGATCCAATAGGAATTTTGAATGTTATTTCAAAAAACACTCTTGCGAATTTTTCGTAATCGATTTCTCTCGAACGAATCAACCGATTTTAATGCGGTTTGCGACGATCGACGTTGCTTTCTAAGAAGAAGAGCTGATTAGATTTTGGAATTGATCGGTTCAGTAGTCTAAAAGATATTCCAAGAAAACAAATTTTTGATAATATTATTTTTGAGATTTCTCAAAATCTACTAGGTCGAATCGGCTTTAATTCTCAAGAAATCTAAGTTGATTCAACCTCTTTAGAATGCCGCAAACCGTGTTCGGATCGGTTAAGCCGTTCAAAACTTATGAGAGGTTTACATACACCGTATACACATACATACACACACACAAATGCACGCACGCACGCACACACACCACACACACACCACACACACACCACATACACACCACACACACACACCACACACACACCACACACACACCACACACACACCACACACACACCACACACACACACACACACACCACACACACACACACACACACACCACACACACCACACAAACCACACACACACACCACACACACACACCACACACACACCACACACACACCACACACACACACACACACACACACACACATATACAGCCATACAGAGGATCTCAAAACGTCGAGATCTGACAAAAACTCGATTTTCGAAAATCGGGGTGAAACCAATAACTTCCCCGATTTCTGAAAATGTTCAATTTTCTTAGCGGGTAGTTAAAAATATAGGTATTTATTATTGTGATCATATTAGTTCCAAAAGGATGTTTATGCCGTACCCAATAATTATTTTATTAATTTCTTATAGAAAATGATAAACAACACTAACATAAATATCCACTTTTACTTATTTGCAAACTGCACTCTCGATTTTCTTGTCTTCAGATTGCGCATAGAACTAATTAGATCATCGCATAAGTATGCATGTATTGACACGTTGGTTTTCAGAGGAAATTAAATCAATGAGATGATCTAAATCTGTAACACTGAGTGTTATTGATCAAAATCTTTTCTGAGATATCTGTATGATTTAAATCAACCCGAAAAGATTTAAATCAGTAAAAATATTTAAATCTTTTAAAAACTACCTTAAATCCTTCTAAAACGATTTTAAATCAATTTTCAAATCAAAGATAATGGATCATATGACAAAGTATTATAAGCTTTAAATCAAAGATCATTTGCGATAAAAGTATCTTAGATGATGATGATTTAAGATGAAAAGAGTATTTAGACCTTTTAAAAGAATCAAATCTCGCAATATGTGACAGCTCTGGTTCTATTAAACAGGGTGTCCCATAATTAAGTACCTTCCTTCAAGAACTAGAAAAAATAAGTTGAGTTTTGTGTATAAACATTTGTCTTAATTCATAAGGGAGCTACAATCCCTTAAGGGCGTAATTACAACATGGTTATTTTCCAATAAATTTGAAACAAATCATGATATTTATATAAAAATTTGACAAAATATGTAACATTATGAAATTAATAAATGGTCCAAATTTAATTTTTGCAACTTAAGACGTTTTGAATGTATTGGCAAATAACTGTGTTGGATTTAGGGGGTTGTAGCTCCCTTATAAATTGATATAAGGCAAATATTTTTATAAAAATCTCAACTTATTTTTTATAGTTCTATCATCTCCTTGAAGAAAGGTACTTAATTATGGGACACCCTGTATATTATAAAAAGTTATTCATAACAGCATATTATTTGCTCAAAATTTTTCTATTTTAGGTATATAGTTCATATTATAATCTTTCTAATTTTTGTACCAGTATTAAAAACAGCATTTTATTTTAAAAAATACATCCTTCCTTGCATCCATTTTAAATTAACACAATACCTATTTTTTAAAAAAGTAATTAATCTTAGAAAAGATCATTTTTAGGAATATCGTAACAGTATCACTTAAACTATTATATTCATATTATAAAATAAAATTTTTCGTTATTGTAAAAAGAAACCACCACCACTGTATTTTAAATCAACATGTTCTGTCAAGTTCTCTAAGAATACCCCAGAGAGGCGGATTAATGATCCACCTCTCTGGGGTATTCTTAGAGAACTTGACAGAACAGAACAGTAAAAGATTACATCTTTAGTACTTCATGATCTATCTTACCCACCAGAATTAATCTGCATGTAATTTAGTGACTTCCCATTTCTAAAGTACCGTCAACCTCTCGAAACTACTCACTGACAACTTTAGGCGGGAATTTTCGCAAGTAAAGAGTGGCTCTGCCTCGAAGTCGAGTCGGTCTTTTTCTATTTCCCTTTCTCTCTGCTTCTCTTTCTCCCTCTGAGTGACGTGGACTTTTAGCAAGACATGATGGCCGGGCGTGGCGTGGTGAAAATCAATATAGCACGCAGATAGTGGCTTAGGAAAAGCGGTAATTCGCCACGAGGAAGAAAGGCCAAGAGAGAATGGCAGGGGCGTACTGGAAGGTTGAAAAACTTATTACACCCATAAATCCGTTGGTAATATTGACCCAACGAAATTGTAGTGTTTAGAAATCAAGTTAAGTATTTAGATAAGTTTTCGGGGTTCAAACTGTATGATTTTAAATTCTTTTACAAAGGAACTGTAGTGACCATATATTTTTTTTAAATATTCAGTTATTCACCTATGAAAGTGGCATATATTTAAATTAATCAGAGACAAGTAACTAGAAATATCTACTTATGTAATTGATCATCTAAAAATACTATAATAACACTGGCGCAGTCGCCAAAATAGAAATAATAAAAAAGATTTTGTGTGATTTTTTTCTATTAATTTGATCCGATACAAAGAGTTGTCTATTTTACATAAACTGTTCTAGAAATACGTAACTAATTGCCTATTTAAAATATTCTAAATTAGATTCAAAAAAAATTAAACAACACAGATATCACAGCTATCTCTAAAGGCATCTTAAGAAATCTGTGCGGGAGAAGGCTACACATTTAGATAGACAACGGCCATACATCCAGTATCCAAGTATGTTGGGATTAATTTATGCTTTAGAAAAAATCCCAGCTCCTCCACTGCGGAGCAAATCCGAAAGAGGCAATTGTCTTTACCACGAAGAATATCTCATGGCATCGATTGAGTAACAAGTCGTTAATGAATATTTTTTTCGTGTTAATAGTATGGCATGTTTGGAAATCACTAACATGGTCTAAGCTATTAAAGAAACTAATCAAAAAATGAAGTTGTTACCCATTACCTGCTCGGTAGAGGAGTTAGTGCGCAAGATAGTAATTGTATCACGGTGTTTAGTTCCTTATTTAACAATAACAGTGTAGAGCTATCATCAAACATTAAATTCGGATTCTGAATATTATTCAACTGTAGCGCATGTTCCTTTTCCTTTAGATTTTTGTTGTTTAAATAAATAGTTTAATTCGAGATCTGACATAAACTTGAAACACATTTATCTGAGCTGAATTGGCCCATGTCGGCTAGCAAGAATTCCGTAGCGGAATCGAATAAGCACATTATCACGGCTATAATCGGCCCGCAACGGAAATTTTTATAAATAAGGTGCGAAATTCCTACCAGACAGCCCTCTATAGTGTACCTACTTCCTGTCTAGTCTTGTATTCAAATATAATTGTAATTAACAGCAGTCGATGGAGGGTACCGCACATCATCGTTTTTATATTGGGTGCGCACATTTACCGGGACACAACCGGCTCGCAACGAATTTCTGCCGATGAATGCTACTGAGAGCAAATTCAAGCCAGCATTCCGGTGGCTTGTTGAACCGACTCCGCCGGGATAAATGTGCGCACGGCCATTTAAAAACATGTAATATTCCTTCGGCATTTTTTGCTGGCCGGTGCGGACCGATTTCGCTCGGCTAAATGTGCTTCATGCTCTAAGCGAGCTGATTCTAGCCGTACTAATATGTTTACTCAATTTCGCATCGAAATTTTTGTTGGTCGGCGCTTCCCGCTAAATGTGCTTCAAGATTTACCAAACATAACCATATTGACCATGACAATGACATACTGTAATACCAATTTTGAAAAACATCATTTATTACAGTAGACACGTTAAAAAATGTTTTTTTAAGTCTCTAATTTTAATGTGTCTTTTCTCACTTCATAGTATAATCAAAAATGACAAAATAATATTTTATTCTATTGTTGAGAGAATTTGAATATTGACATTGACCTACCAATGAACCGAAATAAACAATTATGTAATTTAAAATTTAATAAACATTTATAATGAATCAGGAAGGTTTGGTCATGCAAAAGAATAATATACTATACGTTTATTCATGTTCTTGTATGGGTCAAAAGTTCTGCAAGAACATCTCTGTAGAAATTAAGAAATTGTTAGAAAATAGAAATGTTCTTTTTGAAGACAAGTGGATTCGTAATCTAAAAGTGACTACAGGCTAAAATGTATAAATTGAATTATACTTCACTATCAGCGATGAAAACGTCCTCACGCAGTTACATACAACGATCCTGATGAAATAGGGATGTAATAGTGATTAAATATGATTGTAACCATGGTGAGTTTGTTTCGCTTTATTTACGAATAGTAGAAAGATAGTCAATTTGACAAGTAAAAATTATGCCCCTATAATAATTGATAATATGTGAAATAATTACCGCAAAAACAAAATTGAAAAATATTTGGTCCTTAATAAATTTCCCACATAGAACGAAAAAACGTTTTGCGGTATAAAAGCTTCCTGTACTGTCAAAAACTTGAAAATAAAATAGACAGGGGCATGTCTCTAAATTATAGCTTATTCCTAGCTCAGCCGCGCCAACTCCGTTTATTGGAATAAAACGATTTCTCTACAATTTTTACTGAACAAGTTGACCCTCATAAATTTTTGTCGGTACACCACTCCGCAGAGTCGGGTTCGCGGTGAGATCTTCGCTTCGCTAGTCTGTGCTATATTGTACCTTCCTCCCTATGAGTCTACACCGCCAATTTACTACGGTAGAATACGCTTGCATATAAAGTGCCGTTTAACAGCCTTTAGTCGATTTTCACAGCTAATGATGCAAATGAAAATTTGATTGGGATTTTTATTGATAAGGGGGAACGGAAAGAGATAGAGAAAGTGACGTTTTCTTCTCGAGGTGACACAGCGAACATGTTTAATTAAGGGCGCTAATGAAGACAGCAACGATTTTTTAACGAGGATGCGTGGACGACGAAATAAGTTAAAAATATATAATTTATAGTCGGAACGTCAACATCGAGCGTAATTTTGAGCGCTTGATAATTTTTTCTTTGGCGAAGTGAAATGTAGGTTTTTCATCAGAAATTATAAGAAAACGCTTCTCGATATTTATTTCTTTTCCCAAATATGGCAGAGGAGTTGAAGAACATACAGCGTTATTTAAATATATCGTACTATATGGGATTTTTTTTATTATATCATTAGGAAATATTATTTGTAATCAAAATCAAAATACAAATTTTAGATAGATGTATATATATATATATATATATATATATATATATATATATATATATATATATATATATATATATATATATAAACTGGTCTTAAAAGATAGAGGTCACCAAGGTATATTTAAGACCACAAAATCACTTTCCATCTTTAAATGCAAGGCCATCTACGATACTAAATTATAGGAAAGATATCAAAAAAATCATAGTAGGCATTTTTTTAATCAAAACATTTTATTAACAAAACTTGTTCGAAATCATTCAAAAACCCTGAAGGTTGTACGTGATTTGAGTGGTGATCGAATAACATTCGAATTCTTTCCCAGTTATCGGAATGTTCTGAATATTTCGGTAATCGAATGACCGATTATTTTGCATTCGAATGATCCAATCATTATTGGGAACTGCAGTCTCAGAAAAAAATAATATTGTTAAAATGCAGTGATAGAGAAAAAAATTAAATAATAATACATGTTTCTAATCTTAGGTCAATGTCTGCATTACTGTATTTTTCGTCGCAAATCTAAAATTACAAAAAACCAAAAAAACATTCCTTTTTTATTAGTAGCAGAAATTTATTCAGTCAATCTGCAGTCATAATTTCAAATGATTTGTGTGGTATTATCTTGTACACAAATATGAACAATAATAACAAAAACGCTGCCTTCAGTTGTTGACCCATCCCGTTTAACAAATTAAAAAAATCACAGATAAACAGGCAGAGTTACGTGCCTAATCTACTGTAAACAATAAAAACAGTTTTTCCCATGACTAACTGAAAGAGGATTTACAGCTTCCTTCGCATATCTAGCAAACGGAATTAATACATTCTCTCATATAATAATACTATTTTTTATACTATTCGGACCCGTTAGAACAATAAGCAAACAAACGTGGAATAAAAAAATTGCTGCAAAACATTTTATCAATGTTTATAATAATTTATTGGTTTAATAGTTTAATAATTTTTATAATTACCTCATTATATTACAACTGAAACATACAGATTTATGATGTAATACATTTAAACAAACCATGAAATTAATACCGATTTCATATAAATCTCGTTATTGTATTAATTTAATTATAATAATCTCTTACTATTTGCATATAAAATTATAATTTGTAATAGGTAACTGTTCCATATTGTACAGGGTGATCAGCGATCACGTATAAAATAACACCCCTCTTTTAATCTTACACAAAAAAATAAAAAACTTGACTTATTTTTTATGAGCTTTTAGGATGTAACCAGAATTTAAGAAAATTCTGTTTAAATTTATGTCGTTTCTTGTTTATAAAAAAATACAGTGCGGTAATAAGATTTTGATTACTGCACTAGTGTATATATATAGGTATATATATATATATATATATATATATATATATATATATATATATATATATATATATATATATATATATATATATATATATATATATATATATATATATATATATATATATATATATATATATATATATATATATATATATATATATATGTATATATATATATATATATAGTGTTAGTGCTACATCAAAAGATCCGACACTCTTCAATATATATTTTAATTCAACAATAAAAAGGGCTCAGCTAAGACAAAAATCAATGTTAACACTGATGTTAACCATAGACGAATGAGTGATAATAAGAAAATTCTTACACACAGTGCCAATAAGTAAAAAGAAAATAATTTACAAGTGAAATTCCAACACATACCAAGGTAAGAACCATTTTTGTTGAAAGTACAAAGTCCGAGTTTCTCCCACCGAAGACTAATTTTAATCACGCTGTCTGCTAAATTAAAATATTCGTAACACCCACGCCGAGTAAGGTCTGTAGCGATAGTAATCAAGCATAGTGTATAAATAACCTATACGTAAAACAATACCTTACTGCTTATTGGTCGGAAAATATACAATAAGCAGTTTCGACTTAATATGTAGTGATAGATGAAAAATTTGAAGACTTAACGAGGAAAATAGATAAACACAAAATTGAACTAAATAACCAGATAGCAGAAACAAATAGTAACATATGCAAAATTCAAAGCGAAAATTATAAACTAAAGAAAAGGATAGAATTTTTTAGAGATTAATACAAGGAAAAATAAATTGCCGTGTTTGGTTTAAATGAAGTAGACGAAGAAAACTTATTAAGTATCACACAGAGAAAAATAAAGGAAGTATTAAGTTATATAAAACAAAACGAAATAAATAATATTTATAAACCTAAAAACGACCACCAAATAACTCCAGTTATGTTGAGTTCACCACTTTCCTAAAAAAAGCTGAAATATTTAAAGTTATTGAAAAATTAAAAGAGAGCAATCTAGAAAAATTAAAGGAAACAGGATTATTTATCACAAACATTTACCAAGAGAAGAAAGAATTAAACAGAAAGTTTTACGAAAAAACTGAAGGAAGCGAGAAACAAAAACCTGAATGCTAAAATACAGAGGGGCAAGCTACTGGTAAATGGCAGGTTATACGAATACGAGGATCTGAAAGACGAAAGTGAGGAGGAAAACAAACGCGAACATGGAGATATAAATATTGCGGAAGAACAAGAGGAAATTATCTTGATACGTGGAGAAGCTTTGGATGGACGAGGAAAAAAATTGAACAAGGCCGACCACGCAGAGTATTCAAACCAAAATAAAATAATCAAATGGGAAAAGGGAAAAACTGTTATTATTTCTAATTTCAAAATTTAATATAAATAATTAAATTATTAATTACAATTATTATTATTGTCATTATTAAATAGGAAATTACTTAGTTTAGTTTAAGCAATCTCATACTACGTTTCATTTTAATTATAGCTGGTTGTAATTTGTATATTTTTAAATTTTAAAACAGTTTTAAATGTAATATTTTAATGTGTACATACTTATTTTTATTATACACATACAATGGATCCATATATTAGAGACTATGAAATAACTGCAATAAAAACAGAGATCGTATCTAGCTGCAATGAAGGTAACCGTGTATTATGTATAAACAAGATAATGCCAATTTTAAATTACTACACAATAATCGCAGTATTAGTAAAAACCTGGACGAATTCAAATGCTACATAAGTCAATTTACTTTTAACTTTACTGCATAAACTAACCGAAACGTGGCAAATTCACAATATAGATATGTGCAGAATACATGGTTACGACATAATTTATAACAGTGGCACCTTTAATCAGAATGATGGCGTAATTATTTATTTAAAAACGGAACTGGCCTATACCTATGAAATCATACAACTAAACAATAACAAAATAGTCCAAATAAAATTAACTCACAATAATAGGAAAATTATAATAACTGCAGCATACAGATCTCCATCAACCTGTCCGTTAGAATTCATTGATAACATAAGAGAAATTTTGGAAAATTGTAGTAAAAATCAGGATTATTCACTGTTTGTGGGGGATATTAACATAGATATTCTTGGGAATACGGATGCATCCCTAGAATACCTTAATACCATGCATGAATACGGATTTATATCCACAATAAATGAACATACAAGATGCATGGACTCAAGTAAGTCATGTATAGATCATATATTTGTAAAAACTTCACTAGACCTAGATTTGTTGTTACCTATTATAATAAAGACTACAGTTACAGATCATTATATAACTATATTACAAATAGTGTTTGAAAATAAACAAATATCACACTACAACAAAAATATCATAAAAAAAATAATCATGACAAACTAAAAAATGGCTTAAATCAAATTAATTGGGATTCCATCTACTTGATAGATGACACAGAATCTGCCACAAATAAATTCTTAGAAATTATTAGTAATGAAATCGCAAATTGCACCACAATAGTTAAAATAAAAAATAAAAAAAGGAAAACCTGGATAACAAATGGTATTATTAATTCTATAAACAACAGAGATCGAATGTTTCAACAAGTAATAAAGCACCCAAGAAATGAATTGCTTAAACTTGAATATAAAATATACAGAAATATAACTACAGCACTAATTAAGAAAACTAAGATTAATTATTACAAGGATAAAATTAACAAGGACAAAAACAACTCAAAGAATTTATGGGATACCGTCAAAGAAATTTGTACACCTACACAAAAAATAAATAATATTGGCTGTATAAATAGTATACTGGAGAAAAAATTGATGATGTTAAATCTATAACACAAATATTTAATAATAAATACATTCGAACAGGACCGACTTAGCAAATAAAATTAAGGAAACCCCAATTATAAACCAAAGAAACAAACCATTAGCAACTCATTTTTTTTAAGCCCTACTTGCCCAGCAGAAATATGTGATATAATATCCACACTAAAAAACCATAAAGCGGCAGGCATGGATGGCATAAAGGCAGAAATTATCAAAAGCATATCAACAGAAATATCAAAGCCATTAACGTACATAATAAATAAATCCATAGAGACAGGATATTGCCCATCTGCTTTTAAGTCATCTATAGTGCCGCCGATATACAAACAGGGAGATCGTATGCAGGTAATTAACTATAGACCAATATCGCTTATTACTAATTTAACAAAAATTTTTGAAAAGGTCATAAAAAAAAGATTGAGTGAGTACATAAGTAAATATAAATTAATGTCCGATAAACAATATTTTCGAGAGGGAGTGTCAACACAAGATGCAATTCTGCAACTCACCACGAAAATGTACACTGCTTTGGACACAAGTAAGCCATCTCTCTGTGTCTTTATAGATTTGTCAAAAGCTTTTGATACCGTTAGCCACACCTTACTTTTGGAATCACTCGAAGAGATAGGAATACGAGACAGAGCTTTGGATTTATTCAAAAGTTATATTCGAATAGACAACAATGCGTCAAAATAAACAATACATTTAGCAGTTACGAAAAAATTGAATATGGAGTTCCACAAGGTACGGTTTTAGGGCCGATTCTATTCAATATATATCTAAATGGCTTATTTTCCGTACAAAGCAGTGGCCACATAATTACTTACGCGGATGACACAGCGATTTTTTACAGCAGTGAAAATTGGGACTCTCTAAAAATTAAAGTAGAGCAAGATATGGAAAATATTTACAACTGGTTTAACCATAAATTACTTACCATTAATTTTAGCAAAACCGTGTATTTACCTCTGGCTTGTAACAAAGTTTCACTGCCAAATTTTGATGTCCTTAACATTGGCAATCAATTTGAAATAAAAAGTACTCCAGAGGTTAAATATCTGGGAATAATTATTGACTCTCACTTAAAGTGGGACGCACATATTAAATATATTATTAAAAAGCTACAATGCCTGATATATAATTCAAAAAACTAAAACCTATACTCGAAGTTAAACAATTAAAAGTTTTGTACCATTCTTTAGTAGAGTCACACCTAACCTATGGCTTACTAGGATGGGGTGGTGTTGGAAAAACCCTTCTAAACGGTCTCATAATTGTCCAAAAAAGAATTCTAAAAATAATATTTAATAAAGAAAACACATACTCCACAGATAACCTCTATAAAAGAAGGAAATGTATTGGACCCACGTCAGCTATTTTTCATGCACTCCAGTATCAGAACCCATTTTAATATGACATCTCAAAAAAAACATGAACACGTTTATGAAACAAGGAACAAAAATACGACATTTATATGCCCATGTATGAGTAAAGCGATAGGACAAAAAAGCTATACCTATTTAGCGCCCAAAATTTTAATTATTTGCCTACTCAAATAAAAAACGCAAACTCGAAATATGTTTTTAAAAAACACATTAAAATTTTTTAGGTACTTTAACTCGACAAGAAATACATAATATTTTTTAGCCTACACATTTCTTCGCTAAAGTTTAATGCCCCGAGATAAGATAAGATGTTAGAAATCAATTATTGCAGTTAGTATAGGATCCATGTATTTTGTATTTATTATTGTATTGATTATTATTGCTATCCTTGTTTATTAATAAGTTAAATAAGGAATGATGAACAAATGCTAAAATATAGGTATTACATAATTTTATATTTGTAATAAGTAATTAAGTAGTTATTTAATGTTCTATCTATGTAAATTTTCATGTGTAGTTTTTTATATACTTTTAGACTTTTGTTAAGTTTATTTGTTAGAGTAACTAGTTATGTTCCAAATAAACTTTTATTATTATATTATTTATATATATATATATATATATATATATATATATATATATATATATATATATATATATATATATATATATATATATATATATATATATATATATATGTATATATATATATATATATATATATATATGTATATATATATATATATATATATATATATATATATATATATATATATATATATATATATTATATATATATATATATATATATATATATATATATATATATATATATATATATATATATATATATATATATATATACATATATATATATATATATATATATATATATATACATATATATATATATATATATATATATATATATATATATATATATATATATATATATATATATATATATATATATATATATATATATATATATATATATATATATATATATATATATATATATATATATATATATATATGTATGTGTGTGTTACGTAAATCATATTGGGATACGTGAATCGAAAAAGCCTGTCACATATGCTGTATATAGATAGATTATAGATGTAACAAGAGGTGTAATGGAAAACAAATTGTCGAATGTTGGAATGGCATTTGGGGATTCACTTCTGCTTGATGTAAGACTAAGATATATTAAAAATGAGTTGATTGATGTTATACAGGGTGTTTTATACGTAAATTTATAAAAATCGTCAGTAATAAAATACCTTTATTTTTCAAGGTGTGAAAAAATTCCATTGAAAAAATTGTTAGAATGCAATTTGTGCCTCTACTAAATTTCAAAAATATAAATTTACTTTGTTAGAACTGCCACTTTTTCAATAAATTAGGATATTATTTTGAAGTGTTTAAAATTATTTTTGCAAGTTGAGAGTGCTCTAAAATCACACATATCTTTTTTTTAATGAATTTGTATTATAAATAACCTGTATTCTTAACGTTAACCTTATTTTCAACAGGAAGCTGACTACTAGTGAAAAAAGGAGCAGTTCCAACAAAGCAAATTTCAATTCCAAAAATTTGGTAGGTAGGCACAAATTGCATTCTAGACAACGTTCTCTAATGGAATTTTTTTCATATATTGAAAATGAAATGTACCTAGTTAATTAGTTACAATTTTTATATATATACTTATAAAAAACCCTGTACAATACTCATTCAACTCATTCTTGATACATAATAGTTTTACACCAAGCAGGATTGGTTCCCGAAATGCTGTTCCAAAATTAGAAAATTTTTGTCCATTACTCTTGTTATATCTATCCTGGGATACAGTGTATGCAAATGTCGCTGCCTCTGATACAAGCAGTAAAATATTTTCATTTTTAACACTAATATTACATAGAGCATTTGCCACTATTTCCTCATCTGTTCGTGCATTGATTTACAACATCCGTTTACTACATATTAACAGTACACGTACTGATTTTTCGCGTCCTCCGTGATGTCGTCGACAAAGTTTTTACTATTTATTTTTAACATTTTTTTTGAACGTTTGTAGCAAACTGAATCTGAATAGGGAATATGGTCTAGATCCCGCTGCGCACGCACTGTTCCTCTCCTATGAGAAACACAGGCCGATTGGAAAGATGATTTCGGGATCCACGGAAATTGTTCAGCGTCTATTAATTATATAAAATTTTACATCAAAGTGGATCTTATATTATCATCATAAATATCGAAAAAGAATTTGTGAAAGTATTTTATATTTAACAGATAATATGACAAAATGATATTTCTTATACATCTTTTGAAAGAGACTGGTAAATTCTTTTTATATACAGATTCCTGTGATGCTTAATATAAATTTTATAAAAACAAGTATTCAAACATTTTCCATTTCAGTTATACTCTCTTGGAAGAAAACATTAAATTGTTACACTAAAAAATGTCGGAATGTGTTTTATTACTTTTTATTTTCTGTAAATTTTTACGTGGAATTTTTTAAATAACAATTATAATTAAGCAAAGAATGCCATTAATCTTGTACCAAAAGTTAAGAAGTGTCAAGTTTCATAAAACAATTTGGAGATCAAGAGTTTTATCTAAATTAGATGCACAACGACGTCTGTGATGTTGTTAAGTTGTTTATGTGTGCCTTTGTGCCAGCTTAATGAAAATGAATTAATGTAATAGTGTCTTTTCCGACTCGAAAACGTATTATAATTTTGTTGAGCATAGATATTACTAAATTTCAGGCATGTAGCAGTTGACTAAAGGTGAGAATTGATGTTGGAAAATAATTGAATTAATTTTAAGCCCTAAATATCCATCAGCTTTATTCCACATATTTTAGGTCTTTTGGTATTATACAAAAATGTGGTTTCTATGTGATTTTAAATCAAAAGTACGTTTTAATAGATTCTGAGTGGATTATTCCAATAATTGATGCCTTTATTTTGTTCATTGAAAATAAACTCATTGTACACAGGATGAACCAAATTCGACTCTTAGAAGTCGCACTTGCATGAGGCATTTTGTGGACAAGAGTGACTTCCAATCAACGCTAACTAAAAACTGCATGTGAAACTGGGAATAATAATATATCTTGATGATATGTTACACCATAACACCTACATTAAATACATCTCAACCAAATGTACACAAAAAGATATGGTAATAGTAATTGTAGAAAAGACTGACGCATGACAAGTAGGCCGTAGATGGGCCCTTTTCACCCTCCACCAGTCGTACCTTACCCATATACTTGCTTCCTCGTCGAATCTTTCCCAAATCAATTGAGGTTTGAATGTCACTCAGTACGAGGGAACTCATCTCCTTAGAAGCGCCTCAGTACCGAAGATGCTTCAGATGCCTGAAGTCTTTAACACTGCCCCAAGATATGGTAAGACGTTTCTGCATCACTCCCGTAACCTGGACATGTAGGGTCTTTCTTAACCACCTATCAATGATTGAGGTCTCTTGCAGTGACCTGTTAAAAATCCGATTAAAAGATTCAGTCTTCCGACTCTGCGTCAGTAACCACGCCAATCTCGACTTGTTCGGCCCCATCACAAAGTCTCGGATTTGCCAACAGACCTTTCTTCAATGTTGCCCCAGTGTTTTGTGGGCTCACTCATAGAGGACTGCCGTGGTATGTTTTCTAATGATGCCCAATATAGCTTCAGATCTGAGGCAGGCTCCTGGGTTCTAAGCCTAGCCAATTCATCGGCCTTCTCGTTACCTGAAACACCGGTGTCCTGAGACCCACACTAGTTTTACTCTTTTATGGCTGGTAAGCTCTTCTAGGGCGTCCTCTTACTCCTAAGCAAGAGCTCTACGAGGGAAATATTGGCAGGCTTAGTAGAACTTCCAGAGCAGCCGTTGGTGTCGTCCTCGTTGCATAAATGATCCCTAGGTAAGCTAGCTCTGGACTTTTGCCAGTAGTAGAGAATCCGAATTAAAAACGACCTTCACCCATCTGTTTAATGGATGAAAAATATTTTATATTAAATTTAATATGTTATAAAATATATCGCGAGTGGGTTGGCTAAAAAATTCCTGGCAAGACTATGATTAATTAAAAATTTAAAAATAACTTTTTTTTAAACATTGCACTCATTTGTTTAAGGAACAAATTTTATTCCAATCGAAACTATAAAGCCTATAGAATATGCAAACGTTAGGTTGTCTATTTTTTTCCTGGCGTAACTATTGGATTGGCAGGTATAAACAGGTAATTCGATACTAGTAATTTACATTCATCTGTTTAATGAATAAATCTTATATCAAAATAAAGGTAATTAAATTGCGAACAAAATGATATAGGGTTGTCTGCGAAAAAATCTGATTTAAATTCCGGTTGGCGAGCTTTAAAAAAGCGAAATATTGGTGAGAATGAAAATGTGCGACAAAGAGGTCCGAGCAAACTATCCGGTGCGATATAAGAGGACGCAGTATTGTAGCTGCGCGCGGCTCGTCCATCGGATGAAAGAGAGTGCGCATACTATTTGTTCGTGCAATTGAGAGGGTGTAGGGGTGTTTTTTTTCATTTCTTTTTTCGATATTTGTATCCCTTCACGAGTATTTGTTTTTGGTCCAACAGAACTGATACCTTTGCATAGGATTGTGGGCTACCAAAGTCGACAGGGGCTAGGGGGTGTTTCTACTTCCTCACCCCTCAAAGTGAGGAAGTTATGTATTCGTGAAAAAAATTTTGAAAATTTTTATTGCATTTCTGGACGAATCTTTACGAATTATGACGATACACAAAATTTCAGACAGAAAAAATTGTCTGTCTATGTGTCTGTCTGGTTCGCGATAGCAGCTACAGGTTTTGAGATAAAGCTTTCAAATTTGGTATACACATTCTAGAGGTCAAGGAAGAGATTGAGTTCGTTGATGAGCAAAATTGGTCCCAATGTCTAAAAAAAATATTAGTGACATTCCGCCAATGTGACTTTTTTGAAACGTCAAAATATGACTTCTTTGAAACGTCAAAAAATGTGACTTTTTTTGAAACGTCAAAATGACTTTTTTGAAACGTCAAAATGTGACTTTTTTGAAACGTCAAAAATGTGACTTTTTTGAAACGTCAAGAATTACTCTTATCATAAACACCACCACACGCCGAGTTTTACTACGGTGAGGAAGTTCTGATCTCCAAGTAATGGCAGCGGTTTTTCGGTATCTACATCCCTTCACAAGTTATAAGGACGTTTTGGTTTTGTCAGCTTATATTTTACATATTTATTTTTCAAATCATTTTTTGATTTTCGTCCAAAAGAACTCAGGCATCTGCAGAGGATAGCAGACTGCCAAAGTCGATAAGAGGAATTTGGGGGTGTTTCTTCATTTATTTTTTTCGATATCTACATCCTTCATGAGATAAGGACTTTTTGGTTTTGTCAGTTTCTGCTTTACATATTTAACATCTATTCGACATTTTAAAGACTTTTGAAAACTTTTTTTCTTTTTTGATTTGTCTGCAGGGTGGCAGATGTCACACCTGAAATGACTTTTTTAAATGGCAAAGAAGTTGACTTTTCTACACAAAATATAAATGAGGAGTATCTGAAAAAGTTCATATATTTTAAGTATTCGACAATTACATCTGTTGAAGTTGAACATTTATTTTCTCAAATAAAAATGAATTTTTAATGAGCGGCACAGGAGAATAATTTTGAAACATTTACAACAAATATTACTAATATACTTTTATGCTTATGATCGCCAGTTAAAAATACACGTGTATCGTCCCTTCACACACGCCAATGTATATTTTCAGTAAAATGCCAGCCTTAGTTATAATGGAAGCGAGGCAGCCCATATTCCATCGTGCTGTTGCAAAGAGTTTCGCCACAGTTGTAACTTCACTCTTCACACAGAATAATATAGAAAGAATTTCAACCATAATCGAGTAAGCATTATAGTTATTTATTTGGTAGCAAGAATCGATGGTTTGAGTCCGTCTCGGGATAAATCAGAAATTTATTTGATATTCCTTGTTTCCGACTAAGGTGAATTGTCTAGATGTGGTTCAAACTCTACAAAAAACTGTAGGACGTCGTCTTTTTTTACGTAACATAAAAACAATGTTTTCAAGGAGTCAGTTTCATTCTTCTTATATATACCATTACAAATCTATTGCGGTATTTTAACATTTCTTTTTGTGTACTGATTATCTTTCTCTCAGTTACTCCACATTTCCTTAACAAGCAGTCACGCGCTTTGCACCCTGTCATCCCTCAAACACTTCAGAGATAACACATACATATTAAGTATTCAGCAAATTACGTGTTTGCATATCTGAATCTACAGATTCGAAATTTATATTATTTTAACTTACTCATATCGTATTATATGCCAAAACACGTTTTGGTGCAGTAACGAGACATGTTTGATCTCTTGTTTGAAGCCACTTAACAATTTAAATAGTTACACAATTCGGCAGCGCATTGATCCGTATGTTAGGGTGTGGATGTAGAATAACCATTTTCGTCTCTAAAATATATTTTATGATTTTCTACTTCTGTTTCCGTTATATTAAAATATGACCCAATACATGGTGGCTCAAAATAGAAAACTTTTTAAGAAATTCCCAGCTGTTACTGAAAATACGGTGTCTCATTTTCTTAATAACATAAAAATAAATCATCTTCTAAAGAAATAATGGTCTGCGTTTCTCCATTTCGCTTCATAAAGAATATTTTAATTCTACAGACTTTCCAATACTATATTACATGGTGATTTTACTTCTAGCTGAATATGCAAATGCACTGGATTAAATTTCGGTTGTAATTTTAAAATATGATAGAATTGTAAGGCGCAGAAAAGGTGTATAGCCTAGACAGGGTTGCTACTTTGCATTCTTTGGCAGTTGAATTCGCTTGATTTACCACCAGCTCATTGGACCCGTCCTATATTTTGGACATACTATTAATACATAGATTTAAATTCCTTAGACATACTCCGAAAGGAATATGCGTTGTCTTGATATACAGATGAAAATAATATATCGAAAGAGTCAAAGATCGATTAATTTATACAATGTGTCACTTGTTAAAAATTTATAATCTTGAAGTTTTAGTTCTTGTTGGAAAGTTTGCTTTACAGATCTTAAATTTTCTTGAGATGAAAATACTCATTTCCCTTTTGGGCCTAGTTTTCACAACTAGATGAAGCTAGAAAGGGTAATTATTGTTTTTAAAATGTAAATTTATTTATTTTCTAGTTACATATACGAGGTCATCATTTTTGCTATTACAATAATCACAATCCTACTAGAAAAATATTTTTAACTGCAAAATCCGAACGAATAGTTGGAGAATCTAAAATGGAAAAATATTCCTCCTCTCGGATTACGTAAAAATCAAATCAAAAACATTAATCAATTTGGTGTAATTCGTACAAATATAATATCATTTTCAGAATTCATATTAGGTTAGGTTTTTTGTGGTGGATCTTTTTTTGGACCCTCCATTGCGACCATGAACAGGCCTATTGCCTATCTCAGATAGGCCGCCATGGCCTGCATCTTTATCCACGTGGAAAGCATTGGCAGGCCTAGCAGAACCTCTAGTGCAGGTATCTGTATCGTCCTCATTGTGCCAGTGATCCATAGGCAGGCTAGTATCTGGACTCTTGCAAGCTTTCGGGACGACGCTCGGCCACCAGACCACCGGTTTATACTGGAGCCTGGGCCTGATGACCGCCGTGTATAGCCAATGTAGGATCCGTGGGTTGAAGCCCCAGTTCCTACCTACCGCTCGACGCAATTGCCAGAAGATTGCAGTCGACTTTTAGATGACGTTGTCGATCTACGGCCCAGGTATCTACCCTCTTGCGCAAGCACAAGAGGTTTACCGTACATGGTTGGTTCCCTAAAATCCCCTATTTTTCTTCTCTTGGTGAACAGGATCATCTCAGTCTTGGATGGATTAACTGAGAGACCTGTTTTGTCGCACCATCTTTCTATTATTCTACAAGCTACCTGCGTCCTGTGGCAAACGATGTTTAGGACGCGGCCGGTCACTAGGACCAGCCCGTCATCCGCATATGCCTGCGCAATCCTTCCGAAGTTAGACGCTTCTAGTGACTATCCATTATTAGACACTATAGATGGGGTGATAGGCAGCTGCCTTCTGGACAGCCGCCGCTCACCCCGACGTTGGTAAAAGATTATCACGTTAAAGCAATTTGAAACATTTAGTATATAATTTTTTCAAGTATGAAATTATTGTACACTGTTAGAAAAAAATACAAAATTTACCTACTTTAAAGTTACATTATTATCAACTTCTAGATAAAATGGTATAATAGCCTAATATATTTTCTAAATATTCCGATATCAAGATATTGAGATTTGATTGAACAACTGAAACATTTGACAATTTATTCAAGAAAAATGACTAACTTTAACTGAAATTTACGGTAACGTTAAGTAGAACAAAATATAAATATATTTAAAATTTGTCTGCATGTATTACCCTAAAAAGATCTATAAATATTCAAACACGGGCTCCTGGCACAGTGTACGTGTATCTCTTCTGATTAAATTTTTGCAACTACCATTGTCCTCTTTACAAATGGATATAGTATACTCCTTAAAACTTCTCAACTCTAGCTACGGCCCTGAATAGATAGATACTTTATTCGTATTCTTAAAACGGAGTTCGCGTCGCGTGCAAAATACGAATGAGGGCCCCAGACGACTTTTATTTTGTCCTTTAGGTTCTTATTTGATGTATCCAGGCTTTAATGTTAAATATGAATTATGATGCATGCTGAATAGGGACGGGATTTGGTACATTGTATAACTTTTCCGAAGTTTATCCTGAACTACACGTAATAAATATACATATCTGTAAAACTGCTTTTTCATTTTAAATCATATCCGGCTCTAATCTCTCAGGATAACACAAATTATTCTCTGCCATTGCAATTTTGTATTTTTAGTAGGCATCTGTTAAGATACATTACAAAATTTATAATTGTATAATTTCATCAAATTCAGTTAACTCCAAATACATTTTCAGGCTCCCACAAATAATATTTTTGATCTGAAAATATCGCTCCATTGTCAGAAAGTAAAAAAATCCTCAGCTTATAAACAGAATGATTTTGTATCTGATTTTTTGCCCTTTTGCAAATTTTGATAGATTTGACTGTTTTTGAAGAAATGTATGAAATCGGAACCCTGCATTCAGTAAGTATCAGGATATTTGTATTTCATAATTAAGTCGATATATGAAAATATGTGACATATTTTCAATTCAATCACGATTTGTTGCTTTATGGTTTTCATTATTGTTGATTACAATGATGGCAATAAATATAACTCATGAGCAATTTCTTTATCCATAACATCACCAAAAGGTACCAATTTAAAAGCCGCTGATTTACCAAAAAAGATTAAATTTTCTCAAATAAAGTTGAAACTTTATCGTGATGATCCAAGATTTTTGGAAAATATTTTATTTATGGATGAAACCTGTTTTACATGAGATTGAATATTTAACCAGCGAAACCGTCACACTTGGACACCTTACAGAGAAAATCCTCAAACAATAAGAGTCGCTCATTATCAAGATAGATTCTCATTGAAAGTTTGGGCAGTAATAGTTGGAGACACCCCGATGGGTCCATATACTATTACTACTGCTACTGCAGCGGTTAACAGGAGCATTTATCTAAATTTTTTAACATGTTGACTCGAAGAATCTTCAGATAATTTTTAAGTCTTGGCTTATCAGCAAATTTGGTTCATGCACGATGAGACATGACCACATTACTAAGAGAACGTACGAAAATATTTAAACTTAAGGTTCCTTCAAAGTTTGATTGGAAGAGGACAAGATCCTCTTAAGTAACCCACACGTTCCCCCGAATTAAATCCTCTTGGCCTCAATTTTTGGGGTAGCATTAAAGATTTAGTTTTTGTATATCTAATAGATGATGTCCAACAATTGCAAAATAATAGTTTCGATTTCGCCGATATCAACAGATGACAAATACCATACGTATTTTTAAGTACCATAGGCATATAATAGCATGTTTCCCTTTTCATTTGAACAAAATTGGAATTTTCTTTTTGAAGTACCAATGGCATCTCACAAAAGTGCTATTTTTTTAGAAAACGGAAGATCTCCGTAAAAAACAAAAAAATCAGTATGGTGTTCTACTTTAATATTCGCAGATTTTACTTGAAATGTATAATTGTATAACGCTGTAGGCATAAGTTCTTGGGTAAAATTGAAAAATGTTTCTCTATTATCAACAGTTTTAATTAAAAATATTAAAATATATGCATTTTCTTCCAAAAAAAGTAAAACTAAATACTTCGATAAACAAATAAATAATTGCCATTTTGAACGTAGCCAATACAAATCAATTCAAAAAACCGCGGCCAATTACTTGGGGATCAGAACTTCACCGTAGTAAAACTCGACGTGTGGTGGAGTAGTAATTTTTGACGTTTCAAAAAAGTCACATTTTTTGATGTTTCAAAAAAGTCACATTGGTGGAATGTCACTAATATTTTTTTTAGACATTGGGACCAATTATGCTCATCAACGAACTCAATCTCTTCGTTGACCTCTAGAATGTGTGTACCAAATGTGAAATCTCAAAAACTGTAGCTACTATCGCGAACCATAGATAGAGACACACACACACACACACATAGATACACAGACAGACAATTTTTTCTGTCTGAAATTTTGTGTATCATCATAATTCGCCGAAATTCGTCCAGAAATGCAATAAAAATTTTCAAAATTTTTTTCACAAATACATGATTTTCTCACTTTGAGGGGTGAGGAAGTAATTAGTTCAAATATCCTCCTTCTGTCTTCATGCAGGCATTAACGCAGACCATATCAACTGATTTTTGGCTTTGGTCACCTTCTATTTTACGAAAAACATGCACTTTTTTGAAATATTTCATTGTTGCTAAGAAAAAAAGGTTCCAATTTTAATTCAAAAACAAGGAAAAAACGGAATTGAATTTAAAACTGGGTTAATTTTTCGCCACCGCTTTCTATAAATTATAAAACAAAATTGCTATTTTTAATAAATTAAAGCATGGTACAAAATTTTTACGTTTTATAAAAAATCAAAATTTAAAAAAAAAGAATATTATCTCTATTTTTTTATTCTGAACAGGCGAATAAAATTAGCTCATTTTGATTCACCTAGCATAAATGAACATAATTTTTTTCGTACATGTTTACTAAACTTTCCCAAAGTATGGAATTTAATGTCATTGGTCATGAAACATCTGGATGGCATGAAATTTGACTATTATTAAAAATAAAATTAAATTCGGTTTCCTCTTGTTGGTAAAAGTTTAAAATATAGAGTGGAATGAAAAACTAATAACGCTGAAAAATTGTTTTGCTAATTATTATTTACTACTTTTACAGAACTTATCATAGATAAGTACAACACATATCTTTTTAAACAATTATTTTCCCGGGGGAAAATAATTGTTTAAAAAAATATATGTTGTACTTATTTATGATAAGTTTTGTAAAAGTAGTAAATAATAATTAGCAAAAAAATTTTTCAGCGTTATTATCTTTTCATTCCACTCATTATTTTTGGTAGGAACCCTGTAATTATAATTTAATTTTAAAATTTATGATAATTATCATTACTGTTTTTATTTTTATTGCATTTTCTAACATAAACTTTCAAAGGAAGTTTAGAGTGATCATCCTTGTTGAATATAACTTTCATTTGGAATAGCTGATTCCCGGCACCCTGGTCAACATTAAAAAACTTTTCAATTTTGCCTTAGTGCTTTAACAAGAAGCTTTTCTACTTCCATTTTTCAGCCAAATTTAAATTTTCACCGGGCTCTTCCATATTATTAGGATAAATTTTAATTAGTTCCTTAAATGAAATGTAATCATAACCGGTGTTTCATTTTTAAAAATAAACTTGGCTTGTGGCTTTTTCAAATATAGGAAAATACGGTTGAAGTAACATAAAAAAGTAAAGGAGAATATTAAAAAACTACACGAGACAAAAGAACGATTTTAATTGGGACACGTAGTTGATCATTTATTTTTTCCATTTTGCAGCTAAAGAATTCTCAATTGTTTTTTGGAGCTAGGTAAACAACGGCCTGAATTTAAATTAAGCTTTGTACTTCTATTACTTGAGTAAGTATAGCGGCTCATATTAGTATCTAATTAAAGGTGAATGTTTGCTGAATACTAAAGAAGATTGTTTTTCCTTTATTTCATTAACAGATAAACTACAAGTATAGTTTTACTCGCACAGTGGCTACAAATTAAAGAAAACATTTGTTAGAGTAGCATGGTTTTAATTCTAATACATCGACTATAAATTATCAAGCCTGCATTTAAGAAAAATCCTGTATAGTGAATGTCTAATGACATAAAGACTAATGAACTATGAATTCTTTTTTGTCTTACAAATTAATAATTTTCTGAAGTTCTCTCTTATTTTCTGTTATGTTGGGTCGCTTGGCAAATCTTTTGTCTTAGAATTAAGTGTTTGTACCGGATTAAAGCGCATATCAGAAAACGGATCTATAACTACATCGTATTCTTCATCAAACTTAGTTTATACTAATATTGCTGTTCAATTCCATATTGTTTTAATGACACCTTCTTTATAGTCCATATCATCTGATTTCTTCACATTGTCAGCATTTTATTTAGTATGCCAATTATGGTGAAACGGTTCACATGATATCCCTTTTCTTGACAGAATTCAGTGAATTATTTCCACAATAACTTTGCGAATGTTTTGTATTGACGTATTATGTCTGAGTTATCATCGATTTCCGATAATGAATTACAATCAAAACGCTGCTTTTAAACGAAATAAAACTGAAAAAACTGCACACACTATTTTACGAAACTCGTTAAAAATGACGCCTCAAAAAATTGGCTGGTTTGAATAAAAACGAAGTATTAGCTGATACTTTAAGTTTTAGTATTTTCTGAGTAATATTTACTAGTTCCGGAGTACCTACTTCACTTTATATAGAAAATTCTTCATAGCGAAGTAGATGCTTCCTTATAAAAAGTATCTACTTCTATCCTGTGTAGTACATTCTTCGAAATATATAGCATTCACTTCAATCCTATCCGGTGTCACTGCTTTCAAGTTGAGACCAATGTAAAGTTGTTAGTATAGTAGGAGAAACTGCTTTAGTGATGGGACGTGCGGGGTAAGACGCTTCAGAACACAGAGCCGGTTTTATCTGTACTGCTCGCTCGTTTACTTTTTCAATGTAGGTTTTTGTGCTCAGTTTAGCTAGTAACAACTTACCAATTGTAAAAAAAAGTATTAACTTGAAATAAAAGTATTGAATTTAAAATATTGACTACGAAAACAGTATTTACAGTATTTAAGTTCGCTTAATACAAATTGTTATTACCTAACGAGAACCGCGAGGAGGTATGAGCATTTCTTGCCAGGAAAGGATTGGTATGGAATATTAGTATAGAATAAAGAAATTATTTAAAAAGTAACAAGAAACCTTTAAAAACAAAATAAAAAAAAAATATACTCACAAAATAGTAACAGAAATAAATATTTTTCTCAATAAATAAACTAAAAATAAATTCTAATAGTAAAGTTATTACTATATTAAAAACAGAAAGACGTATTTTTGTCAAAATGGAAAAAAAATAATATTAATAAATAATAACATCCTGAATATGTCTCAAGCAGTGAACTACGAAAGCACGAAAACGGGTATAAATAATACAGTTGATATTACAAAATTCACTTCTTCAGTTCACATCACTTCACTTTACCTCACCTCACATCGCTTCTTCCTCTGGATTCTCGCCCTTCTCACCCTCTTCTTAATTTTCAAATGAACACTATCCTCGTTCAAATTTATAATAAATTTATTTCCACCATTTATATGACATTCAGCAATTTTTAAATAATCATCCTCAATTGTAATTAATTTCCTAATCCATTTTTCCCAATCTTCCTTGTTAATTTTCGACACTTCATTTTGAATTAACTCTGCGACTTTTTTTGTCGAATTTCGGAAAAGTATTTCCTTTTCTGCTTTTTTTTCAATTTACACCAAATTAATTCAATCGGGTTGAAAATACAGAAATATGGCAGTAATCTCAACAGTTTATGTTCATCTACAGTGTCTGTAATATACTTCTCATAATTTTTCGTTTGCAAGTTATGCTGTATTATAATTTTCCTCATAATAGAGATCATGTTCCATTAAAAAAATTGTAACTCCAGCTTAGTAGAACTCTTGTTAGGAATTTTATACAGTTGTCTCGAACGTTACTACGCATTGTCAAAAACAATAATGCTATTCGGTTTTAATTTTGGAATTAGGGTATTTTCAAACCATTTCTCAAATATTTCTCCCTCCATGCTCTTGTGGTAATTCACGTTACAGTCTTCCATGTTTTTTCAGCACAGTTTCAATGCATTATCAACCCATCCATCAACTGATCCACAGTGTAATAATCAACCGAGTCTCTTTATTAGGGGGCAATAAGATTGGTTGACATTTCCTAGATCCATCGGTCCAGCTTTTTTTTGCGGTGTCAAGAGTATCATACCAAGTTTCATCTAGGTAATAAATTGGTCTACATTTCCTTTTGAGTTATTTTATCTCTTCTGGATATGAATCTCGCCAATTCACTATTCGTCTGCTTTCCATAATAGCCATGCGTTTATTAATAGGTTGGACATTTAAATCCAATTTTTCTCAGCCAAGTTCCTAAAAACCTTTTGGTATACTTTAGAAGAAAATCCATTTTTTTTTAGTTTTCTGTCGATCAAGCTGAAGTTCTTAAAAGTTTTGTTAACGATGGGTCCAGAGTTTTTGATTGACCGATGTCAGATCGTTTTTTTCTTAGAAAGGCACCTCCTTGCACTAGTTTGTGTATTGTGGGATGAAGAAGGTTAGTCAGAGATTCTCTGTCACTTAGTAAATCTAAATCATACAATTAGGATCATTAGCTCGTCGCTTCAAAAGATTATTGTAAACATTAAAGCAAATTTGTTTCGCTTGCTCGTCCAAATCTAGGCGATTTTTTCTTACTGAAAACACTGATGAACTTTAATTTTCTTTATCACTATATTCACTATCACTTTCATTTTCACACAATAAGATGTAGACATAAAGACCTCCCATGGTCGAAACATTTTTACATTAAATACGATAACATTCTTAAATTATATTCAAAAACACACTAGCCAACAGACATAAAATTATTATTACTTATAATATTACACTTACCATATATTACACAACCCACTGCAACACGATAACCTTCTTAAATTATTTTCAAAAACGCCGGCAAATAAACAGATATAAAATAGTTATGCTAAACAAATAGATAACAAAATTAAGTGAAGACCTGAACTATCGCAGAATGTAAGTGAAATTCCGCTTCGGTCGCGTGCCAACAAAAACAACAATCATCATTCTCGCTTTAATGTAAATGGTACAAAAGACGGAAGAAGTCACGTCTTAGACATTTCCCGCCCTAATGTAGCATCATACCCTGCACGTCCCGTCCCTATATCGATTTCTCGTACCATAACTGATCTTCGGGATTACTCGTAATCCATTTTATATTTTGTATTATCTATATTTTTCTTAGGGCAGTACTTTCAGTCTCGGTTAACAAATCTAATCTCTCTCTCTGTCATTGTTACAACAATGGTTTCCTTGCATACTATCATACGATTAATGTTAACCGAGATTGAAAGTACTTAGAGTAATAAAGTACGTACAGTGTGTAAAATGTCTTCATATGAAGAGATAACCCAAGAAAATCTCCAAAATGAAGATTTACAATTAGCATTTGTTATTGCTAAATGATTTTAAAATAATGAATAAAAAACTTACATCGGCTATTAAAACTGCAAAAGACACAATCCTTAAAGAATTAACGGAGGATATCAACAAAAATACAAAACAAAATTTAGATATTAACGGTCACAAAAAACTTAAATTAAATGAATGACAACAAAAATTTTATAATCTATGGCATTCATTGTCGCAAATGGTTCTTATATTATTATAAATTTGTCTGCTGCATCTGAGTCATTTTCAAGAATGCTACAATTATTGTAATATGTGAGGTGAGGCTGCTATAATAAAACTTTGCTTATATCGAAGTAAACATTGCAGTTTTTGTTAAAATTGAGCAGTATCTACTAGCCAAGGTAGATACTTCATCTTATAGTAAACACTGCTATAGTTTTACTAAGAATGATATTCACTGAAGTAACTTCTGGAAAATATCAGTACCTTTTCTGCAATTTAGTACATTCTTAAGTGTTATAGTAAACACTCTCAGAAAAAGTATTAGCAAACACTTCATTTTTATTCATATCACTCATATTTAATTAGTTATTGGTATATTTTAAACAAATATTTATTTTCATTTTTGAATTTAAAAATTATAAGACCTCGTGATCTCGGCGAGCTACACATTTAGAGACACACCCAATACACAAAGTATTGGATGCCTCTAAATATATAGTTCGTCCCCATACAAGGTAACTTTAGAGATACACGGTGTTGTATTACCTGATATTTTTAATTAATTTAACCATGTCTCAAAATTATTTTATAGTCATAAATAGGCCTATGAAATTTGGGTGTCATGACGTAAATAACAGAAGCAGACTGCAAAACAAGGAAAGATAGTACAGTAAATAGTATATACCTTGTAAACTTTTTCACATAACAGCTCCTCCCTGTCTCACCGCTTTTGTTTGTCCCGGCCAATCAACGTTTGGTGTTTTGTCAACGACACATGTTTCGCCACAGCGGATTTACTAATGATTGGACTGGATTTACTTATGACAGTCCAACGTCCCATACTTTACATAACAACACACATCACTATTTCTGTAAACGCGTACTGCCTCGCCGTTTTTACGTCCACTGACGTATTACACTAAACGAAAATATCGAATAAATAAAAAAGTGTCCACATTCGCCGTACACGTAACTGATCGCTAGCTAGAGTGTTTCGAACTGAACTAATCTCAAACTGCATAAAGCAAAAATGTAAATGTTCATGTAAATTGAGGTGTAAGTACCTACAGGGTGTCACATAAATGTTAACCCCACTTATTTTTGTTATTTTTTAAGTCAAGTATTTCATCCAAAAATTAACTTAAACGATTTTTAATGTTGATTTTAAATCTATTAACAGTTTTTTTAAACGTACAAAATATACAGGGTGGAACAGAACATATGATTTTTTAAATGGGACACCCTGTATAATTTTGCATATTTAAAGTTGTAGAATTTTCTGATTACAGGTATATATATATATATATATATATATATATATATATATATATATATATATATATATAAATATATGTTGTTTTCAGGTTTTCGCGGGTGGTGAATGTTAAATTCGTTTTCCGGGTATACTCCCGCGTAGGTGATAGGCCCCGAGAGGGAGAGAACTGCCAGATCCAGAAAACGTCATTTCAGTTCGAGTAACCAGAAGCCGCAGTAAGCAGTTATCGGTTAGAACCTGAAGATGGCAGATGAGATTCTGCCGAAACGTCGTTCAGACAACCACGGTCCCTCTCGGGGCCTATCACCTACGCGGGAGTATACCGGAAAACGAATTTAACATATATATATATATATATATATATATATATATATATATATATATATATATATATATATATATATATATATATATATATATATATATATATATATATATATATATATATATATATATATATATATATATATATATATATATATATATATATATATATATATATATATATATATATATATATATATATATATATATATACATATGTATATATATATATATATATATATATATATATATGCATATGTATATATATATATGCATATGTATATATATATATGCATATATATATGCATATATATATATATATATATATATATATATATATATATATATATATATATATATATATGTTTAACTAAGGGGAAGTTTGGGTACCAACAAAATGGCCGACAAAATATTTTTTGGCGCGAATTTTTTTTTTTATTTTTATCCGGTTGTAGAAAAACTGCTGTTCATGAACATTTGTTTTTTTTTGAGATACGTCCAACAAAAATTTAAATGAGGGCAAATATGGCATTTAAAGGAACTTATGGGAACATAATATGGTATTAATGGTAGTTTTGAGGACTGCTTACGTTGCGTTACGGTTGACAGTAAATACAGTCTTCTTGAGTGCATTTCGGGTACGATAGTTCATTTTCAAAAAATTAATCTTTTTAGTTTATTTATTAGCGATATTTCTGTTTTCAACATTAGTAATAATTCAAAATGATCAGGGTGAGTCATAAATACATAGTTATATCTGGTCGTGTACAACCGAATGCCTGTGTATTATTTTTTGAAAAACAAAGAGAAAAATATGCATCTTGAGTATTCTCGAGTTATTATTTTCCCGTTGCACCAAAGACATTTTGATTGTCACTAGTTACATCACATCTCACAAAAAATGCGTAATAAAATATGATGCTAACCAAGACAATGTTGCCAGTCAGCTTCGTACAATTATTAGTTTTATAACACTTTCTGCTCAAAAATAAAATAAATAAAATTATGTTACCTACTTTTAATAACCATGAAAGAAAAAGTAGTCTGTAGTAAGTATTCAAACATGTTCGAAATGGTGTCCAATATTTGCTAATTGCTACGCAGGCCTGTACTCTTTTCCCAATTTTCAACAGGTTTTATTATTTTAGCTAGTACACAAACTCAAAAATGCTTTGTTCTGCCGAAACAAGATGGCACAACCCAGATAGCACAAACTTGTTACTGTAATATTCTTAAAATGCTCTCAAGGAAGATTGGAAAAGAATACTTATAGATTTTTAAATTTTTATAGGTTGGGATAAGGTCAGCGAAAGGAGAAAACAATTTCTTAATCAGCCTACATTTCGTGTTTATTTGAACACATCCTCAGGACGATTTAAATTAGATTTCACTACAATTTAAAACCAAAGATAATGAATACAAACATATATATGTATCCCTACAGGTGTATAGCATACCATTTTCTGTCACCTATCGGGACATCTTATCGATACAAGCTGGTGTTTATCGCGACGTCGCGCTAAAAATAATTCATTTTCTGTTAGCCAACGGTGCCTACAGAACCATTGCAATATTGCCAAAGTAAAACCAAATAAATATGCGTTTC